>CM076575.1:1778113169-1778713169 GCA_034641835.2 Pinus albicaulis
TGTTGTTGTTGTTGTTGCTGCTATTGGAGGAAAACTATGAAATGGACCCTTAAGACTACTCCAAAATTTCTAAAAAATTAGAGAGAGGCTCCTCACAACCCAACAATATTTTGAGTTAATTCTAAATAACCTGGTATGCCCAACATAGTGAAAAAATCACAAGTAATCCAACAATTTGTCTTGATATAATAATGAGGATTTTAGGCCCAAATATCGCTTGAAAAATTATGTAAAATTAACTAGAGTCTCCTTTCACCATATCCACAAAAAGATCAAGGAGAACTTCTGCTGGAGAGCACTGCCTACCTGAGGAGCGTTGTGTGAGGAGTGATATGCTACAACTTACCTGCCTACGCAGCCAGCGACTTCAATATCTACACCCAGACTCTGCTCCTACGTACGCTGCAAGACCATGAGCTCAATGCTGCAGGGCGAATGCTGGACGCTTCTTCTCTGCGTTCAAATATCAGGAAGGTCGTGAGATCAGGAATGTTGCTGCCATTGAGAGGATCATGTGTGATTAGCCATCCTGCCCGTGACAGAACTCGAGGTCGGTGTTGGGCTATCTACACCACCACCGTTGCCTACCGCTGCCATCCTACCCGTGCACTGAAACGGAACCCGAGGTCGGTGTTGGGATATCAACGCTGCCACCATTTCCTACCGCTTCCATCCTGAGTGCTGCCATCATACGTTGTCATCCTACTTGCCACTGTTCAACGGGGAATCGGGCTAAGCCATCCTCTCTCACTTGTCGATTTTTTTGAAGAAACTTACAAAAGTAGGTGTTAGGTTGGCTACAACACTCAACCAGTTATTCAATTCAAAAGACTGCTACAATCAGAAATCAGAATTCTAGAAAAAAAGGGGATGGATTGCTTGCAATAATAGTATTGCCCAAAGTTGAATACGAGTCTACGTAAAAGTTTTTTTTCAAAGTTTTTTTAAAAAGGAATTTCCCATACCTGAATTTGTTTTCATACATGGAAATTAAAAAAAGGCACATGAATTATTGTTTATAAAGGGAATTTTTTTAATGGTTCATTTTGTGAGTGGAGAATTTTCATGATTCCTTTCATAAGTGGAGTTTTCTTTTGAAAGGTTCTTAAAAAGTGTCTTTTGAAAAGTCTTTTAAAAAGGGGAGCATTCGGATTTTAACCCATCTTTCAAAAATATGTGTTATATGAGAAATTGTTAATTATATGCATCAGAATTAGACATTGATAATGTTTCCATCTTGTTGAGAGGTCATTTGTTTCTCATCGTAAGAGCCGAGGGAACTGAGACCTGCGTGGCATAGAAGCCACAGTCTACAAGGTTCTATTGGTGAAGAGCTACCAAAGGGAGGTTTCCCGCCTACGTGGTAACGGGGTTGTTCGAGCTCGTTAAAGGACCGAGTGGAGTCGAAATCTGGAAGTAAGACAAAACCAGATAAGCTGGACCTTTAACAACATGTCTATATTTTTTGATATTTTTGATTCTGATGATGATGATGTTTTCATGTAGACATTTGGAGGCATTAGCTTGGGTGGTATTTTTGCATCAGAAGAAATTTCAGAAAAACAATGTGGTTCTACTGATGACCGAGAGAAACAAGAGACACAATCTGTTGTGCAAGATCCTAATATTGAAGAGTCACGAGTTGATCTTCAGGAAGGATGTAAAGAGGAACAAAGTATTGAAGATCAATTGGACGAGCCACATGAAGCTGATTGCGAAGACATTGTAGAAGAAGACAAAGCTAGAGAGAATTTAAAATTTGATGATCTCATGAATATTTCTGTATGTGCAAATGTTAATAGGAACAAGGAAGAAACAATGAAGATTGAAGAGGAATTAAAGTTTCATGAAGCATGGCTTGAAACACCGTGCCTTTATGAAACCAACACAGAAGTTGCATCCATAAATTTTGAAGACAACTTTACGGAAGTTCACATGCATGACACCAGAAATAGTGAGAGAAAGCATTCTCCTATTAAGCCTGTCATAACTTTGAGAAGGGTGAGGATAAGCGTTAAAGCTTTCCATCACTGGGGAAGAAATGAGGTGAAAATAAATCACTACCTCACGGCGCGAAAAGTGAAGATGAAGCCTCATCTCTGAATGAACAAATATGGACTCACAAGCAAAATACCAAATTGAAAACCTTTGTTATCAAGTTTTTCATTCTTTTATTGTAAGCCTAGATGAGAGTGAGACCAGCAGGCGTATGTTATCATTCAGTACCCTTTCTCCATTAAGGGGGAGTGTTGGAAGTAATGGAGAATGCTAGACTTAGAGGTTTGTTATAATGATGATAGGATTGAGATGCTAATATTAGATCTCAAATCCTAATATCTCGGGAGTGGTTGAAGCCATCCGGTTAGTGTGAAAGCCTATATAATTAAGGCTCATCTAACTCAATAGTCAGTGCTTGTGTGAATGTGTACACTCTCCAGGTTCTCACTAGAGAGCCATTTCATTCAATTAATAGATTAACGGTTTTTAACAATGGAGGACCAAATAGTAGAATTAAAAATAGAAGAGGACTATAAAAATAGAAGAGGACTCTTCAGAAAATGGGTTACTCAAGGATTTGGAATCCAGATGAGCTACATTATCTCACTAATTCAAGAAAACACTCAAAAAGACACAGACAATAGTGATATAGAGACAATTTATTCATAAATAAGAGAAAGCTAGAATTATAACCCGAGATAGAGTTATGGGAAGAGAAACACTCCAATTGTAATGAGGAGTCAAAGTTACATGAGTAGTAGTTCACTGAACATAACTCTCCACTTCTTATTCTAGAGGGGAAATTTCCTACTACCTCATCAATTGAAGAAGGCCAACATGCGAAAATCAGAAGAGATTCATCAATTTTATTTTCATTTGACATTCAGTCACTCTCCTCTTTTTTGTCTAGTAGTCTCTTTACCTCTGCCCTTAAATTCAATGACTTAGAAAATACTAGACAAAAGAAACTTACCTATTGCAATCAGTTGAAAAAAAAGTATCTCTAAAGGGTCACTTGGGAAGGAATCTATTATTTAAAATACTGAGAAAATAATTTCATTTCAAAACAAAAGAGGAAGGGAGTTATTACATTTAAATTTGCTTCCCATTCTTGTCACTTCAAAATTTGGTTGTTGTTTTTTATTTGATGGAAAAATAAATGATCTTTAAAAGGCACTAAAGCCTTGAATTATGATCCTTAAAGAAGTAGTTAGATTCCCTGGTTATGAGCTAATTTGTTCTCCTTACTTTTGGGTCTTCATGATGTTTGTTATTCTGACTGAGGTAAAAAATTTCAAAGAAGTGAAATATTGGTCAAGAGGAATTATGGAAATATGATTGTAGATAATTTATTAATATAAATTATGTGAACTGAGATTAATTAATCATCCCCAAGGGAAATGTCTCTTATCCATAACATTGACGATTAAGATAAGTCTATGCTCAAATGACAGGTGAAAATAGATTTACCATACTTAAGCTTCTTAGTAGTCTCTTATGAAGTACAACATGTCATAGTGATAAGTTTTTATTCCATTAAATAATTCTAGTTGTAGAGTTCAGAGGAATTCAACATTGTGAATGTGATAGAAGCAAATAATTCTGTGGAAGGGTGAAGTATGCCCAACTTGTTCATAAAAACCAAGTGCATCCTTCATGCAGATTAAAAAAAAAAAAAAACATGCAGATTTCGTCATATAGAATTCTTGAGTACTTTTGCCAAAATGTTTCATCTATTATAAAAAAAACACATCTTACATTCAATTAATAAAAAAGAAGTTTTTCCACATCAATTACCCAATACGGATATTTTGATTTGAGGTCCAGTAAACATAATTCTCCACCCATTATTCTGGAGGATTAGTTGGATCCGAGAAAGTTCCTGCTACCTCTTCTTTCTTATATGCTATTCTTTCCTATACCACAACCTCCATTTCCTTTGCAACATGTAATGCAATTGCTAGTTTATTTTTATTTTTAAAACAACCCCTTCCAATTAAACATAGACATACTTACATAAAACTTTCACACTACACTTTAAAATAAGTCACTGGGCTCAACAAGAAGTTGTATGCGCAAAGGAAAGAACATTGTTATCAATGTCAAATAGGATTTGGTAATTATGTTGCACGACATTACCAAATATGGAAATGTCACCTGGTTTCATATTTGGTGCCATGGCAAGGCAAATTATGCCATTGCCAATATCCAATAAGTAGCTATATTCGGTCACATTGTAATCTCCTCCCTTGAAATGGAATGTCAGAGCAGGAAAGGTCGAATTCAAAGAGCGTTTGTCGTGAAAGCAGAAGTCCAGGCCAACGCTAGAACCATCGGCCCATTGGACATGAATCAATGACCTCAATGCTTCTTTCACAGCATCATAAGCAATCTGTGGCAGAAAAGTGACAGTCGTTCCAGAGTCTATGATAAGTCCACCAGAGCCATCAGATTGAAGATCAAAAGTGCCAGCAGGGATATCCACTGATTTTTCCCCAACACTGATTCCTTCCAGTGAAAGGTAATAGTATGATGGATGTAAGCTGTTTTGAATAAGGGGAGTCGAACTGACGTGGGTGGGACGCATGCGACCTATATACAAAGTGCCAATATCAGAGTCCAGACAATAAGAAAACTTCCTTCCAATGGATTGCCCCAACTGAGAGACCAAGGAGAGAGGGGCTCGTCCCAACCCTACTAATCCACCTACTCCTGTCACGCTGTCTCCTTGATTTTCATGGCCGCAACCAAAGGCAATTGGATGGGGCAGCGATTGAGAAGAAAAATAAAAGGTCTCGTATGAAAGAACCCCCTTGGTGCTCGACTGGTCCGCATAACCATAGGTGTAATTGCAGTCTCCATTCTTGCTGCAATAAAATTTCGAGGAAGGCTGGCACAGAGAGTTGTTGCAAGGGACCTTACTGTAAGTTGAGGACGATGAAGGGTCATAAATTGAAGCAGTTGAGCAATTATTACAGGGTTTGCACTTGGTCCACACTAAGATACTGCCTGTGTCCAGATATGCAGAATAGGATACACCTGGCGTGCCAATTGTCATATTCAAGAGATATCCTCCATTTGCTGCGTTCACTGTAGTCGCGATAATTTTACTCTGATCATCACCCAGCAATGTATTGATATTAACTTCAGAGTTGAGCTGCAGCTTTTTGAGCCTCGCTTGACTGTGTTGGACTGCTCGTTTCACGCGCTCAGTGGATGTAATAGTCGGAGGCAGCAGTGAATCTGTATGGACAAGATCTATTCTCAATCCATTCGGGGGTTGCACCGAATTATAGTTGGTTCCATGCCTGCATTCTATCACAGGAAGGAATACCAATACAGAGAGGAGGAAAAACAAAGGAATAAGCAAAAGAATCTGGCCGTTGTGGCCAGCAGCCACAGTAGATTTTCCAGCCATACCAATTACCCAGAAGTATTATTTCTGAAGTTATAGAAAACAAAGGAATGGATAACTGGATATATTCCAAGCCTGCAAGTTAGCCAGATGTTTAAATTCAAGAATAATTATTATGGGCAAGCTAAAATTAGTATATATAACTGGATATGTTCCAAGGCTGCAAGTTAGCTAGATGTTTAAATTCAAGAATAATTATTATGGGCAAGCTAAAATTAGTATATATAACTGGATATGTTCCAAAGCTGCAAGTTAGTTAGATGTTTAAAGTCGAGAATAATTGTTATGGGCAATTTAAAAGTAGTATTTAAAATTATATAACTGGATACGTTTTTAGGCTGTAAGTTGGTTAGATGTTTAAATTTAGAATAATTAATTTTTGAGGGGTTTTTATATTGTATTATATTAGATATTATATTTTGGGATTCAATTGTGTTAAGAAAGTCATTTAATTATGACCATTTCTATGAGAAATAGTAGTAACTCAAAAATTTCTCATGATTTTTGAATAGTCTACTTAGCACTTAAGAATAATTGTTAAGAGGAATCTAAAATTAGTATCTAAAACTAAATGACACATAAATGTTTAGGTTTATCTAATACTTTGTTTATTTATTAAAACAAAAAAAACAAAAACACAAAAACATATAAATAATTAAATAATAATTTTATTTTAAATTATTATTATTAATGATAAAATCTTTTGTTAACTTGATTTATTGGAATTTTAACATTGAGTCTCATAATTTTGATACTACTATGTAATAAGGTGATTATTAATTGAATTATCCCATGATTTATTATTATTAATAATTATTAAAAAAATTAATCAATTATATATACACATATATAAAAACTTAGGACAAGATTTTTAACTATGCAAATTTACTCTCACTTTATTTTATGGATTTTTAATGTGTAAATAGGGTTGGTTATAATATTATAGGTCAATACCACATGTTTAAAAAAACAATCACTTACTTGGAATGAGATTAGTTCACTTCAAATGAGAGTAGTTCATATGACATTGTTTTAATTGACCAATTTAATTAAAAAGGGCAAAACACACATTACTTTGGAGATAAATTTCAACTTTTGATTTATTTGTATTACTAAATATATTGGTGATATGTGGAGCTTAAATCCCTACCATCAACTTAATAATTAGTGGTAATTAAATTAAAATTCTAAAAGCCATATTCTATATTAAACTAGCCTATGGACCTAATTAGTTTTCTAAAGATGTCATATGAGATTACCTATATATTTTTAGATAATTTTACATCATTTATCATTATTTATTGAGACTTTATTGAGCCGAGAAACTCATTTTACAGTTAAAGAGACGTGTAAGTATGTTAGTGCTCAACTTGAAAATATTTTTTAAATAAAAAAGAAATGTCCACTATAATAATATATCTATATGTAATGCATGTTTAATTAGTTGTCAAAAAAATATAATTAAAACAATGAAAAATTACATATTATTTTTTACACTTAAAAATAATTATTCTCAACTCAAATAGATACTTAAAATATACCTATACTAATTTAATAATTTAATCATTTAATATATTCTAAATTAGAAAGTTTCTATTATATAGTAATAGAAAATGTTTAACTGAGGTAGCGTTCTAGTTTCTAGTTTCTTTCGAACTACCAAGAACGATCTTGCAAATTATTCTATTAACCGTTTGTATCTATAATAAGAATTCAAAAGGGATCTTGTAATATATTTTGCTAACCGTTGTAATATATTTTGCTAACCGTTTACTATTTATAATAGGAATTCATTCAGCGATGGTGGAATAAGAGTTCAGCGTCGGATCAGGTGCTGGACTTATGAATATTGAAACAGATTTTCTTGATTTCTACTTATTAAATGAAGTTTGCCCGTACATTTGTTAATCATTCATGAACCCTGTATATTTTCTCGGACATTTCGCTATCATTCACGGACCGCGTATCTCTTACCAGTTAAACACATCCTTCCGCCATACTCTGCGACACTAATTTCGCATCATTATGGGAATGGATTCACCAATTTGGCTGCACAACGTCTTCGATTTCAATAAAATTCATTTTCGGTTTGGAATTTGGCATTCTACAAAATGTATTTATGATTTTGGGATGTATTTTATGTTCGTTATTGTACGTAGAAACTGGATATTGTTACTTATCGTTGGAGATGTTGATATGTTGTTCACAAAAAATTAGAGAAATAAAAGGTGATTTTAGGATGTATCTGATGTTCGTTAATGTACGTAGAAATTGACATGTTAGGAAAAACGTGGGCATGGTTATTTAAATGTCGATATATTTTAAAAAATTTAGTCATATGTAAATGCTTTGGAAAAAACATAATGATCCACATACCTTGATTGTTCATAAAATATTCGTACAATAAAAGAGTTGATAAAATGTAGGTAAGAGAAGCATGTGATGGGATATCAGATATTATCTCAAAATTGTTTATAGCCGTTTCTATTACATTTTAACAATGTAATAGTACATATATAATTAATAAATATATAATAATAAAAATAATATTACAAAAATTTTATTATGTCATAGAGATATTTATTAAGTAAGGTGCTTTTATTTGAAAATAATTTATTTATCTATTTTTCTTTCTGTCATGATTTTTTGTTAGACGATCGAGTAATGATTAATAGTTGATTTGAATATAACGGTAATAGGTGACAGTTGCGACAGTTGCGACTCGCTCGAAGATTTGAAATAAAGCTAAAGCTGCAATGATCATACCTCACCCTGAACGGAAAGGTGCACCAACTTTGGCCATGGCCTCAGTCTAACCTCATAGCAGTCTGCTCAAGCGCAACTTCTTACCTTAAGCACGTGCCCTCTCTGCATCAACCCGAGCTAGGGCTACCTCCTCTATCACCTGCTCAATATCACCTCGAGCACTCTCCTCTCTCTGAAGGATCTCTACCGCCTCAACATCTCCTCGTGAATACGTCTCTCTGGAGCACTCTCCTCTCTATGAAGGATCTCTACAGCCTCAACATCTCATCGTGAATACGTCTCTCTGGACTGCTGGAGAAGGAACTGACTCTCTCGCATCTCCTCTCGGGAGCGATCCATCTGACCACGAAAGGCAACAGCAAAGGCTTCGATGCAGCTTCTCGTACAGTCGCCATGTAACAAAAACCAAGGATATCTTGTGGGTGATAACTTAAAGAGCCAACAGTGTAAGTTCGAATGTCATTCGAATTTGCTATGCAGGCAAGTTTGGAGGGTGAGGTTGTTGATGGTGTATTGCATGATCCTTCAGGACTGCCAAGCAGGCTCATGCAACATCTATTATTCCTCTCTTCCGGATGAAAAAGTGAAGGGACATCCATAGTGAAGTCACCATATTCATTGCTCTCTGTGACTGTAACAGTCACAACAGATGCTCTTGTCTTGCTGTTAATGCTGCACTCTAGGGATATCCACCACCCAGATCTATATGGTTTTATGTTTTTCTCCATTTTAGTGAAAGGAGACATGTCGGCATACCCATAACTGAATTTCTATCCATTCTATTGTCCTATACTGAAAAGGGTTCAAGGAAAACACAAAAACATAAATGGAATGAAAACATTGTTCAAGGAACAAGAATTCAGAGAATTAACAGCTACTTCCATGAGGTTTTTTACAGAGGCCAATGGATTTAGATCTCTACTATATCGTTTTGCAAGACACACTTGAGATTAATGCTCTGCCTTCCAATGAGGTATGTATTGTAGTATTCATTTAGATATCTTCTTTACTCGCGTGTAAATTCATTTAGAGACTCTATTTTCTCTGTTTTTCACTGCTCTTTTCGCCTTGAATTTGAATTTGGCTTCACCTCTGTTTGGATGCAATGGGAACATCCAAGTGAAGAGTTGTTCTGTTCCATTGGGGGTCTATTTCATTTCGTTTAATTAGTTTAACCTATCTCTTGTTATTTTAGACTCTCGAAACTAGCCTCTGCTCCTTATTGGTTTCGATAGGTTGCTGGTGAACAATTGTTTTTTCGTCTGATTCATCCAATCCTAATATTTTTCATCACACATTAATATTGTATATATTATTCAAACATTAATTTATACTTAATTGATATACCCTACCTGGTGATGAAATTATCTGACTTTGTTTTCATTGTCGCTCATTTTTAAGATCAAAAGTTGGATGGGCCGTTAAAGTTGGATGGAGAAAACCAAAGTAATCGTTGAGGATTTGACTATGGGTAGATTTTTATTTATTTTTGTCATTTTTTGCTTTCCAAGTTTTTAAGGTCTCAAAACCCATAGTCATTCTATCCTATGCAGATAATCCTATTTGTAGGGCATATCATTGGAGAAGATTAAATAATGAGATTCTTCAGATAATCGTAGACTTATCTGGATCAACATCAGTCTTCAGTCTGAAATTCTCCATTCATTTTTATTTCTCATGTTAATCATTTTTAACATATTTAAACATTTTAAAAACTCACGCTGAGTTGTTAAGGATTCGAATTCATGCCCTCCTTATGCCTTTCGCTAACATCTTCGTGTATTTAAACAAAAATATTGTTGGAATTTCTGAACAATTCTAAACAACAAAGAAGAAAATAATTCCTCTTCCCCAACACAGAGATTAAAATAAAAATTAAATTGCAGACACGGAGAGATGAAATACAACACTGCTATTTCATTAAAAATAAAAACTCTGTTACAAGATGTAATCTTTCTTCAGAACAATGTTCTGGATTCACAACAAAATTTACTCACTGCTGCAGACACAGTGCTACAACAAACTTCCTCTCTCTCTCTGTTTTCTCTGTTTTCTCTATTTTCTTCCTTCGGGCAAGTAATTACACAATACACAGTAGCTAAACAATACAATGCTCTCACGGCATATGTATATTAAACATTACAATATATATTATAAATCTTTTAACCAAAGTAAAAAACATGTACCACAATAAAAACAATTAACCCAACGTTTAAAAAAAAACATTATGCGGAAATTAAAATTAAATCAAAAATCTTTATGTGCTAAGGTTAAAAACCTTATTCCTCTTATGCTTTCCGAGAGCTGCTTGTAAAGCCTTCCCGTGAGTTCCCTTACACCTCCGGAATTGCTTTGGTTTTGTGAGGAGGTGGGTCCAGTGGAGGACTGACATCAGCTACTCCGGGAATTCCCTTCCCCCTACTGCTTGAGCTTGTTGCCCCCCTCCGAAATGTTGTCGCATCTATGTTAAATGCAGTTGGTGGAGTTTTAATGCAGGTGGTTTCTACAGATAAGAACGGAGCTTGCACCGCCTTTGCATTTATGTCACCACTCTTCAAAATCCCATCAAACTTTATTCTGTTGTCCTGTTGCTTCTTCATTCCCATCACATTTACTTCTTTTTCCTGCTATTCTGTGCGGGCAGCTGGAATTAAATTCCAACACTCCCCCTTAATTTCAACTGTTAGGTTTTCTTGCATACCCATGCATTTTCTAAAATAATTAAAACTCTTCTGCATTAATGGCTCTGTTAAAATATTAGCAATTTGTTCCTCTGTTCTGCAGTGCTACACAACAATTTCGCCATTATTAACCAGTTCACGTATAAAATGAAATTTTGCATCAATATGCTTTGTTCTCTTATGGAAGACAGAATTATTTGATAAAGCTATCGCTGAGCTGTTATCACAATAAATTGTCGTTCCTTTGTCCTACTCATGACATAAATCTCTGAGCATTCTTCTCATCCATACTCCTTGGCATGTTGTTGTTGTTGCTGCCACATATTCTGCCTCGCTGTTGATAAAGCAACTATTGGTTGCTTCTTAGAAGCCCATGAAATGGCCCCTGATCCCAAATGAAACACATATCCAGATGTGCTCTTCCTATCATCTACACTTTCAGCCCAATCACTGTCAGTGTAACTAGTCAATTTAAAATTTTCAGATGGGGAGTACAAAATACCATATCCCTTCGTTCCATTCACATACCTTAGAATCCTCTTGGTTGTCTGCCAATGAGTCTCTTTCAGCCTTTCCATAAATCTGGAGATTAAACTTACAGCGTGCATAATATCCGGCCTAGTTGCAGTCAAATACATGAGGCTGCCAACTATGCTCTTGTATAATTTCGAATCAAAATCCTTGTTGTTGTCTTCTTTACTCAATTTCAACCCCATAACAGTTGGAGTTACAGCTGCTTTATTGTTCTGCATGTTGAACCTTTTCAACACTTCTTCAACATATTTTACTTGGGAAATGAAAATACCATTCTCATTTTTCTCTACTTCAATTCGAAAAAAATATCTCAAGAAACCCAAATCAGTCATTTCAAATTCACTCTTCATGACTTCTTTAAAATTAAATTATCTACATATAAAACAACAATAAGAATCTTACTGTCATTGTCTTTTATGTAAAGTGTGGGTTCTCCATCACATTTCTCAAATCCATTTTCAATCAAGTAAGAATCTATTATGCTGTACCATGCTCTTGGTGCTTGCTTCAGCCCATAAAGAGCTTTCTTCAATTTACATACTTTGTTCTCTTGGCCTTCAATCTCATAGCCTAGAGGTTGTTCAACATATACCTCTTCTTTCAACACTCCATTCAGGAATGCAGATTTCACATCCATTTGATAAAACTTCCATTTATGTTGTGCTGCTATGGACAGCACTGTTCTCACTATTTCCATCCTTGAAATGGGTGCAAAGGTTTCTTCATAATCTCTTTCTTGTTGCTGCTTGTAGCCTTTGATAACAAGTCTTGCTTTGTGCCTTTCAATCTTGCCTTCAGCATTTCTCTTGGTCTTATAAACCCCTTTTACTCCAATGACTTCTTTACCTTTAGGGAGATCCACTAACTCCCATGTATTACTCTTTTCTATTGCACCAATTTCTTCATCCATTGCTTCAATCCATTTTTCTTCCTTTACGGCATCTTCAAAATGAATTGGGTCATCAACATGACAATACAAAGAAAATAAAGAGTTCAGAAAAAAATTATCATTTACCTCTCCTTGTTCATAAATCTCACTCAAATTTCTAAATCTCGGTCTTCTTAGTGTACTTGGAGTTCTACTTGAACTCGATGGAGTTTCACTTCCCCGTGGTGTGCTTGAAGAAGCACTTCCTTGATTTCTCAAGGTTGTTCTATTTCCAGCTTGTGGTGTGGTTTGTTGTGCTTGCGGTGATGGAGGAGGAGCAACCAAGGAGGGATTATTCATTGTTGTCCCTTCCTCCTCTTCTTCGTGAGACACACATGTCTTCACATTCACCATTTTCTCTAAGCTTCCATCCCAAGCTTCTTCTTCAATAAACTGCCCATCTCTGCTGATTATAGCTTTCTTGGTGGATGGATTATAGAGTTTGTATGCCTTGGACTCATCACTATCTAACAAAGATACGTTTCTCCCCCTTATTGTCCAATTTCTTTCTTAGTTTATCCAGGACATGTGCATAGGCCACACATCCAAAAACTTTCATGTGGGTGACATGCTGCTTTATGACGCTCCATGATTCTTCTGGAATTTTGTTCATGACAGCTTTGGTTGGGCATCTATTAAAGATATACGTTGTACAATTTACAGCTTCAGCCCAATACTCATTTGGAAAATGTTTTTCCTTCAACATACTTCTGACCATGTCCATGATGGTCCTATTCTTCTTTTCTGCAACACTGTTTTGCTGAGGTGTTTACCTTTCGGTAAATTGTTTATGTATGCCATTCTCCCTACATAAATGTAGGAACTCTTTGGATATGTATTCTCCACCTCTATCATTTCTCAGCACTTTGATGTAGTGCTCACTCTACTTCTCAACATGAGCTTTGAAGTGGCAAAATTGTTCAAACACTTCACTCTTTTGTTTCAAGAAATACACCCATGTCTTTCTGGTGTAATCATCTATGAATGTCAAAACATATTTGTTGCTAGCTAAATATGGCATTTGCATTGGTCCACATAAATCAGAGTGGACAATTTTTAAGGGTGCCTTTTCCCTTATACTCTTTCCTGCTAGAAAGCTTTCTCTGTGTTGTTTGCCCAAGATGCAGCCTTCACAAATGTTGTCCAGTTTATCAATCAATGGTAATCCTTTTACCATTCCCTTTCGGTGCAACAATTTCAGGCCTCTGAAATTGAGATGTCCAAATCTCAAGTGCCATAACCAGTTTTAATCTTTCACTTCCTCTTGAAAGACCTCTTGTGTTACAGCTGCTACATTTCTTCCTTCCTTCAAGTCTGCTCTAAGCTTGAGAGGAAACATCCTATTGCTTTTCATCTGCACCTCTGCAATGACTTTCTTTCTTGGAAGTATGTCCACGATTGTGTACACATCATCTTTAAAAAATACATTGTAGCCCTTGTTAATGAGCTGTCCAATGCTCAAAAGATTACATTTCAATCTAGCTACATAATATACATTTGGAACAAAATTCTGCTCTCCATTCCTTGCCAGGATACTGACTCTGCTTTTTCCCTTGATAGAGATCTTAATATCAGTTCTTGTTGTTAACTCAGATTTAACATCTTCATCCATATTGGAAAACATTTCTATGTTTCCAGTCATGTGGTTACTACAACCTGAGTCTAAGAACCGTACATCATCTTATCTATATTGTGCTACATTACATGTTAACAACACATTACTCTGGTTCTTATTTTCTTTTGTAAAATTATCATTCTGCTTATTATTCATGTCATTTTTCTTTTTCTTACATTCATCGGCATAGTGCCCATATTTCTTGCAATAATGACATTGGACTTGGTATTTATCATACCTTTTTCCATGAGCTTGATGTTGGCTTGAGCCTTCATTCTAGTTTTTATTGCTACTCCTTCCACTCGAACTTGCAGGGTTGTTTCTCCCTCTTTTTTGGCTTCAGCCTCTTCCTTTGTTGTTTTCTCTTCCTTGACCTCTGCTTTGGCCAAAAGACATTTGAGTCTTAAAAGCTTGTTCCAATGAGGAATATATTCCTTTGTTCAGTCTCTGTTCATGATACATTAGGGATGCACTCAACTCATCCGCTATAAATTGTGAGAGATCCTTTGTCTCTTCTATTGCCACTACTATGGCATCAAATCTTAAGGGTAGAGTTCTCAAGATTTTCTCCACTATTCTCCTATCTTCAAGTGTCTCTCCATGAGACCTTATCTGGGTAACCAACCCAATAACATGAGTGAAAAATGAATCTATATTTTCAGAATCTTTCATACAGAGTTTCAAAATCTCTCCTCAGCATTTGCAACTTTGTTGTCTTCACCTTCTCCATGCCTTGATAGGTAGTCTTGAGAATATCCCATGCCTCCTTAGACATTTTTGCTGCTGCAATCCTTGGGAAAATACTCTCATGTACAGACTGGAAGAGATAGAAGAGGGATTTGGAGTCCTTCTTCCTATTATCTTTTAAAAAATCTCTTTCTGCTGCTATCAAAGTAGCCAACACTGTTGCATCTACTGGTTCTGGGTAGCCATTCTCAACTAGCTCCCATATGTCCTGTGAAGCAAACAAGGCTCTCATAGTGATAGCCCAATATTCATGATTCTTCCCTTTAAACTGTGGAAGTTGGGGATTCGTCAAGCTGGTGCCTGCTGCTGCCATCATAACTATGCAAACCAAACAAAAAACTAGACAATTTCCTTGACTGTGTAATGAAAAAAAAATAGAAAGAAGCTTCCTCTGCTGGAGAAATCTACTTCAATAAACTTCTTACAGCTTCTACAGTGAAGAGAAAACTCTGCTTTGTTCACTGAGTGCCTATACTAGCTCTGATACCATGTTAGAATTTCTGAACAATTCCAAACAACAAAGAAGAAAATAATTCCTCTTCCCCAACACAAAGATTAAAATAAAAATTAAATTGCAGACACAGAGAGATGAAATACAACACTGCTATTTCATTAAAAATAAAAACTCTATTACAAGATGTAATATTTCTTCAGAACAAGGTTTTGGATTCACAACAAAATTCACTGGTTGTTGCAGACACAACGCTACAACAAACTTCCTCTGTCTCTTTGTTTTCTTTGTTTTCTCTATTTTCTCCTTCGAGCAAGTAATTACACAATACACAGTAGCTACACAATACAATGCTCTCATGGCATATGTATATTAAACATTACAATATTCATATATATTGTAAATATAGAATATTTACAATATATATTATAACTCTTTTAACCAAAGTAAAAAACATGTACCGCAGTAAAAACAATTAACCCAATGTTAAAAAAAAACATTATGGAGAAATTAAAATTAAATCAAAAACATTTATGTGCTAAGGTTAAAAAAATTATTCCTCTTATGCTTTCTGCGAGCTGCTTGTAAAGCCTTCCCATGAGTTCCCTTACACCTTTGGAACTGCTTTGGTTTTGTGAGGAGGTGGGTCCAGTGGAGGACTGACGTCAGCTCCTCCCGGAGTTCCCTTCCCCCTGCTACTTGAGCTTGTTGCCCCCCTCTGGAATGTTGTTGCCTCTGTGTTAAATGCAGTTGGTGGAGTTTTAATGCAGGTGGTTGCTGCAGATAAGAACGGAGCTTGCACTGCCTTTGCATTCATGCCGCCGCTCTTCAAACTCCCATCAAACTTTACTCTGTCATCCTGTTGCTTCTTCATTCCCATCACATTTACTTCATTGTCCTATTGTTATGTGCAGGCAGTTGGAATTAAATTCCAACAAATATCCAATGTATCCAGTTGAAAATAGATCCACCATTATTTTGTCATTGGTAAGTGAAGTGTCCTTTAAAATTTTGACGTTCCCAATAAATAAACCAAAAAAAACAATAAATAAAATATTTTTTTATAATTTGAGAAAATTAAATAGTCTTTAATAATATTTAGATTTTGAGATAAAATTTTATTTTTATTACAAAAATTATTATTTTCGTGAATTTTTTTAAAACCGCTTTTAGTTTTTTCCAAAAAGAATACTACAATATCATTGAAATCATTAAGGAAACAAAAGAAAAACACAGTTCCTTCATTTAAAAAGAGTGTTGTCAAATGAAGAGTCATGTCTGAAGTTGAAATGTCAATCCTTCCTTTGAACCCTTCTGCAAAATATAAGAACTACTCTCAACAACTGATGTAATATGTATTGAATTCCATATGAACAATAAGGAAATGAAAATTGATATGATAGTGTGAGTAAACATATTATCAATTCTATTATTGATTCTGCAGTGACTGTTAGCCCAATCCACCATTAATTTAAAATCTCAAGGATTTATAACTTTAATGTTTTTATAATTCTATATGCACTGTTATGTTGTTTTGACAAGGAGCGACATTCCATAAAACCATGCTCTATCATTTGTACGTTGACAAACTATTAAATTCAAATGGAAAAGACATTTTTTATGGCCACAATTTCATTTGCACTATACATTTTTTATTTTTTTATTGATTTTCTTAAAAATAAAGTGATTGTTGGAGTGTTTGAATAGCTTGTTTTTTTTTAGAGAAAATAGATTCAACATTATCAAAACCCTAACACATTAAAATCTTGAAACTTGACAATATAATGAGATTTCTAAAAATTTCAAAACTTGACACTTTCATCTTGTTTGCTAGATTTTCCACAAGTCGTAGAGAGAAAACCAGACAAAAATGGAATGTGGATTCCACTTAAGTGAAATCCAGTAGAATATCGAATCTTCCCCCTCACACAAAGGTGGGTGAAAGCTCATCGCGTGGGACTCTTCATGGAACAAGCTTCCTATTTTTTTAGGGATTTTGAAACGAATGAATCCTTGGAAGTGCTTCCAACATACTTAATCAACAAGTGAATCTTTTTCGAGGGTTTCCAAAATGAAATTTAGCAAATTTTAGAGCACCCACATGGATTTTCAATCAAAATGGGTTGAATGTGATTTCTACAAGAAGTGTAGGAACCCGTGGGGTTGAGCCATATTAAGTTCAAATTTTGAATCAGATTCGACCATCGGCATAGTTCCCAATATGTAATAGTTTCCCATGGCATCGAGCCTTGCAATGAACGTCTTATTTGTCACATTTCTTTCTGGCATGAATGGAATTTGCTAGGAAAATTGTCACTTAGATAGTGATTTCCAATTAAATACAGTGTAAGAAGTTATAGAGTCAAATATTTCCTTGAAACAGAAAAGGTGTGAAAACCATTAAATTTGACGAGTGGGCCTCTATTGAAATTCCAACCCTGCTCCCATGGAGGAGAGGCCTTCACCACACCATGTACCTATGGTATTCATTCTTGGGTTTAAACTTATGATTTTTAGGAGTTTTGAATTCACCATCTATTGCCAAACCAAGTTGCTTGTGGATTATTCAAAGGATCTATGGTGTGGGTTTTTATAAGAGTGGACTAGGTTCCCTCAATATCGACTTAATATTTAGTTGTTTTCTCAACTTTCAAGGTTCCATTGGATGGAGGACATATTACTCGAGTTTTTTTTTTTTTTTTCTAAATCTGACTAATTCTATTTATGTAAGTATAATGATACAAAACTGCCTCAGCTCAGCTGGACTAGCCTGAGACTGGGCTTGAAAGCCAAACATAGTTCTGGTTCGAAGCTGCCCATATAGGGAAACCAGCTCGAGAGCAACATTTACACTGCCCATGTGCAGGGAAACCGGTGGATTATAAGTGTTTGTTATATCATAGTAGCAAAAAACTAACATTGTCATAAACAGAAACCAGAGAACTGTAATGTACTGTAAAAAACCAACATTGCTAACAGGAAAAACGGGTTGAACGAGCCTACTGCGTCTAGACATTGCAAATTCAGATGGAGTTGGAAGGCGATGGCTGCTCCTCCACTATCGGGCAGCTGTAGGCAGCTCCAGGATCTTCTTCAACGCTTTGCTTGTTGTGCTCATCCGCAGCCTGTTCAGCTTCAGTGTTGCCCTACACCGGAAGCGCTACACCGGAGGGTGGTGTGGCAAAGGTTGTAGGTTCAGGGAAGGCTGCATTATGAGAGGGAGCAGGGGAGGGGCGAGGCTCGCCAGGAAGGGGGGCACGAGGAGACAGAGGAGCATCAGTCCAGGAGGGCGGATTAAGTGTGGCTTCCTCACGCAATGTGATGGTGATGTACGCAGTGATAGTTGGCCGATTGAAGGCGCTATCGAACTTCAATTCTGCTCTTTGAGTGGTTTTCCGAATAAGGCGACTACTGGCAGATGGAGTTGCAGGGGAGGTGGTGCGTTGAGGAGCAATGGGAGTATGAGAGGCAGGGGGAGGGCCATAGTCACAAGCCGGGGGAATTTCAGAAAAGAGCATGCTGGAAGAGGGGTTATCGCTTGTCGAGCTGCCTCTGGAGCTTCCGCGCCTCGCAGTCATGCGTGGCCTGAGTCGAGGCATTGCGATGTCGCGAGGCTGGGGAAGCTGGAGTGAGTCGACAGCAGTGATAGAACCCGGACCAATCTGCAAAGGAGCGCAGGGAGGATGCTGTGTAGCACTGTGCACACCCGAACAGAAATCACTGTGGGAGAAATGAGCGCCCGATTCAAACTCAATGCAACTGTAAATTGAGCATCTCCTGCCCGTGCTTGTGCGTGCGTTCGGCTCCGCGCAGTGAGGCGGGCAAGCACTATTCAAAGGCACCATACATACACTCAGAACACAGAGCAGGGTCACCATGCGAGCATGCCGAGAGACGGTGGTCTCGTTCAACCAGAGAGTGAGAGGTATAATGCTCACGCTAGGCAGAACTGAAGGCTTGTAATGCCGGCGTTGGAGCGAGTAAATGCAGCCTGCATCCATAGTAAATGCAAAGGTTGTGGCGCCGTGGAGGCCCATGTGGCTACCACGCGCCGAACGCCTTGGGAATTGGCCGGAGCCAACGAGCGCCATTTCCTTACTGTACATCCGCATCCGAAGCATATTACTCGAGTTATTAATGGAAAAGGAATTTTTTAATTACTTAGTTGATCCATTAGAGAGATACTAAATTTAGATGAGACCTATTTTACATATACATCGTACTCTTATGGGTGGAGGGAAGAGCTACAATATGGGGTCATATCCACTTTAGGAGGACACCATGAGCATCCTCAATGAAATCACATAGAGGCTATCAAATATTGATTATAAGGTGGAAAGTAAGATGGAGATGAGGGTGTGATAGTTTCCCTAGGGTGATCAATTCTCCCTCAGTTATAACTATTGAACTTGATGGAGATAATATTGCAATTGGTTTTTCAATCTATAAAGAGATTATATCATTTTCTCCACATTATGAAGGTACAAATATCAATGACCCATTCTTCGATTATATCATTTTCTCCACATTATGAAGGTAAAGATTTCAATGACCCATTCTTGGCCTCCTACATGGAGTTTGAACTTTTGTTATGCAAATGCTTTGGTTTAAATGCTTTGGTTTGGTGAGAGTGAAACCTAAATAATGTTTTAGTGAAAATTTTTGGATCTTATCTACATGAGTGGCTCCACTATATTTGATGCAGGGAGGAGAGGGTATCCTTCTTAGAAGAGAAGGCTAACCTAAACCATGGAAATGTATTAAAAATATGGAGATGTAAATCTTAATCTTAGGGACCAAAACCAAGCTCAATGACGTGATGAGTTGTTATTTTTGGCTAGATGAACAAGAATTTTCTTGAGTGGAGCAAGCAAAAAGTTGAACCTATGGTGGGATATCTTCCCTACATTTTGAATTTGGAAAAAGGTTGGAGAGTTTGAACTTCCACATGTTGACTTATTTTTAATTAAAACGTTGGCTATATAAATTGGTCCAATGTATATGCCCATCCACTGTAATGCTCTTCAACACACTTAGGCCATGTGTCCAAAATATGAATATAAATATGAGATTATGTTTTTGAACCTAGCATGTTTTAACATTATTTTACCAGTTTTGGAAAGGATGCATTGTTATAGCTTGAAGTCAACCTAGTGGGAATTTTATTTACACTTTGTTATAAGGTTTTTATATTAAATTGGAGTAAAGCTTAAATTACTATTAATCAATCTAATTAGAAAATTGATCAAATATATTTAATGCGATGGATAGGGTGGAAGGATATCGAGAAACTTGCATTCATTTTTTATTTGGGAAGTGGAGTTTGCCTCTACTCCTTAGGTGCTTGAACATTCCTACATTTTCAGAGCTCCGTGACAGGCCAACTGTCCAATATTTATAGATCCAATAAGGATACTGAGCTCAAATATAACGACAATGGTGCCTCTCACTCGATAGGCATGGTATATGAACACGATGGCACTAAGAGAGGAGGGAGAGAAAGTGGAAGAGGCCATCAACCTCCTCCTCCATGGCATGGCTTTGGCTAATGATTTGACCAATTCAACAAGGACCTCCCTTAGCGCATAAGGCAAATGGTCATAGCCATGGAGGTAGATGAGATAAGGAACACTAAAAATGGACATTGGGTAGTCACGAACCTAATCGATAGTCACTTGAGGGACCAGGAATAGGTCTTGTGTGTTGTGGATGACAAAATAATTGATTTGTATTTCCACCTAGTTTAGGCTTGGTCATCTCTGTGAGTTTTAGTTGGCACTATGAAAATTCAATTCGCTCCTCCTCCCCCACCTTTGGCTTCCTCCAAATCCCTAAGTAGTTCGAACATCACTCATGATTATAAGTTTCCTACAAATTTATCTTACTTTCTTTCCAGCATGCAAAGCATTGATCATTACCCTAAAAATCATGCTCCATACATGGGAAAGGGAGTTTAAAAAGTGGAATGTTGACATTTTTTTTTATATTTTAAGGCCATTAAGAGACTTCATAAAAAATAAGTCCCCTTTTAAACGATTTGTAATGTTTATTTCATGTAAAGTACCCATCAATATTTTTTCTTGGGTAATACAGCAAGAAGGATGGAGCAGTTGATTTGTTCTTTGGAATCCAACATTTGATTCATAGCATTTCTGGATGATATCAGTACACTATAGATTCTTCAAAACTGAAAGAGAATAATATTATAGAGACTCAAGCGAGCACTGGCAACATTTCAAGCTATCCAAAAAGGCCAATACAATTGTAACCAATTTCAGACATCCCAAAGACTGTAACCATTTTTGAGACACAAAAGAGCTCCATGAGTTGCTTGTACAGTGCACAATGATTACAAAATACAAGGGAAAAATGGTACATTGCCCACTACATAATACTGGGGAAAAATGGTACACAGTCCACTACATTTAGCCATATTCTGAAACAAATTTTGCTAGAGGCCGATGCGAAAAAAGGCATGCTTCCCTTGCTTATGTTGGTAGCAGTACCTCTGTACCCACTCTCTTTGGCATCATGTATCATTTTAGATGCATTTAGAATAGTGAGGATTTATTTTTTAGGTGATGAGCCCCAATTTGCAACATGGCTACTTACTAAAACAACACAATCTAACTAAACAACCTTATTTTTTCCAAATAAACCTAAGAAGCGTCTTATTTTAGTTGTCTCATTATTTTTATCACTTCATAGATATGCCACTGGAAATGGACACTTTCAAAGATTTATTAGCTCACATGAAACTATTTCTTATGATTTAAGACAACCAAATAGCATTTTGTTTACTATTTTTTATCTTCAATGCTTCTTGAATTTATGCCTTAAGGCGTTTCCTTTGCAACATCTGATGCAATTGCTAGTAGATATTATCTCAAAATTGTTTCTAGTAGTTTGTAATAGTACAAATATAATTAATAAATATATAACAATAAAAATAATATTAAAATTTTTTATTATTGATTATTAGTATTATTTAATAATATTAATGATTGATAATAGTAGTAATATTAAATATTAGTAATAATTTGGATAATAAAATTTTAACAAAAAATTTATAGAAAATCACATTGGAAATTTTAGAGTTAATTTCCAATGTTATTTTACCCTAATTTTTTCTTAAAAAACAGCTATTGATCACAAAAATTTACATTCTTACTAATAATTATTATTATTATTAAGATTATTACTATTATTTAATATTGCTATTATTATCAAACAATAATACTATTAAATAATAATAAATAATTTAATTAAACAATAAAACCAACAATAATAATGTTACTAATAATGTTTCTATTAATATTAATTAATAAATAATTAAATTAAATATTATTAAATAATAATAATAATAATTAATAAAATAATAATAATAATTAGTCAATTTATTTTTATTTAATAATAATTAATTAAATAATATTATTTTTAGAAAAAAAGAAAAATTAATCATGGTCAACCAAGGTTCACCATGATTGATCATGATTGATTTTCATGTAGAGACAATATTTGTTAGAATGCCAGAAAGTTTACCATGGTTATTCCTAATTGGAAAATAATATTAAATATCAAAACATTCGCTAAATTGTAGCCAAAAAGTTTCACACATGCGAGCACAAATTTACATAAATAGAAATAGATCAGAGAACCATAGAATAAAAATGATATGACTGAGCCATTTTATTGATTTTAGAGTTGGAACTGAACATTATTGAGTGAATAGATAGAACTTTGGCTTGCTACTATAAGAATGCAATACTCATAGGATAAACTAAGTGGAATATCAAATTGAAATGGCCCAATCTATCCAAATGCACTACTCATAAATTGTTGTTGTTGTTGTTGTTGCTGCTATTGGAGGAAAACTATGAAATGGACCCTTAAGACTACTCCAAAATTTCTAAAAAATTAGAGAGAGGCTCCTCACAACCCAACAATATTTTGAGTTAATTCTAAATAACCTGGTATGCCCAACATAGTGAAAAAATCACAAGTAATCCAACAATTTGTCTTGATATAATAATGAGGATTTTAGGCCCAAATATCGCTTGAAAAATTATGTAAAATTAACTAGAGTCTCCTTTCACCATATCCACAAAAACAAGGAGAACTTCTGCTGGAGAGCACTGCCTACCTGAGGAGCGTTGTGTGAGGAGTGCTATGCTACAACCTACCTGCCTACGCAGCCAGCGACTTCAATATCTACACCCAGACTCTGCTCCTACGTACGCTGCAAGACCATGAGCTCAATGTTGCAGGGCGAATGCTGGACGCTTCTTCTCTGCGTTCAAATATCAGGAAGTTCGTGAGATCAGGAATGTTGCTGCCATTGAGAGGATCATGTGTGATTAGCCATCCTGCCCGTGACAGAACTCGAGGTCGGTGTTGGGCTATCTACACCACCACCGTTGCCTACCGCTGCCATCCTACCCGTGCACTGAAACGGAACCCGAGGTCGGTGTTGGGATATCAACGCTGCCACCATTTCCTACCGCTTCCATCCTGAGTGCTGCCATCATACGTTGTCATCCTACTTGCCACTGTTCAACGGGGAATCGGGCTAAGCCATCCTCTCTCACTTGTCGATTTTTTTGAAGAAACTTACAAAAGTAGGTGTTAGGTTGGCTACAACACTCAACCAGTTATTCAATTCAAAAGACTGCTACAATCAGAAATCAGAATTCTAGAAAAAAAGGGGATGGATTGCTTGCAATAATAGTATTGCCCAAAGTTGAATACGAGTCTACGTAAAAGTTTTTTTTCAAAGTTTTTTTAAAAAGGAATTTCCCATACCTGAATTTGTTTTCATACATGGAAATTAAAAAAAGGCACATGAATTATTGTTTATAAAGGGAATTTTTTTAATGGTTCATTTTGTGAGTGGAGAATTTTCATGATTCCTTTCATAAGTGGAGTTTTCTTTTGAAAGGTTCTTAAAAAGTGTCTTTTGAAAAGTCTTTTAAAAAGGGGAGCATTCGGATTTTAACCCATCTTTCAAAAATATGTGTTATATGAGAAATTGTTAATTATATGCATCAGAATTAGACATTGATAATGTTTCCATCTTGTTGAGAGGTCATTTGTTTCTCATCGTAAGAGCCGAGGGAACTGAGACCTGCGTGGCATAGAAGCCACAGTCTACAAGGTTCTATTGGTGAAGAGCTACCAAAGGGAGGTTTCCCGCCTACGTGGTAACGGGGTTGTTCGAGCTCGTTAAAGGACCGAGTGGAGTCGAAATCTGGAAGTAAGACAAAACCAGATAAGCTGGACCTTTAACAACATGTCTATATTTTTTGATATTTTTGATTCTGATGATGATGATGTTTTCATGTAGACATTTGGAGGCATTAGCTTGGGTGGTATTTTTGCATCAGAAGAAATTTCAGAAAAACAATGTGGTTCTACTGATGACCGAGAGAAACAAGAGACACAATCTGTTGTGCAAGATCCTAATATTGAAGAGTCACGAGTTGATCTTCAGGAAGGATGTAAAGAGGAACAAAGTATTGAAGATCAATTGGACGAGCCACATGAAGCTGATTGCGAAGACATTGTAGAAGAAGACAAAGCTAGAGAGAATTTAAAATTTGATGATCTCATGAATATTTCTGTATGTGCAAATGTTAATAGGAACAAGGAAGAAACAATGAAGATTGAAGAGGAATTAAAGTTTCATGAAGCATGGCTTGAAACACCGTGCCTTTATGAAACCAACACAGAAGTTGCATCCATAAATTTTGAAGACAACTTTACGGAAGTTCACATGCATGACACCAGAAATAGTGAGAGAAAGCATTCTCCTATTAAGCCTGTCATAACTTTGAGAAGGGTGAGGATAAGCGTTAAAGCTTTCCATCACTGGGGAAGAAATGAGGTGAAAATAAATCACTACCTCACGGCGCGAAAAGTGAAGATGAAGCCTCATCTCTGAATGAACAAATATGGACTCACAAGCAAAATACCAAATTGAAAACCTTTGTTATCAAGTTTTTCATTCTTTTATTGTAAGCCTAGATGAGAGTGAGACCAGCAGGCGTATGTTATCATTCAGTACCCTTTCTCCATTAAGGGGGAGTGTTGGAAGTAATGGAGAATGCTAGACTTAGAGGTTTGTTATAATGATGATAGGATTGAGATGCTAATATTAGATCTCAAATCCTAATATCTCGGGAGTGGTTGAAGCCATCCGGTTAGTGTGAAAGCCTATATAATTAAGGCTCATCTAACTCAATAGTCAGTGCTTGTGTGAATGTGTACACTCTCCAGGTTCTCACTAGAGAGCCATTTCATTCAATTAATAGATTAACGGTTTTTAACAATGGAGGACCAAATAGTAGAATTAAAAATAGAAGAGGACTATAAAAATAGAAGAGGACTCTTCAGAAAATGGGTTACTCAAGGATTTGGAATCCAGATGAGCTACATTATCTCACTAATTCAAGAAAACACTCAAAAAGACACAGACAATAGTGATATAGAGACAATTTATTCATAAATAAGAGAAAGCTAGAATTATAACCCGAGATAGAGTTATGGGAAGAGAAACACTCCAATTGTAATGAGGAGTCAAAGTTACATGAGTAGTAGTTCACTGAACATAACTCTCCACTTCTTATTCTAGAGGGGAAATTTCCTACTACCTCATCAATTGAAGAAGGCCAACATGCGAAAATCAGAAGAGATTCATCAATTTTATTTTCATTTGACATTCAGTCACTCTCCTCTTTTTTGTCTAGTAGTCTCTTTACCTCTGCCCTTAAATTCAATGACTTAGAAAATACTAGACAAAAGAAACTTACCTATTGCAATCAGTTGAAAAAAAAGTATCTCTAAAGGGTCACTTGGGAAGGAATCTATTATTTAAAATACTGAGAAAATAATTTCATTTCAAAACAAAAGAGGAAGGGAGTTATTACATTTAAATTTGCTTCCCATTCTTGTCACTTCAAAATTTGGTTGTTGTTTTTTATTTGATGGAAAAATAAATGATCTTTAAAAGGCACTAAAGCCTTGAATTATGATCCTTAAAGAAGTAGTTAGATTCCCTGGTTATGAGCTAATTTGTTCTCCTTACTTTTGGGTCTTCATGATGTTTGTTATTCTGACTGAGGTAAAAAATTTCAAAGAAGTGAAATATTGGTCAAGAGGAATTATGGAAATATGATTGTAGATAATTTATTAATATAAATTATGTGAACTGAGATTAATTAATCATCCCCAAGGGAAATGTCTCTTATCCATAACATTGACGATTAAGATAAGTCTATGCTCAAATGACAGGTGAAAATAGATTTACCATACTTAAGCTTCTTAGTAGTCTCTTATGAAGTACAACATGTCATAGTGATAAGTTTTTATTCCATTAAATAATTCTAGTTGTAGAGTTCAGAGGAATTCAACATTGTGAATGTGATAGAAGCAAATAATTCTGTGGAAGGGTGAAGTATGCCCAACTTGTTCATAAAAACCAAGTGCATCCTTCATGCAGATTAAAAAAAAAAAAAAACATGCAGATTTCGTCATATAGAATTCTTGAGTACTTTTGCCAAAATGTTTCATCTATTATAAAAAAAACACATCTTACATTCAATTAATAAAAAAGAAGTTTTTCCACATCAATTACCCAATACGGATATTTTGATTTGAGGTCCAGTAAACATAATTCTCCACCCATTATTCTGGAGGATTAGTTGGATCCGAGAAAGTTCCTGCTACCTCTTCTTTCTTATATGCTATTCTTTCCTATACCACAACCTCCATTTCCTTTGCAACATGTAATGCAATTGCTAGTTTATTTTTATTTTTAAAACAACCCCTTCCAATTAAACATAGACATACTTACATAAAACTTTCACACTACACTTTAAAATAAGTCACTGGGCTCAACAAGAAGTTGTATGCGCAAAGGAAAGAACATTGTTATCAATGTCAAATAGGATTTGGTAATTATGTTGCACGACATTACCAAATATGGAAATGTCACCTGGTTTCATATTTGGTGCCATGGCAAGGCAAATTATGCCATTGCCAATATCCAATAAGTAGCTATATTCGGTCACATTGTAATCTCCTCCCTTGAAATGGAATGTCAGAGCAGGAAAGGTCGAATTCAAAGAGCGTTTGTCGTGAAAGCAGAAGTCCAGGCCAACGCTAGAACCATCGGCCCATTGGACATGAATCAATGACCTCAATGCTTCTTTCACAGCATCATAAGCAATCTGTGGCAGAAAAGTGACAGTCGTTCCAGAGTCTATGATAAGTCCACCAGAGCCATCAGATTGAAGATCAAAAGTGCCAGCAGGGATATCCACTGATTTTTCCCCAACACTGATTCCTTCCAGTGAAAGGTAATAGTATGATGGATGTAAGCTGTTTTGAATAAGGGGAGTCGAACTGACGTGGGTGGGACGCATGCGACCTATATACAAAGTGCCAATATCAGAGTCCAGACAATAAGAAAACTTCCTTCCAATGGATTGCCCCAACTGAGAGACCAAGGAGAGAGGGGCTCGTCCCAACCCTACTAATCCACCTACTCCTGTCACGCTGTCTCCTTGATTTTCATGGCCGCAACCAAAGGCAATTGGATGGGGCAGCGATTGAGAAGAAAAATAAAAGGTCTCGTATGAAAGAACCCCCTTGGTGCTCGACTGGTCCGCATAACCATAGGTGTAATTGCAGTCTCCATTCTTGCTGCAATAAAATTTCGAGGAAGGCTGGCACAGAGAGTTGTTGCAAGGGACCTTACTGTAAGTTGAGGACGATGAAGGGTCATAAATTGAAGCAGTTGAGCAATTATTACAGGGTTTGCACTTGGTCCACACTAAGATACTGCCTGTGTCCAGATATGCAGAATAGGATACACCTGGCGTGCCAATTGTCATATTCAAGAGATATCCTCCATTTGCTGCGTTCACTGTAGTCGCGATAATTTTACTCTGATCATCACCCAGCAATGTATTGATATTAACTTCAGAGTTGAGCTGCAGCTTTTTGAGCCTCGCTTGACTGTGTTGGACTGCTCGTTTCACGCGCTCAGTGGATGTAATAGTCGGAGGCAGCAGTGAATCTGTATGGACAAGATCTATTCTCAATCCATTCGGGGGTTGCACCGAATTATAGTTGGTTCCATGCCTGCATTCTATCACAGGAAGGAATACCAATACAGAGAGGAGGAAAAACAAAGGAATAAGCAAAAGAATCTGGCCGTTGTGGCCAGCAGCCACAGTAGATTTTCCAGCCATACCAATTACCCAGAAGTATTATTTCTGAAGTTATAGAAAACAAAGGAATGGATAACTGGATATATTCCAAGCCTGCAAGTTAGCCAGATGTTTAAATTCAAGAATAATTATTATGGGCAAGCTAAAATTAGTATATATAACTGGATATGTTCCAAGGCTGCAAGTTAGCTAGATGTTTAAATTCAAGAATAATTATTATGGGCAAGCTAAAATTAGTATATATAACTGGATATGTTCCAAAGCTGCAAGTTAGTTAGATGTTTAAAGTCGAGAATAATTGTTATGGGCAATTTAAAAGTAGTATTTAAAATTATATAACTGGATACGTTTTTAGGCTGTAAGTTGGTTAGATGTTTAAATTTAGAATAATTAATTTTTGAGGGGTTTTTATATTGTATTATATTAGATATTATATTTTGGGATTCAATTGTGTTAAGAAAGTCATTTAATTATGACCATTTCTATGAGAAATAGTAGTAACTCAAAAATTTCTCATGATTTTTGAATAGTCTACTTAGCACTTAAGAATAATTGTTAAGAGGAATCTAAAATTAGTATCTAAAACTAAATGACACATAAATGTTTAGGTTTATCTAATACTTTGTTTATTTATTAAAACAAAAAAAACAAAAACACAAAAACATATAAATAATTAAATAATAATTTTATTTTAAATTATTATTATTAATGATAAAATCTTTTGTTAACTTGATTTATTGGAATTTTAACATTGAGTCTCATAATTTTGATACTACTATGTAATAAGGTGATTATTAATTGAATTATCCCATGATTTATTATTATTAATAATTATTAAAAAAATTAATCAATTATATATACACATATATAAAAACTTAGGACAAGATTTTTAACTATGCAAATTTACTCTCACTTTATTTTATGGATTTTTAATGTGTAAATAGGGTTGGTTATAATATTATAGGTCAATACCACATGTTTAAAAAAACAATCACTTACTTGGAATGAGATTAGTTCACTTCAAATGAGAGTAGTTCATATGACATTGTTTTAATTGACCAATTTAATTAAAAAGGGCAAAACACACATTACTTTGGAGATAAATTTCAACTTTTGATTTATTTGTATTACTAAATATATTGGTGATATGTGGAGCTTAAATCCCTACCATCAACTTAATAATTAGTGGTAATTAAATTAAAATTCTAAAAGCCATATTCTATATTAAACTAGCCTATGGACCTAATTAGTTTTCTAAAGATGTCATATGAGATTACCTATATATTTTTAGATAATTTTACATCATTTATCATTATTTATTGAGACTTTATTGAGCCGAGAAACTCATTTTACAGTTAAAGAGACGTGTAAGTATGTTAGTGCTCAACTTGAAAATATTTTTTAAATAAAAAAGAAATGTCCACTATAATAATATATCTATATGTAATGCATGTTTAATTAGTTGTCAAAAAAATATAATTAAAACAATGAAAAATTACATATTATTTTTTACACTTAAAAATAATTATTCTCAACTCAAATAGATACTTAAAATATACCTATACTAATTTAATAATTTAATCATTTAATATATTCTAAATTAGAAAGTTTCTATTATATAGTAATAGAAAATGTTTAACTGAGGTAGCGTTCTAGTTTCTAGTTTCTTTCGAACTACCAAGAACGATCTTGCAAATTATTCTATTAACCGTTTGTATCTATAATAAGAATTCAAAAGGGATCTTGTAATATATTTTGCTAACCGTTGTAATATATTTTGCTAACCGTTTACTATTTATAATAGGAATTCATTCAGCGATGGTGGAATAAGAGTTCAGCGTCGGATCAGGTGCTGGACTTATGAATATTGAAACAGATTTTCTTGATTTCTACTTATTAAATGAAGTTTGCCCGTACATTTGTTAATCATTCATGAACCCTGTATATTTTCTCGGACATTTCGCTATCATTCACGGACCGCGTATCTCTTACCAGTTAAACACATCCTTCCGCCATACTCTGCGACACTAATTTCGCATCATTATGGGAATGGATTCACCAATTTGGCTGCACAACGTCTTCGATTTCAATAAAATTCATTTTCGGTTTGGAATTTGGCATTCTACAAAATGTATTTATGATTTTGGGATGTATTTTATGTTCGTTATTGTACGTAGAAACTGGATATTGTTACTTATCGTTGGAGATGTTGATATGTTGTTCACAAAAAATTAGAGAAATAAAAGGTGATTTTAGGATGTATCTGATGTTCGTTAATGTACGTAGAAATTGACATGTTAGGAAAAACGTGGGCATGGTTATTTAAATGTCGATATATTTTAAAAAATTTAGTCATATGTAAATGCTTTGGAAAAAACATAATGATCCACATACCTTGATTGTTCATAAAATATTCGTACAGTAAAAGAGTTGATAAAATGTAGGTAAGAGAAGCATGTGATGGGATATCAGATATTATCTCAAAATTGTTTATAGCCGTTTCTATTACATTTTAACAATGTAATAGTACATATATAATTAATAAATATACAATAATAAAAATAATATTACAAAAATTTTATTATGTCATAGAGATATTTATTAAGTAAGGTGCTTTTATTTGAAAATAATTTATTTATCTATTTTTCTTTCTGTCATGATTTTTTGTTAGACGATCGAGTAATGATTAATAGTTGATTTGAATATAACGGTAATAGGTGACAGTTGCGACAGTTGCGACTCGCTCGAAGATTTGAAATAAAGCTAAAGCTGCAATGATCATACCTCACCCTGAACGGAAAGGTGCACCAACTTTGGCCATGGCCTCAGTCTAACCTCATAGCAGTCTGCTCAAGCGCAACTTCTTACCTTAAGCACGTGCCCTCTCTGCATCAACCCGAGCTAGGGCTACCTCCTCTATCACCTGCTCAATATCACCTCGAGCACTCTCCTCTCTCTGAAGGATCTCTACCGCCTCAACATCTCCTCGTGAATACGTCTCTCTGGAGCACTCTCCTCTCTATGAAGGATCTCTACAGCCTCAACATCTCATCGTGAATACGTCTCTCTGGACTGCTGGAGAAGGAACTGACTCTCTCGCATCTCCTCTCGGGAGCGATCCATCTGACCACGAAAGGCAACAGCAAAGGCTTCGATGCAGCTTCTCGTACAGTCGCCATGTAACAAAAACCAAGGATATCTTGTGGGTGATAACTTAAAGAGCCAACAGTGTAAGTTCGAATGTCATTCGAATTTGCTATGCAGGCAAGTTTGGAGGGTGAGGTTGTTGATGGTGTATTGCATGATCCTTCAGGACTGCCAAGCAGGCTCATGCAACATCTATTATTCCTCTCTTCCGGATGAAAAAGTGAAGGGACATCCATAATGAAGTCACCATATTCATTGCTCTCTGTGACTGTAACAGTCACAACAGATGCTCTTGTCTTGCTGTTAATGCTGCACTCTAGGGATATCCACCACCCAGATCTATATGGTTTTATGTTTTTCTCCATTTTAGTGAAAGGAGACATGTCGGCATACCCATAACTGAATTTCTATCCATTCTATTGTCCTATACTGAAAAGGGTTCAAGGAAAACACAAAAACATAAATGGAATGAAAACATTGTTCAAGGAACAAGAATTCAGAGAATTAACAGCTACTTCCATGAGGTTTTTTACAGAGGCCAATGGATTTAGATCTCTACTATATCGTTTTGCAAGACACACTTGAGATTAATGCTCTGCCTTCCAATGAGGTATGTATTGTAGTATTCATTTAGATATCTTCTTTACTCGCGTGTAAATTCATTTAGAGACTCTATTTTCTCTGTTTTTCACTGCTCTTTTCGCCTTGAATTTGAATTTGGCTTCACCTCTGTTTGGATGCAATGGGAACATCCAAGTGAAGAGTTGTTCTGTTCCATTGGGGGTCTATTTCATTTCGTTTAATTAGTTTAACCTATCTCTTGTTATTTTAGACTCTCGAAACTAGCCTCTGCTCCTTATTGGTTTCGATAGGTTGCTGGTGAACAATTGTTTTTTCGTCTGATTCATCCAATCCTAATATTTTTCATCACACATTAATATTGTATATATTATTCAAACATTAATTTATACTTAATTGATATACCCTACCTGGTGATGAAATTATCTGACTTTGTTTTCATTGTCGCTCATTTTTAAGATCAAAAGTTGGATGGGCCGTTAAAGTTGGATGGAGAAAACCAAAGTAATCGTTGAGGATTTGACTATGGGTAGATTTTTATTTATTTTTGTCATTTTTTGCTTTCCAAGTTTTTAAGGTCTCAAAACCCATAGTCATTCTATCCTATGCAGATAATCCTATTTGTAGGGCATATCATTGGAGAAGATTAAATAATGAGATTCTTCAGATAATCGTAGACTTATCTGGATCAACATCAGTCTTCAGTCTGAAATTCTCCATTCATTTTTATTTCTCATGTTAATCATTTTTAACATATTTAAACATTTTAAAAACTCACGCTGAGTTGTTAAGGATTCGAATTCATGCCCTCCTTATGCCTTTCGCTAACATCTTCGTGTATTTAAACAAAAATATTGTTGGAATTTCTGAACAATTCTAAACAACAAAGAAGAAAATAATTCCTCTTCCCCAACACAGAGATTAAAATAAAAATTAAATTGCAGACACGGAGAGATGAAATACAACACTGCTATTTCATTAAAAATAAAAACTCTGTTACAAGATGTAATCTTTCTTCAGAACAATGTTCTGGATTCACAACAAAATTTACTCACTGCTGCAGACACAGTGCTACAACAAACTTCCTCTCTCTCTCTGTTTTCTCTGTTTTCTCTATTTTCTTCCTTCGGGCAAGTAATTACACAATACACAGTAGCTAAACAATACAATGCTCTCACGGCATATGTATATTAAACATTACAATATATATTATAAATCTTTTAACCAAAGTAAAAAACATGTACCACAATAAAAACAATTAACCCAACGTTTAAAAAAAAACATTATGCGGAAATTAAAATTAAATCAAAAATCTTTATGTGCTAAGGTTAAAAACCTTATTCCTCTTATGCTTTCCGAGAGCTGCTTGTAAAGCCTTCCCGTGAGTTCCCTTACACCTCCGGAATTGCTTTGGTTTTGTGAGGAGGTGGGTCCAGTGGAGGACTGACATCAGCTACTCCGGGAATTCCCTTCCCCCTACTGCTTGAGCTTGTTGCCCCCCTCCGAAATGTTGTCGCATCTATGTTAAATGCAGTTGGTGGAGTTTTAATGCAGGTGGTTTCTACAGATAAGAACGGAGCTTGCACCGCCTTTGCATTTATGTCACCACTCTTCAAACTCCCATCAAACTTTATTCTGTTGTCCTGTTGCTTCTTCATTCCCATCACATTTACTTCTTTTTCCTGCTATTCTGTGCGGGCAGCTGGAATTAAATTCCAACACTCCCCCTTAATTTCAACTGTTAGGTTTTCTTGCATACCCATGCATTTTCTAAAATAATTAAAACTCTTCTGCATTAATGGCTCTGTTAAAATATTAGCAATTTGTTCCTCTGTTCTGCAGTGCTACACAACAATTTCGCCATTATTAACCAGTTCACGTATAAAATGAAATTTTGCATCAATATGCTTTGTTCTCTTATGGAAGACAGAATTATTTGATAAAGCTATCGCTGAGCTGTTATCACAATAAATTGTCGTTCCTTTGTCCTACTCATGACATAAATCTCTGAGCATTCTTCTCATCCATACTCCTTGGCATGTTGTTGTTGTTGCTGCCACATATTCTGCCTCGCTGTTGATAAAGCAACTATTGGTTGCTTCTTAGAAGCCCATGAAATGGCCCCTGATCCCAAATGAAACACATATCCAGATGTGCTCTTCCTATCATCTACACTTCCAGCCCAATCACTGTCAGTGTAACTAGTCAATTTAAAATTTTCAGATGGGGAGTACAAAATACCATATCCCTTCGTTCCATTCACATACCTTAGAATCCTCTTGGTTGTCTGCCAATGAGTCTCTTTCAGCCTTTCCATAAATCTGGAGATTAAACTTACAGCGTGCATAATATCCGGCCTAGTTGCAGTCAAATACATGAGGCTGCCAACTATGCTCTTGTATAATTTCGAATCAAAATCCTTGTTTTTGTCTTCTTTACTCAATTTCAACCCCATAACAGTTGGAGTTACAGCTGCTTTATTGTTCTGCATGTTGAACCTTTTCAACACTTCTTCAACATATTTTACTTGGGAAATGAAAATACCATTCTCATTTTTCTCTACTTCAATTCGAAAAAAATATCTCAAGAAACCCAAATCAGTCATTTCAAATTCACTCTTCATGACTTCTTTAAAATTAAATTATCTACATATAAAACAACAATAAGAATCTTACTGTCATTGTCTTTTATGTAAAGTGTGGGTTCTCCATCACATTTCTCAAATCCATTTTCAATCAAGTAAGAATCTATTATGCTGTACCATGCTCTTGGTGCTTGCTTCAGCCCATAAAGAGCTTTCTTCAATTTACATACTTTGTTCTCTTGGCCTTCAATCTCATAGCCTAGAGGTTGTTCAACATATACCTCTTCTTTCAACACTCCATTCAGGAATGCAGATTTCACATCCATTTGATAAAACTTCCATTTATGTTGTGCTGCTATGGACAGCACTGTTCTCACTATTTCCATCCTTGAAATGGGTGCAAAGGTTTCTTCATAATCTCTTTCTTGTTGCTGCTTGTAGCCTTTGATAACAAGTCTTGCTTTGTGCCTTTCAATCTTGCCTTCAGCATTTCTCTTGGTCTTATAAACCCCTTTTACTCCAATGACTTCTTTACCTTTAGGGAGATCCACTAACTCCCATGTATTACTCTTTTCTATTGCACCAATTTCTTCATCCATTGCTTCAATCCATTTTTCTTCCTTTACGGCATCTTCAAAATGAATTGGGTCATCAACATGACAATACAAAGAAAATAAAGAGTTCAGAAAAAAATTATCATTTACCTCTCCTTGTTCATAAATCTCACTCAAATTTCTAAATCTCGGTCTTCTTAGTGTACTTGGAGTTCTACTTGAACTCGATGGAGTTTCACTTCCCCGTGGTGTGCTTGAAGAAGCACTTCCTTGATTTCTCAAGGTTGTTCTATTTCCAGCTTGTGGTGTGGTTTGTTGTGCTTGCGGTGATGGAGGAGGAGCAACCAAGGAGGGATTATTCATTGTTGTCCCTTCCTCCTCTTCTTCGTGAGACACACATGTCTTCACATTCACCATTTTCTCTAAGCTTCCATCCCAAGCTTCTTCTTCAATAAACTGCCCATCTCTGCTGATTATAGCTTTCTTGGTGGATGGATTATAGAGTTTGTATGCCTTGGACTCATCACTATCTAACAAAGATACGTTTCTCCCCCTTATTGTCCAATTTCTTTCTTAGTTTATCCAGGACATGTGCATAGGCCACACATCCAAAAACTTTCATGTGGGTGACATGCTGCTTTATGACGCTCCATGATTCTTCTGGAATTTTGTTCATGACAGCTTTGGTTGGGCATCTATTAAAGATATACGTTGTACAATTTACAGCTTCAGCCCAATACTCATTTGGAAAATGTTTTTCCTTCAACATACTTCTGACCATGTCCATGATGGTCCTATTCTTCTTTTCTGCAACACTGTTTTGCTGAGGTGTTTACCTTTCGGTAAATTGTTTATGTATGCCATTCTCCCTACATAAATGTAGGAACTCTTTGGATATGTATTCTCCACCTCTATCATTTCTCAGCACTTTGATGTAGTGCTCACTCTACTTCTCAACATGAGCTTTGAAGTGGCAGAATTGTTCAAACACTTCACTCTTTTGTTTCAAGAAATACACCCATGTCTTTCTGGTGTAATCATCTATGAATGTCAAAACATATTTGTTGCTAGCTAAATATGGCATTTGCATTGGTCCACATAAATCAGAGTGGACAATTTTTAAGGGTGCCTTTTCCCTTATACTCTTTCCTGCTAGAAAGCTTTCTCTGTGTTGTTTGCCCAAGATGCAGCCTTCACAAATGTTGTCCAGTTTATCAATCAATGGTAATCCCTTTACCATTCCCTTTCGGTGCAACAATTTCAGGCCTCCGAAATTGAGATGTCCAAATATCAAGTGCCATAACCAGTTTTAATCTTTCACTTCCTCTTGAAAGACCTCTTGTGTTACAGCTGCTACATTTCTTCCTTCCTTCAAGTCTGCTCTAAGCTTGAGAGGAAACATCCTATTGCTTTTCATCTGCACCTCTGCAATGACTTTCTTTCTTGGAAGTATGTCCACGATTGTGTACACATCATCTTTAAAAAATACATTGTAGCCCTTGTTAATGAGATGTCCAATGCTCAAAAGATTACATTTCAATCTAGCTACATAATATACATTTGGAACAAAATTCTGCTCTCCATTCCTTGCCAGGATACTGACTCTGCTTTTTCCCTTGATAGAGATCTTAATATCAGTTCTTGTTGTTAACTCAGATTTAACATCTTCATCCATATTGGAAAACATTTCTATGTTTCCAGTCATGTGGTTACTACAACCTGAGTCTAAGAACCGTACATCATCTTATCTATATTGTGCTACATTACATGTTAACAACACATTACTCTGGTTCTTATTTTCTTTTGTAAAATTATCATTCTGCTTATTATTCATGTCATTTTTCTTTTTCTTACATTCATCGGCATAGTGCCCATATTTCTTGCAATAATGACATTGGACTTGGTATTTATCATACCTTTTTCCATGAGCTTGATGTTGGCTTGAGCCTTCATTCTAGTTTTTATTGCTACTCCTTCCACTCGAACTTGCAGGGTTGTTTCTCCCTCTTTTTTGGCTTCAGCCTCTTCCTTTGTTGTTTTCTCTTCCTTGACCTCTGCTTTGGCCAAAAGACATTTGAGTCTTAAAAGCTTGTTCCAATGAGGAATATATTCCTTTGTTCAGTCTCTGTTCATGATACATTAGGGATGCACTCAACTCATCCGCTATAAATTGTGAGAGATCCTTTGTCTCTTCTATTGCCACTACTATGGCATCAAATCTTAAGGGTAGAGTTCTCAAGATTTTCTCCACTATTCTCCTATCTTCAAGTGTCTCTCCATGAGACCTTATCTGGGTAACCAACCCAATAACATGAGTGAAAAATGAATCTATATTTTCAGAATCTTTCATACAGAGTTTCAAAATCTCTCCTCAGCATTTGCAACTTTGTTGTCTTCACCTTCTCCATGCCTTGATAGGTAGTCTTGAGAATATCCCATGCCTCCTTAGACATTTTTGTTGCTGCAATCCTTGGGAAAATACTCTCATGTACAGACTGGAAGAGATAGAAGAGGGATTTGGAGTCCTTCTTCCTGTTATCTTTTAAAAAATCTCTTTCTGCTGCTATCAAAGTAGCCAACACTGTTGCATCTACTGGTTCTGGGTAGCCATTCTCAACTAGCTCCCATATGTCCTGTGAAGAAAACAAGGCTCTCATAGTGATAGCCCAATATTCATGATTCTTCCATTTAAACTGTGGAAGTTGGGGATTCGTCAAGCTGGTGCCTGCTGCTGCCATCATAACTATGCAAACCAAACAAAAAACTAGACAATTTCCTTGACTGTGTAATGAAAAAAAAATAGAAAGAAGCTTCCTCTGCTGGAGAAATCTACTTCAATAAACTTCTTACAGCTTCTACAGTGAAGAGAAAACTCTGCTTTGTTCACTGAGTGCCTATACTAGCTCTGATACCATGTTAGAATTTCTGAACAATTCCAAACAACAAAGAAGAAAATAATTCCTCTTCCCCAACACAAAGATTAAAATAAAAATTAAATCGTTGCATACGTAGAGATGAAATACAACACTGCTATTTCATTAAAAATAAAAACTCTATTACAAGATGTAATATTTCTTCAGAACAAGGTTTTGGATTCACAACAAAATTCACTGGTTGTTGCAGACACAACGCTACAACAAACTTCCTCTGTCTCTTTGTTTTCTTTGTTTTCTCTATTTTCTCCTTCGAGCAAGTAATTACACAATACACAGTAGCTACACAATACAATGCTCTCATGGCATATGTATATTAAACATTACAATATTCATATATATTGTAAATATAGAATATTTAAAATATATATTATAACTCTTTTAACCAAAGTAAAAAACATGTACCGCAGTAAAAACAATTAACCCAATGTTAAAAAAAAACATTATGGAGAAATTAAAATTAAATCAAAAACATTTATGTGCTAAGGTTAAAAAAATTATTCCTCTTATGCTTTCTGCGAGCTGCTTGTAAAGCCTTCCCATGAGTTCCCTTACACCTTTGGAACTGCTTTGGTTTTGTGAGGAGGTGGGTCCAGTGGAGGACTGACGTCAGCTCCTCCCGGAGTTCCCTTCCCCCTGCTACTTGAGCTTGTTGCCCCCCTCTGGAATGTTGTTGCCTCTGTGTTAAATGCAGTTGGTGGAGTTTTAATGCAGGTGGTTGCTGCAGATAAGAACGGAGCTTGCACTGCCTTTGCATTCATGCCGCCGCTCTTCAAACTCCCATCAAACTTTACTCTGTCATCCTGTTGCTTCTTCATTCCCATCACATTTACTTCATTGTCCTATTGTTATGTGCAGGCAGTTGGAATTAAATTCCAACAAATATCCAATGTATCCAGTTGAAAATAGATCCACCATTATTTTGTCATTGGTAAGTGAAGTGTCCTTTAAAATTTTGACGTTCCCAATAAATAAACCAAAAAAAACAATAAATAAAATATTTTTTTATAATTTGAGAAAATTAAATAGTCTTTAATAATATTTAGATTTTGAGATAAAATTTTATTTTTATTACAAAAATTATTATTTTCGTGAATTTTTTTAAAACCGCTTTTAGTTTTTTCCAAAAAGAATACTACAATATCATTGAAATCATTAAGGAAACAAAAGAAAAACACAGTTCCTTCATTTAAAAAGAGTGTTGTCAAATGAAGAGTCATGTCTGAAGTTGAAATGTCAATCCTTCCTTTGAACCCTTCTGCAAAATATAAGAACTACTCTCAACAACTGATGTAATATGTATTGAATTCCATATGAACAATAAGGAAATGAAAATTGATATGATAGTGTGAGTAAACATATTATCAATTCTATTATTGATTCTACAGTGACTGTTAGCCCAATCCACCATTAATTTAAAATCTCAAGGATTTATAACTTTAATGTTTTTATAATTCTATATGCACTGTTATGTTGTTTTGACAAGGAGCGACATTCCATAAAACCATGCTCTATCATTTGTACGTTGACAAGCTATTAAATTCAAATGGAAAAGACATTTTCTATGGCCACAATTTCATTTGCACTATACATTTTTTATTTTTTTATTGATTTTCTTAAAAATAAAGTGATTGTTGGAGTGTTTGAATAGCTTGTTTTTTTTTAGAGAAAATAGATTCAACATTATCAAAACCCTAACACATTAAAATCTTGAAACTTGACAATATAATGAGATTTCTAAAAATTTCAAAACTTGACACTTTCATCTTGTTTGCTAGATTTTCCACAAGTCGTAGAGAGAAAACCAGACAAAAATGGAATGTGGATTCCACTTAAGTGAAATCCAGTAGAATATCGAATCTTCCCCCTCACACAAAGGTGGGTGAAAGCTCGTCGCATGGGACTCTTCATGGAACAAGCTTCCTATTTTTTTAGGGATTTTGAAACGAATGAATCTTTGGAAGTGCTTCCAACATACTTAATCAACAAGTGAATCTTTTTCGAGGGTTTCCAAAATGAAATTTAGCAAATTTTAGAGCACCCACATGGATTTTCAATCAAAATGGGTTGAATGTGATTTCTACAAGAAGTGTAGGAACCCGTGGGGTTGAGCCATATTAAGTTCAAATTTTGAATCAGATTCGACCATCGGCATAGTTCCCAATATGTAATAGTTTCCCATGGCATCGAGCCTTGCAATGAACGTCTTATTTGTCACATTTCTTTCTGGCATGAATGGAATTTGCTAGGAAAATTGTCACTTAGATAGTGATTTCCAATTAAATACAGTGTAAGAAGTTATAGAGTCAAATATTTCCTTGAAACAGAAAAGGTGTGAAAACCATTAAATTTGACGAGTGGGCCTCTATTGAAATTCCAACCCTGCTCCCATGGAGGAGAGGCCTTCACCACACCATGCACCTATGGTATTCATTCTTGGGTTTAAACTTATGATTTTTAGGAGTTTTGAATTCACCATCTATTGCCAAACCAAGTTGCTTGTGGATTATTCAAAGGATCTATGGTGTGAGTTTTTATAAGAGTGGACTAGGTTCCCTCAATATCGACTTAATATTTAGTTGTGTTCTCAACTTTCAAGGTTCCATTGGATGGAGGACATATTACTCGAGTTATTAATGGAAAAGGAATTTTTTAATTACTTAGTTGATCCATTAGAGAGATACTAAATTTAGATGAGACCTATTTTACATATACATCGTACTCTTATGGGTGGAGGGAAGAGCTACAATATGGGGTCATATCCACTTTAGGAGGACACCATGAGCATCCTCAATGAAATCACATAGAGGCTATCAAATATTGATTATAAGTTGGAAAGTAAGATGGAGATGAGGGTGTGATAGTTTCCCTAGGGTGATCAGTTCTCCCTCAGTTATAACTATTGAACTTGATGGAGATAATATTGCAATTGGTTTTTCAATCTATAAAGAGATTATATCATTTTCTCCACATTATGAAGGTACAAATATCAATGACCCATTCTTCGATTATATCATTTTCTCCACATTATGAAGGTAAAGATTTCAATGACCCATTCTTGGCCTCCTACATGGAGTTTGAACTTTTGTTATGCAAATGCTTTGGTTTAAATGCTTTGGTTTGGTGAGAGTGAAACCTAAATAATGTTTTAGTGAAAATTTTTGGATCTTATCTACATGAGTGGCTCCACTATATTTGATGCAGGGAGGAGAGGGTATCCTTCTTAGAAGAGAAGGCTAACCTAAACCATGGAAATGTATTAAAAATATAGAGATGTAAATCTTAATCTTAGGGACCAAAACCAAGCTCAATGACGTGATGAGTTGTTATTTTTGGCTAGATGAACAAGAATTTTCTTGAGTGGAGCAAGCAAAAAGTTGAACCTATGGTGGGATATCTTCCCTACATTTTGAATTTGGAAAAAGGTTGGAGAGTTTGAACTTCCACATGTTGACTTATTTTTAATTAAAACGTTGGCTATATAAATTGGTCCAATGTATATGCCCATCCACTGTAATGCTCTTCAACACACTTAGGCCATGTGTCCAAAATATGAATATAAATATGAGATTATGTTTTTGAACCTAGCATGTTTTAACATTATTTTACCAGTTTTGGAAAGGATGCATTGTTATAGCTTGAAGTCAACCTAGTGGGAATTTTATTTACACTTTGTTATAAGGTTTTTATATTAAATTGGAGTAAAGCTTAAATTACTATTAATCAATCTAATTATAAAATTGATCAAATATATTTAATGCGATGGATAGGGTGGAAGGATATCGAGAAACTTGCATTCATTTTTTATTTGGGAAGTGGAGTTTGCCTCTACTCCTTAGGTGCTTGAACATTCCTACATTTTCAGAGCTCCGTGACAGGCCAACTGTCCAATATTTATAGATCCAATAAGGATACTGAGCTCAAATATAACGACAATGGTGCCTCTCACTCGATAGGCATGGTATATGAACACGATGGCACTAAGAGAGGAGGGAGAGAAAGTGGAAGAGGCCATCAACCTCCTCCTCCATGGCATGGCTTTGGCTAATGATTTGACCAATTCAACAAGGACCTCCCTTAGCGCATAAGTCAAATGGTCATAGCCATGGAGGTAGATGAGATAAGAAACACTAAAAATGGACATTGGGTAGTCACGAACCTAATCGATAGTCACTTGAGGGACCAGGAATAGGTCTTGTGTGTTGTGGATGACAAAATAATTGATTTGTATTTCCACCTAGTTTAGGCTTGGTCATCTCTGTGAGTTTTAGTTGGCACTATGAAAATTCAATTCGCTCCTCCTCCCCCACCTTTGGCTTCCTCCAAATCCCTAAGTAGTTCGAACATCACTCATGATTATAAGTTTCCTACAAATTTATCTTACTTTCTTTCCAGCATGCAAAGCATTGATCATTACCCTAAAAATCATGCTCCATACATGGGAAAGGGAGTTTAAAAAGTGGAATGTTGACATTTTTTTTTATATTTTAAGGCCATTAAGAGACTTCATAAAAAATAAGTCCCCTTTTAAACGATTTGTAATGTTTATTTCATGTAAAGTACCCATCAATATTTTTTCTTGGGTAATACAGCAAGAAGGATGGAGCAGTTGATTTGTTCTTTGGAATCCAACATTTGATTCATAGCATTTCTGGATGATATCAGTACACTATAGATTCTTCAAAACTGAAAGAGAATAATATTATAGAGACTCAAGCGAGCACTGGCAACATTTCAAGCTATCCAAAAAGGCCAATACAATTGTAACCAATTTCAGACATCCCAAAGACTGTAACCATTTTTGAGACACAAAAGAGCTCCATGAGTTGCTTGTACAGTGCACAATGATTACAAAATACAAGGGAAAAATGGTACATTGCCCACTACATAATACTGGGGAAAAATGGTACACAGTCCACTACATTTAGCCATATTCTGAAACAAATTTTGCTAGAGGCCGATGCGAAAAAAGGCATGCTTCCCTTGCTTATGTTGGTAGCAGTACCTCTGTACCCACTCTCTTTGGCATCATGTATCATTTTAGATGCATTTAGAATAGTGAGGATTTATTTTTTAGGTGATGAGCCCCAATTTGCAACATGGCTACTTACTAAAACAACACAATCTAACTAAACAACCTTATTTTTTCCAAATAAACCTAAGAAGCGTCTTATTTTAGTTGTCTCATTATTTTTATCACTTCATAGATATGCCACTGGAAATGGACACTTTCAAAGATTTATTAGCTCACATGAAACTATTTCTTATGATTTAAGACAACCAAATAGCATTTTGTTTACTATTTTTTATATCTTCAATGCTTCTTGAATTTATGCCTTAAGGCGTTTCCTTTGCAACATCTGATGCAATTGCTAGTAGATATTATCTCAAAATTGTTTCTAGTAGTTTGTAATAGTACAAATATAATTAATAAATATATAACAATAAAAATAATATTAAAATTTTTTATTATTGATTATTAGTATTATTTAATAATATTAATGATTGATAATAGTAGTAATATTAAATATTAGTAATAATTTGGATAATAAAATTTTAACAAAAAATTTATAGAAAATCACATTGGAAATTTTAGAGTTAATTTCCAATGTTATTTTACCCTAATTTTTTCTTAAAAAACAGCTATTGATCACAAAAATTTACATTCTTACTAATAATTATTATTATTATTAAGATTATTACTATTATTTAATATTGCTATTATTATCAAACAATAATACTATTAAATAATAATAAATAATTTAATTAAACAATAAAACCAACAATAATAATGTTACTAATAATGTTTCTATTAATATTAATTAATAAATAATTAAATTAAATATTATTAAATAATAATAATAATAATTAATAAAATAATAATAATAATTAGTCAATTTATTTTTATTTAATAATAATTAATTAAATAATATTATTTTTAGAAAAAAAGAAAAATTAATCATGGTCAACCAAGGTTCACCATGATTGATCATGATTGATTTTCATGTAGAGACAATATTTGTTAGAATGCCAGAAAGTTTACCATGGTTATTCCTAATTGGAAAATAATATTAAATATCAAAACATTCGCTAAATTGTAGCCAAAAAGTTTCACACATGCGAGCACAAATTTACATAAATAGAAATAGATCAGAGAACCATAGAATAAAAATGATATGACTGAGCCATTTTATTGATTTTAGAGTTGGAACTGAACATTATTGAGTGAATAGATAGAACTTTGGCTTGCTACTATAAGAATGCAATACTCATAGGATAAACTAAGTGGAATATCAAATTGAAATGGCCCAATCTATCCAAATGCACTACTCATAAATTGTTGTTGTTGTTGTTGTTGCTGCTATTGGAGGAAAACTATGAAATGGACCCTTAAGACTACTCCAAAATTTCTAAAAAATTAGAGAGAGGCTCCTCACAACCCAACAATATTTTGAGTTAATTCTAAATAACCTGGTATGCCCAACATAGTGAAAAAATCACAAGTAATCCAACAATTTGTCTTGATATAATAATGAGGATTTTAGGCCCAAATATCGCTTGAAAAATTATGTAAAATTAACTAGAGTCTCCTTTCACCATATCCACAAAAACCCAGAAAAATGTATAGTTGAATCCACTAGTCACTAAAACCCCAAAGTCAATGTGAAACCCTTCACAGTATAACAATGAGCTGCAAAAATAAAACTGCTACAAGAATGCACAATTTCCCCAAATAGAAACTCCTACAAATCCTATCAAAATTCCTTCCTCAAACATCTGGAAAAACTAAGCTCCAATACCCAACGAAACATTATTGCTCAAACCTTGCAAAATAGTTGGAAATCCAACTCATAATAGTTGATCCTCTAATGAGTAACTCGAACTACCTCTCTCCGCAATGAGAGGAAAATTGAGTGAATAATTGCAATAAATATCTATGGAAATCTTGAATTGGACTCCCCAAATTACCTCACTAAGGAGACACTCGAAGTTCTATGAAATGAGGGTGGAATTATGCTTGGATATTCCTTGTGCTAAACAACATTGGTTCACTTGGCTAAGAAGGTCAAGTAAATCTCCAATTCTAAAAATAAGTGCTAAATAGAATGATCAAAATGAGGCTCTATCCTTCCTTTTATTGTTGCTTTCCCTTCGGAATACCATGGGTCGATTTCTCTCACACTATGATTTGATTTTTCCCATGGTTCGATTTCCATTTTGATGAACTCCACAACTTCACTTATAATTTTTATTTTCTCCTAACTTTGGCCTTCTTTTCTCTCCAAAAATTATATTAAGCCCTCATAACTCATTTTCTTAAGTTTATTTGCCAATAATATTTATTATTCACCAAAATTATAAAATTGATAATTTCCCTTAACAAAATTATTATTTAAAGACATAATAATACAACTAGAAGTATTAGTCCTTCAAATAAAAATAAAAATAAAATAAAATAATTAAAAGATTTCTGACTATGTTGATTAGATTTTGCAGTCACCTTAGAGAAAAAGTGTTGTTAATTATCGAGCGAGCAACCATAGGTAATGTGTTCGGCGCGAGTGGGGAGAAGTTTATATAAAAATTGGTGAAAGACTTAAGCCAAGGTTAATTGTTTCATGAATACATATTTATGAGATTGCCGCATGTTGAAAGTCAAAAAATATTTCGAAGATTTATCAAGGGAATATGGTTTAAAGATATTTTCATTAGAGCATAAAATTGTTAGGAATTTACCACAGCAATAAAACAATTTTCTGAGAGAAATAAACATAAAGAACCCAGCAACAAATCACAAACATAAACACAATGTTTAACCGGGAAAAACCCAAATCCGGGGAAAAACCCAACCAATGAAATTTCATTAACCATTGGCCAAAACCCTGGCCAATCTGACCAAGTGAGCCTTCACCGCTCACCTCCAGGCCTACATTACAATGAAGTCTTCCTAGCCTTTTTATAGGCTCCATTACATGCAATACCATGGGTCAAAACCATGGGTGCACAAAACCATGTGCCCCAAAACCACTACTATTTACCCTAGTCAACTTTGACTCTATCCCGAGTCAAGTTTACCTAACAATTCCCCCCTTAAACTTGACTTGGGGATTATTGACTAAATCCAGCCAAACCTGCTAGATGAGACAACCCCGCTCACTCTAGCTCTTCCCCCCCTCAAATTTTTACCCAGGGTAATTGTTAACTTTACATCCCCCCTATCACCTAGGTCTAACCCAGACTTTACCAGTGATTACCCAGGGGTACGCATGCCATACCAGGTCTTACAGCAGTATGCCCATTTACATGCAAAACATTAACTCCATTATAATAATTTTTTTGTTTCATTGTTGTTGTTCTTTGTATGACCATTCTCTACATTCATACATGATGTCCTCTCTAAAGAGGACATCATAGTTGTGCATCAATCTTCCGAATGACATCAATGTCCATATAAAAAGAATCCATCTACCGGATTACATGGGTCACCAACCTCTGTAACCGCCAGTCTTCTAGGAATTCTCTTCAGGTACATGGTTCATCAATTAATTAATTAATCCACCTGAACATCTGCTCTCTCATTTTGACCGTTTTCATTGTGATGCTCTCTTCAATCCAGCAAAACCCTTGATTGCAAACTACTCTAATTTTCCTCAAAACTTGCAATCAATGTTGTATCTCTTTCACAAGATATTCTCTTGCTAAGGTAGTGATGCACAACAACATCTCACTTGATAGACACCATCTAATGGAATTTTTTGAGCCTTGGTATTTTATAATATGCAGTTTTCTATCAACTGTAAAGTCAGGTCTCGAGAAAAGGGTGTACTTGTTTTACCAACTGCGAACGGTAGAAGAATTTGCACCCATAAAGATATTGCAATTACCAAGTCAATCTGGCAAGCCTGTGCAATAAACCATATAATCATAGGCAACCTATCCTGAACCTAAATTTGTGCTTCACCCCGAATGGCAGCTTCAGCTACAGTAACCTTCAACTTCTTTTGCTTCACCTTTTTCTCTTTGCCATTGGCCGCTCTGATTCGCATCCTCCTACGTAGGTCACTCAACTTTCTCCAATATTTCGTTCTCAATGATTCAATCTTCTCCATCGTCGGCAGCTGCAGCGACTTCCAGACAACCGGAGCTATTTACCAGCATCTTCATCTGTGGCCCTAAAAGACGAAGCAAGAGATCACACAAACCACAAAATTTTCTCAGAGATCAACACCGCTTAACAGGAATTTTGAGACTGGCTTCCATGGCTTAAATGGAGGTTTGGCACGCATAGATTTCCATCTCAGAACCATCGTTGGTAGCTGCAATGTCGTGATCAAAATCTGCCCCCCATAATCAGAGACGCCCAGCAGTTGGAACCTCTGATTGTTAATTGCCATCAATCCATCTGGACTTCTCGCGAACCCAAAAATCCCCAGATCCTCATAAAAATGGCCTTCAGAGAGATTAAGATTAACCGATGGTGAAATAACCCTTTAATTAGAAAGGTTCTATCTCATTAGGCTTACTCTAAAATCAAACTCTCCCGTAAGCCTTCCCAGTCGCAGCATTTTCGATAGCAAGGAAATTTGAATGGTCACTTTCCGGTTTGTGACTCGATCCTTCGTTCAAATGGTTTTTGCAGGGCGTAAGGCTCGACCCTCTACTCGGTGTTCTCATTTATTGGATGCGCGCCAACACCACTACACCTCGCTTCTTCCTTCGAGATCTAAAATGCAATGAACAAAATGTCGTAGGCTGGTTGTCGATATTTTCCACATCGTAGAGTCCATAATTTTGCCGAACTGAAGTAGATCTAATCAGCTCCAACATATTCACACATAGATCTAGATATTCAAACATCAGATATGACAGATCCAATCAAATCAATCTCTTTACATAATCACTGAACAATCTTGGTTAATAAAAAAAATCCACAATCCTGAAACCTGGCTCTGATACTAGTTGTTAGGAATTTACCACATCAATAAAAAAAATTTCTAAGAGAAATAAACATAAAGAACCCAACAACAAATCACAAACATAAACACAATGTTTAACCAGGAAAACCCCAAATATGGGGAAAAACCCAACCAATGAAATTTCATTAACCATTGGCCAAAACCCTGGCCAATCCGGCCAAGTGAGCCTTCACCGCTCACCTCCAGGCCTACGTTACAATGAAGTCTTCCCAGCCTTTTTATAGGCTCCATTACATGCAATACCATGGGTCAAAACCATGGGTGCACAAAACCATGTGCCCCAAAACCACTACTACTTACCCTAGTCAACTTTGACTCTATCCCGAGTCAAGTTTACCTAACAAAAATAAAATAAAATAAAGGTGAACAAGTCAAAGCCACCAAGGCAACCATAAATTTTAAGGGAAATACTTTTTTGAGCTTGAAGTTTATTAAAAAGGAAAGTTGTAAAATAATTTTTTGTTGAAAACCTTCGAAACAGGATTTATTAGAGTTGCATAAGGAGGTTCCTTTTGTAGAAAGTTTCGTTGGTTAATAAAAAGAGTTTGTTTAAAAGGTTGGAATTATTAAAAGAATTAAAAACGTTTTATTAAAGGTTTTTTTTATTAAAAAAAATAAATAAAGAGGTAGATGGCAGGAAGGTTTTTAAAGTTTTGTTTTGGACATGGAAATTTTTTTTAGTGATTTATTTTGAAGGAAAATTTTTAAAAATGGTTTTTTTTTAAATCAGAAAGTGAGTTTAGGGTTTTGAAAAAGGCTTATTTAATGGAATTTTTTTTTTTTTTTGGTCTATTATGATAATGTTTTATTATATTAAGATTGTGTCATATAAGAGCGTATAATGAAAATCATTTTTTTTTGGGCGATATAGAAGGAAGCCTCATGCAATAAGGAAAGCAGCCATAAGATAGAAGAAACACAAAAGTCATGGGTCGCAAAACATGACTGAATCAAATTAAGAAAATAAGAGGTAGAGAGCATTGCCATGTTTAGAAAGTTTTAGGTCATATTTGAGGAACCGATAAGTATAGCAAAAGACAAATGAGAAAACAAGGTTGATTGGTGTAGCGTGGATCCGCTACCACCTCCTATTTACTTGTAAAAATTTTGTTTTTTGGGTTTTCAAAATGCAAAATTTTCTTTTAGGTAAAAATTTAATTGAGTAACAGTCTAATTACTCATATGATGAAATATGTGATTATTTAGCATTGTATTTTATAATATAAGATTTAGATGATAAATTGTATTGCAAGGTAGCAAAATCTAAAACTTCAAAGGAAGCATGGGATATCCTGGAACGAGAGTTGGGTACAAAGGGAAGTGACATGCAAAAAAATGTTGTGTCATAGTATGTTGAAGAATCATTAGAGAATTCAGTTGCATATATGAGAGTAGTTGAGAAAGAATCTGGGAGGAAAAGAAAACTTGGAATATTCCACACAAAAGTGGATGATGGTCGTGAAGGCTGTAAAAGTGAAACCCATTATGAACGCATGCATATGGATGAAGAAGATGCAACAAATATTGTAGAGAGATAATTTAAACACTCTGTATGTGAAGTAGAGGAAGATAATATTCACGTGGATAGTGTAGATGATGGTGAATCCCAATGTGATGAAACACATATGGATGATGATTTCAAATTGATATGTGAATTGGTGAATCTAGTTGCAACTGATGAATTTATTGAAGTTGAAAGTGTTAATGAGCACATGCATGTTAGGATATCCCAAAATAGAGTGGATGAAAATTATGTTGATGTTAACTTTGATGAAGATAATTTAACTGTTGATGAGTGGTTTCACATGATGCAACAAAAATAATGCATTGATATGTTGTTATTTAGTGAGAGAATCCCACTTGTGTTGAGAAGCTAAGAAGAATACAACATGTTTCTAGCCAAAAAGGTTTGTAAAGGAGTGGAATAAAATTTAGATAATGAAGAGGAAGAGAAGAAAGCTATCACTGAAGAGAATAAGGTATATATTTTTAACATTGATTTTGAGTGTGTAGGTAAACATGATAACATTCTAGTTGAAAAAGAAGATGAAGAAAAGGAAGCAAGAAAAACCATTGAAGTTTCTAAAGACAAAGAAGAAACCATAGAAAAAAATTTCAACAATGGAGTGAAGAAGAAATCATATTCTACTATCAATAAATATGGCAGAAATAAGTTCAAGAATATGAAGCGCAAGAAGAAGATCAAAGTTCACAGTTTGAAGATGATGAGTTGTGGTAGCAGTCCATGGTTGAATGAATATTTGAAGATGAATTTGTAGAAGACAAAATCAAAACGAATATAAGAGAAGTCAAAGAAAAATTGCAGCAGCAGAAAGTAAAGAAATATGGATCTTACGGCAAGAAAGCGCAACTGAAAATGAAATAATTTTGAGGATATAGAATTTGGAAGAAATGAAAAATAAAAACAATCATTATAAAAAAATTTAGTCATGATAAGCCTAGTTGAGAGTAAAACCAACAAACACGTTTAAGTTAAGATTGATTCAATTACTAATGGGCATAGTTGAGTAATTTTTTAGTTATGTTGATTCATGTGTTCGTAATTAACAATGAGTGTTGGAAATTGTAATTACTCCAGTGTGTATGTGATGCATGAAGTGAGCGGTTTAGCTGAGTTGAGTTAAGTCGAGCTTAATATTAGAAGTTCAATTTCATTCTATATTTGGAAAGGTTAAAATTAGTGTGTGTTTTCATGTTGAAGTTAGCACAAGTTGAGTCACAAGTTAAAAAGTATAAACACCCCATGATGGGTTCATTGTAGTCAATTCAATTTTTCATGATCAATAGATAAGCAACGACTCAAAGTTGCAGAGAGTGACTAATCCCACTTATAGATATATCTTCCTTAAGTTCCAAATCTCACTACTAATGGAAAACAAGGGCGAGGAAAAGTACGATTAGTGTGGTGCTCATGAATAAAAACATAAAAATAAATGAACAAACAAAGGAAATTGGAGAATCTAGGATTGTTTTTATATCAATGTCCCAAATGATACATTCCTATTTATGTTTATGTGGGCATGAAGGAGCTCAAAAGGTTTTTTATAAATGTTATCTTTCTCAACGACCCCATCTTCGCCAAGCTCCTGCAAAAGTATGTGGAGGAATATGGGTATGAGCAGAAAATAGGCCTCAAGATCCCCTACAATGTTATGTTGTTTGAACATATCATTTATCTTCTCAAAAACCAAGAATATGTGACTAAAACCCAAGTCTTAGTTGCATGAAGTAGGCTAGTTTTATGTCGTGGTGAATCTTTAAGCTTACAAGTTTTGGTTGAATTCAATGGATATGTACTATCAAAATAAGATATACTCCTTATCAATGTAGTTCTCATGGGTATTAAGATTTAAAACCTTTGTAAAAAAATATTATCACCTTCATGAAAAAATACCATCAAAACAATCATTTTAGAGGGTGTGTGTACTTGCATGTTTCAATGTCTAGAAAACATTACAAAAAGAGTTATGGTGGGTTTAAGGGTTATATTTTGAACCTCTGTGTGATAGAAAATGTGGGGACCCAACCTAGGTCCTCTAATTAAAACTAACTTTAATCAAACTAATTTCACAATAAGTAAAATAACATGTTTATAACACAACAAGTTTTGACAAACAACAATTTTTGACAATAGCATATAAATAAAATTTGATTTAAAACATATGTAAATATGTAAGTAATTTGATTTGTAACAATTTACATAATTAAAACAACAAACAAATAATACATATTTAGTGGCTTGGTTAGGGTGTTCTTATTGTGTCTTCTTGATTGGATTTACCACCCTACCAACTAGAAATGTCTATTTGATTTCCTAGCCTGGGAAACTTCCACAGTTTCCCTAGACCTCTGAGCCCAAGTCCAACTACAACTTCCATGGTAGTGTGTCTAAAAATCGGTCCAATGCTTTCCAACCACAACCAAAACCAACCACCTCAATTCTCCTTCTTTCATTTCCCTCTAAATGTTTTCCTTCCATGCCAAAAAAAATAAAGACTAAAATATCCCCCTTCTCCCATCCTCCTTCCCTTTATGTATTTTCCACTCATCCACCTCAACCACCTACCATTAAGGCCATAAATACGCACTATTCTTTCAATTTAATGACCTTGGCTTCCATTCCTATATCTTATCCGGAAACGAAATTGATGAGATAACTTGTCAAACCTTGGGAAATTAAATTTCAATATTTCGTTTAGAAATAAATTTAAAAATACAAACTGTCCAACTTGGGAGTGAAATATTAATATTTAGTTCATAAATAAATTTGAGGAAACAACTTCTCAAACATTAGGAAATTAAATAATAACTAATAGTAAAATATTACTAATAAGTGATATCTATACAATTATAGATTCACAAGTATCTAATAATTTAAAATTAATAAGTATATACCAATATAACTTAATAATTATAAGCCAACATTTTAAAGTTAATTAAACACTAATCAAGATTATCCATTAATCAAGTTTAACCATATACTTTATATTATAAAATTTTAAGCTTTAGAGTACTACTGTATTCATGAAAGGTGTGGGTATGTGGCTAGCATACACATATCTAACGCTTATACTAATAATAATTATCAAAGTCAATCACTCAATAAGTAGGGTAATTTGATAATGTAAGATAATAGGGCATTAAAGCAATGTGCAATTGATCTATTCATTTATTTCTTGATTTGTAAATTCTAAGCTATGATCATTACCGTTCAATTTGTTTCATTATCAATGAATCCTTTTCCATTACATTAAAAAAAAATAGAACCAAATTCTTATAGTCTCCACAGAAAAATAATTTGATCATATCTAATATTTAAAAAAACATTGTATCACAATTATTAATGATAAAGATTCACCTCCACTTTTATCATTAGATTTTTAATTTATAAAGTGACTCTGTTGCAATAGTATGGCTTGTCAATACTACATGCCCAAAAAATCATAGCACATTTCATATTACATTATTCTTTGCATGGATAAAAGAAATATTGAGCTATCTTAATCTCTAGGAAAAACATGTGAGTACCTTTATGCTAACAAAACTATTATGTTAGTTTATGTTAGTTTTCTTTTGGAATAAGATCGTGTATATTTATGCAATAGTTGTATTAGATTTCATTGGAAAGAATATACCCACTTGTAACATACACTGATAACTTCACATGGAAATGCCAGGAGTTAAAAAAAAAATATACAAGTTGCCCATGGGTAACTATCCAAATCACTATTAAATATTCCTTACTCATCATTACATAGAATGTTCACCAGCTCATAGTGTAACCTTAGTATAAGAATAGTAAGTTGATTAACCATTAACAACCTCTATTGTAGTATGTTAACATAAAATTGTATGATGTAACCTTGCATTCATTTCATTATTCATGTATTCATCACATACTTGACATTATGAACATAATCAACATCATCAATTTGACACAATAATCAATCACATCATTGAACACCAATACACCCTCGAAACCACATAAGGTGAAAACAGAAAACGTTTAATTTTATTATTAAACGCTCGTGAGGGTGTTGAGCCCTCACTCAATGGCTTATAAGGGAGACCATCCCTTAACCATCATTATAAATCTTCCAAAGAAATATACAAATATCTAGCTTAAAGCCATTACAATAAATAAGATAGCATTTACCCACTAATCTTCATATCGTCATATCTTGGTGGCATGGATGTACCTACAATGGACCATCGTACATTGGATCATCCTGCAGCTCACACTCATCTGCATGAACCATAATCATTTACCTACAATATACCATGGTACATTGGATGATCCTACAGCTCACACTCATATGCATGAACCATACTCATTTACCTGCCACCATGTTAAGCATAATATTTCCTTTATACAAGTCACCATCATTCCCTGCTAATGTTTCCTTCAACATACATTGATGTCAAGATTCATAAAGTATTAATCAATCATTTCATAAATCTATACTAGAGAAGCTTCTTCCTCTAATCATGTATATTCATGACATGAAAGTAAAATACCTTGACATTCTCCCTTTAACAACACATACTGCATATGTGTTAGTTATAAGTCATCACATTAACTAATGTTTCCCTCACATAAGCACACATTCCTGTAAGACAATAGCTACATCTCCCACTCTTGTCTTTAAAATAAATTGATACATCAATTACGATATTCGTGCATGCGATTAACATAAATTTAATCAAAATAACTAACCCTTAAGCTATTACTTTTTGGTGCATGGAAGGAAAGCTAACATAACAAATGTTTCTCTCATGCATGCAAATGCATATAGATTCCAAAAGAGTCTTCTCAAAGGAATGATTACACAACAGAGCACATAGCTTTCATCACGAGCCTTCCCAAAGGAATGCTTAACACAAGAGAACATGCAAACACATATTTCCTTTTCTAGGAAATATAACATAATAGGCATGCAAATACATGGTTTCTTTTCCATAAAACTAATGAAATAAAGCATAAGAATACATGTCTTATTCTCCAAATATTATACCAACATTACCCATATATATATATTTCAAGGAAACCAAAACATTACTTTAGTTTTTTTATATGTAATTCATCTTCTTTGACAAAGAATCTTTTCCAATGTAGGATAACAAAACATGTTATCATTTACCACATACAAATGTATATTCTTTCCAATAAAATATAATACAAACATTGCATTAATATACATGATCTTATTTCAAAAGAAACTAACATAAACTAACATAATAGTTCTGTTAGCATAAAGGTACTCACATATTTTCCTAAGGATTAAGATAGCTCCTTATTTCTTTTATCCATGCAAAAAACCTACCTCTATAACACAATGGCTATTCTTGGTTCATGCAAGGAGATAACTCTCCCTTTTTTAGCATGCAAGAGAGATAGTTTTTCCTTTAATGTAGGCAACACATATGCTAATCTCTTAGAAAGATATTGATCTTAGTGAATTACCATGGTAAAAGACATATTCTATGTCACTTCCTGAAAAGATTGTTATGTTAATATTTTAGAAAGATATTGTTCTTAGTAATATACCATGGTAAAAGACACAAGGAAAGTTACTATGTTAATTTTCTTAAAAAGAATAATCTCTTGAAAAGATTGGTATTATGTTAATCTTTTTCCTTAAAATAGTACATTTTTTTAAATTAATGAATTTAATTAAAAGAGAAAAAATAGTATAACTACTTGTGCGATAAATCTCAACTTTAATTTGTGTATATTACAAATAATATTCTAGAATATTCTATGGAGGTTAAGTCCTTACCATCCACTTAATAATCATAGATCCATATTCCAAAATAAACATACGTACACTTTGAACAAAGTATAAACATCAGTAATGGGTATACTCTTTAATAAATTTTAAGATAAATTATTATTTATATTGATATGGAATTATTTTAGTTGTGGATAGAAAATTTCCCAACAAAACATGGTTCTTATTTATAACTATAATTTGATTTCATGAATTTTAATTATAAAATTTTATATTTAAATATTAATATATTTTAAAAATATTATAAATATTTGGGAAAAAAACTATAATAAAATGCCAATTTATTTTAAAAGTAAAATAAAATCAATTCTAATATCGTGTTTATATGTATCTATTATCTCTTATTTATATATAACTTTTAAATATAATTTATACTCTATTTTTAAATGTTAAATCTATTTACTATTAAATTGGATTAAAAAAATAAACTAAGAAAATATTCACATTATGTTAACACACGATAAATTACATAGCATACAATCATGAGTGCATTCTTTGCCTCAGACGGAGGAAACCAGAGATGAAGAGAATAAGGCCTCTGCCCTCCTAGGGAGAAACCAAAGACTTTTAGTTTTATTGTTTGCATTACAAAACATCTATTAATCAAAATCATGCATTTAAGAGTTGAGAAAATGTGTTTGTTGCATTGGAATACAAAATGAAGCATGGTGTGCCAAATAAAAGGTGTGTGGTAGAGCCAGATGCCCTTGATATGTGGTGTGCCAAATAAAAGGTATGTGGCCGAGCCAGATGCCCTTGATATGTGGTGTGCCAAAAAACTGCACGAACGAGCCACTCGACTCTCATTTGTTCTTCTTAGAGGTGGTAGAACAATAGTAACCCGCAGAGAAATAAAAATATGGAGAGAGGGACAACCTGAGCATTTTCATGTCATCGTGTGTTACATTCTACCACATTGAAACTACAATGTAGCCATGCTATAACTGCATTGGACTTGGGAAGTTCCATGAGCCTTCAAACTATTAGTATCCCTTGATTTCTCCTTTAATATGTACAAGCCCTAGAGGCTATGGCGAGGAGCATACATCAGAGCATCGGCCATCGAAGGGACAAGATCCTGGGGCGAAGGGGCATGAGACATATGGGCGCAAGTGAAAGGCATGGAGGAGGAGCTAACAAGCACAGAGTGGGATGAGGAAGGGGTCACGGAAGAAGAGGAGGGGATGTTGGGCGAAAAATCCAAGTGTATAACTTTAGAAAGACACTAAAGAGATGAGACACCATGGTTATGGTGAGAAGAGAGATCAGAAATCCAGGCAACAAATTTCACTCTCTGTAAGGCACAATATTTTAACTGGCGAGAAAGAATATTCTTAAGTTCCCAAAGGGTTGTGCAGCCCTGGCATAAGTTAGTTGACTCCATGACTAAGACATCCCTGCGTATGTAGTCAAGAATCCCATTATCAAATATGGTGGCAATAGTAGCATCATCGAAGTTTGTGTGGGAGCACCCACGGCCTATCCCTCTACCGTGGTACCTGTATCTTCCCCTTTCCTGATTCATGGTAACGTATAATTACTTTGCAGACAGGATCTCGAAAAATCCGTTGAGGAGAATGTTAAGAGGAGAATGCAGTCTCGATAGGGGGTGAACATGGGGATGGGAAATTTAATGGTGTGGCCCTGGGATGGGGAGATCTCATACTTAGAGCAGTTCGCTCGCACATGGGAGAGTAAATGACACATGGTGTGGAGGGTGCCCCAGGTGAGATTTAGATTTTGGGTTCCTTAGAGTGAGAGCCTATGATCATGGGGCCACCCAAATATGGGGAGAGGAGGTTGTGTTCAGCTAATTGTAACCATTGAGGAAGCTAGGCTGTTATCATCAGGGCGTAAGGGGACCAACTCTGGTTGGGATGATGATCCTCAAGAGATTTTTCCTTGCACTTTACATGGGAGAAGATGATGGCTTCTCGATGAGAAAGGATAAGTGTCAGCAATTGAACCAAGTATTCTAGGTGTCAGCCCAAGGATAACTTGGTGTTTGGGGATCCATTGTGGATTTTTTTGGCTATCTGGATTGATATGTCTAAGTCCCCTTCCACCATTAATGGGAAGAGATGATTATTTTGAGTGATCTAGAGTCCCTCTATTAGAGCTCCCATTTTCGCTACATTGTTTCTCTCAAATCCAATTTAATCCCTCAATAAATGAATAATTTTCCCTAAATGGTTTCTGATACCAACCTCCCTCGAGTTTCCCTTAGATGCACCATAAAAATTGAGCTCGAAGTGGTCGGGGGGAGGGGAGACCAAGAGGAAGGGAGGGGGAAGTAGAAGTGGGAGATGAGGTGGAAGGGCCAAAATGTGGTGGTTTGATATTCCACCAGGTAAGGACTTCTTTTTCTAAGGGGGATGTTAGTGATCTTGAGGCAAACAATATGAAAGGGATAAGGATTCTGAGAGATGCTTGTGAAATATATTCCAAAGTACTTCAAGGGATTTGGAATTGTGATTGAATATTATGTGATTACTTTTGTTCCAGACCTCCCATGTTAAGAAGAGAGGAGCAATGGACCATATACTGTTGATAATGGCATTGATGAAAGGTGAGATCATCCAGTGTGTGAGGGTGCAGGAAATGAAATCAAGATCTTTATTGCATCTGAGAAAACCATGCTCCAACTTGTTCCAGAGGCAGGTTGTGTAGGCACATGAGAGGAAGAGATGATCAAGGGTCTTCGATTGTGAGCGACATAGAGGGAATTTGGACAGTCCTTGAAATCCTTTTTAATGAGATTATCCTAGGTGAGGACACACTGCTTGACAAGGATCCAAATGAATGTTTCTAATTTTTTCCATGTTTTAAATCTCAAGGGTTTGACATATAAGGGGTATTGCTCAATAGTGAGAGGAAATGAACGAAGATGATAGGATTCTTTGACTGAGAACATGCCTAAGTTTGTGTAGCCCTATCTGAGGATGTATTTTCCATCCCTCTTACTAATATTTCTATTGTGAATCTCTTAATGAAGTTGAGATCAAGTGTGATCATTATCCTCCTCTAGGAAAATAATATATGTCTCCCAGTTGCAATGTCCTCGTCCTTCTATGTATAACTATAATTGTTAAACATATATGCACCCCATGTTGAGAGTTCGAGCTTGACTAAGGGGGTTAACGAGAACATTGTTAATCCTTGGTTTTTGTTGCGAATATTTGTTCCATAAATTGGTTGTGAATCCATCCTCTATCTCCTAGAAGCAGTGGGATTGAATCATAGAGTGACCTTTACTAGCCAAATTCATATTAGAGATTTAGATGGAATGAGTGATAAGCGAAGCAGGTCCTGTTGGAGATTTTGATGGCTTATTTTTCCTGAAAAAAGTCTGGCCCATGGTTACTACTTGTGTTTGATTCATTTCCACCACAATTTGGCTCCCATGGCTATGTTCTCTAGATATCTTAGCCCCAGGCCACCATGTGATTTAGAGAGGCAGATGGTGTCCCATTTGACCAAACACCATTTATTCTTAAGGTCATATTCCCCCAAAAATAAGGCTCGTTGAATGTTTATGATGCTTTTAAGGACCCATTTTTGAGAAGCAGGAACTGAGAAAAGATAGAGGGGAATTTCTTGGAGGACGAACCTGAGGGGAATGATCTTGTTGGATATGTTAAGGGAATGGTGGGTCCAAAAAGTGATCTTGTAGGAGAGCTTGTCTAATAGATCACACCATGAGGAATTATTAATGGCTAAGTCAGTGAGGGGGGCTCCCAGATACTTGGAGGGGAGGTCAGTTGTGGTGAGGCCGAGAATGCATTGGATGTTACATTGGGTGATGGTTGGAGTATTGAAGAAGAATATTTGGGATTTGTCTCGGTTGATATCCATACCAGAGCCCTCCAAGAAGAGGTTGAGGATGGGTTTGATATTCTTGGATTATTGGATTGGGGAATAATTCATGAGGAGTGTATCATCATCGAATTGTTAGTGGGAGAGCACAATGTTGCCGCAGATGGAGAGGCCTTGAAGGGTCCCTTCAGACATGCCCGATTTGATTGTGTGGCTCATTCCTTTTTCTATGAGGATGAAGAGTAATGGGGAGATCCAGTCACCTTGGCATATACCCTTGGTGGGAAGGAAGATGTGAGAGGGAGATCCATTAATCAATATGGAGAAAAAATGGTTGGAGATGAGAGGCATGACCCATTCTATCCAGGTGGTTTCAAATCCAAATTCCTGAAGACTTTTTTCAATGTAGTGCTAGCATAGATTTTAAAAGGCTTTTGACATGTCCAGTTTAAGTAGCGTGCCTGGTTTTTTTAGTCCTTTAGAGAATGGATGGTTTTTTGGGATAGGATGGTGTTGTCTAGAATTTTTCTTCCTTCTACATAACCCAATTTATCTTGGGATATGAGGAGAGGGAGGAGGTTTTTTATTCAGTTGGCTATAAATTTGGAAATCATTTCGTAAATGCTATTGCATAGAGATATAGGTATATATTTACCTAGTGATGTTGCATTGTATTATTTTAGAATGAGAGAAAGGAACAAGGCATTAAAATCCTAAGGAATGGATCTGGAGCATCTGGTTTCCTCCACAATATCATGGGTTTCCTTCCCAAGGAAGTTCCAACATCATTTGAAGAATGAAACAATGAAGTAATTCGGGTCAAGGGACTTTCCATCTGCCATAGGGGAGGGCTTCACAAAAATTTGAGTCTGAGACTCGCCACATGAGGGCCTCATATTGCTTCATTGTGAGGAGGTGGGGGATTTTGACTGCAATTTGGTTGATTTCATCTATGCGTTGGGCCAAAGCTTATTCAATGTCCTTCAAATTTTCCACCATTTTCCTGAATTTTGTTCAAAGAAGGGATATTCGATTGTTGGATCGGTGTTCAGTGGTGGATTTGTGGAAGAAGGAGGTGTTGTGCTCTCCATCCTTTAATCATTGGACCCTAGATTTAACATTGTTACCGATGAAATAGGTAACCTGACCTCAAAATGGGAACTCTAGCCCAAAAAGACTCAAAAAACATGAAAAAACACCCCAAAAACAAAAAAAAGTGTATTCCAGAACGCACTTGGTTTTTTTTAAGGTCAAATTTCAACATTTTATAAAATTATGTTAAAAGCAAAATTGTTTCTTGAAAAAATGATTGAAAAAACACCCTCAAAACAAAACCAGTTGATGCGGGAATAACAAAAAAAAAATTGTATCATATTTTTGCATTTTTTAAAATAGAAATAACATTTTTTAATTTTTAAAATTCAAACATTAAAAAAAAACCTAAAATTTAAGAAAAATATAAATTTAAAAAATAAAAACATTTTAAAGCTTAAAATTTAAAAATATATAGGAATAAAAAAATAGAAATAAAAACAAAATAAAATTTTTCATTCAAACATTAAAAACAAACCTAAAATTTAAGAAAAAAAATAAAAATAAAAAAATAAAAAAATTAAAGATTAAAATTTCAAAATATATAGAAATAAAAATAAAAAACAAAATAAAAATATTAAATAAAAAAAAAAAAACAAGAAACAAATTATAAAAAATAAAATATAGAAATTAAATTTAAAAAGGAAAAAGAAAATGTTTATTAAATTTTAAAAAAAATAAAAAATTAAATTTAAAGAAATATATTAAATTTTAATAAATTTAAAACTTTAAAATAAAAATTAAAAAAAAAAACATTATTTAAATTAAAAGTAAAAAAATTAAAAATTAATTAAAAATGAAAAATGAAAAATAAAATACAATAAAATTATTAATTTAAAAAAATAAATTAAATTTAAATTATAAAAAAAAAAATAAAAAAATAAAAAAAAATAAAAAATAAAAAAAAAAAAAATATATATATATATATATATATATATATATATATATATATATATGAACTTAAATTAAAAATATATATATTAGATTTTATTAAATTTTAAAAAAAATATTAATATTAAAATAACAAATTAAATTTAAAAAAGAAAAATATTATATTTTAATAAATAAATGAATAAACAAATAAATTTTGAAATAAAAAATAAATTTTAAATATAAAGAAAGAAAAAAAAAAAACATTGTTAAAATAAAAAGTTAAAAAACTTTAAAAATCAATTAAAAATGAAAAGTTGAAAAAAATAAATTAAAAATATATATATTAAATAAAAAATAAAATAAAAAGCAAATTAATTTGAAAATATTAAGTTTAATTAAAAGAAAATATCTAATTTTAAATACACAATTTTAATTGAAATAAAAAATATATAAATTTTATGTAATTAAAAAAATAATAATAAAAAAATAATAAAAATTTAAAAAATATATTAAATTCAAATAAATTTAAAATTTAAAAAATATATTAAATTCAAATAAATTAAAAAAAAATATATATATATATATATACAAAATTTATTAAATTTTAAAAAATTAAATGAAAAAACTAAACATAAAATTTAATAATTAAAAAAAAAAATGAAAAAATTTTAAAAAAAAATCAATTAAATTTAAAAAAAATACAAAATTTAATAAAAATTATTAACAAAATTTAGAAGAAAAAAAAAAAAAAAATATATATATATATATATATATATAAACAAAAAAATGAATAAAATTTAAAAAAAAAAACAAAAATTAAAACAAATTAAATTTGAAATATAAAAATTATTTTTTTTTTTTTTTTAATATTAAAATTTTTTGAATTTAAAAAAAAAATAAAAAATAAAAAAAAATCAAATTTAAAAAAAAAAAAAAAATATATATATATATATATATATATATATATATATATAATAAAAATTAAAAAAAATAATAATAATAATTTTTTGATCATGGTGGCGCCGCCAATCGGCCTCCCGCCCAGGTGCCGGCGGAGGGTGACCGCTGGACGCGAGCCCGAAGGGCAATTCCCGGAATCGGCCTCCCGATTCCGAAGGGCAATTCTCGGAATCGGCCGCTCGCCGCCGGAGGGCGATTCCCGGAATCAACCTCCTGCCGCCGAAGGGCGATTCCCAGAATCGGCCTCTCGCCGCCGGACGACGATTCCCGGAATCGGCCTCCCGCCGTGGGAGGGTGATTCCTGGAATCAGCCTCCCGCTGCCGGAGGGCGATTCCCGGAATCGGCCTCTCGCCGCGAGAGAGCAATTCCCAGAATCGGCCTCCCGCCTAGGTGGCAGCGGAGGCCGGCCGCCGGGCGAGCGGGGGGCTGCATGCAACGTTCTCACCTACCAAGTGGCCCACCTACGCTGCCACCTGGGCGGGAGGCCGATTGGCGGTGCCACCACGATCAAAAATTTCTTTTTCTTTTTTATCTTTTTTTTTTAATTTGATTTTTTTTTTTTTTAAATTCAAAAAATTTAAATTATTTTTTTTTAATTCAAATTTTTTATTTTAAATTTAATTTAAATTTTTTTTTTTTAATTTAATATTTTAGATTAATTATTTTTTAAAATTTAAAATTTATTTATTAAATTTATTAAATTTTGATTTAATTTAAATTTTTTTTTTTAATCTTTCAGTTTATTTAGTTTTTCATTTTTAAAATGTATAAATTGTTTCATTTTTTAAAAAAAACTGTAAATTTATGGATATTTGTTTTTTAATTATTTGCATGTGGTTTTTTTCATTTTTTTGTTTTTTAATGATAGTTTTTTAATTTTAATTCTTTTATTTTAATTTTCTTTTTCAATTTTAAATTTTGTTTTTTTTTTTAATTTGTTTTTTTTTTTTTAATTTGTTTTTCTTATTATTATTATTTTTAATTTAATTTTTTAAATTTAATTTTTTCTTTTTTGTATTTTATTTTTTTTATCTAAATTTTAATTTTGTAATTTAAATTATTTTTAATTTTTCTATTTAATTTTTTTTTTAATTATATGGTTTTTTTTAATAACTTAGAAAAAAATGTTTTTGATGTTTTTTTTGGTTAATTTTTGTTTTTTTTCTTTAAATTATGTGTTTTTTTTTCAAATTTTGTCATTTCTTTTGATATAATTTTCGAATATTTTTGTTTTTTTTGTTTTTTTTTATTTCTTTTTGTTTAAATTTTTTATTTTTACGAGTTAATTTTGTTTTTTTTTTACATTTTAATTGGTTTTTTATTGTTTTTATATATATATTTTTTATTTAAGTTTTGTGTTTTATTACCAACATGAAAATCACCTCTAAAAAAAAAGGTTGATGCTGCATCAATACATTTCAAAATTAGCATGAAAATCACCGCTCTAAAAAAAATAAGTTGATGCTGCATCAATACGTTTCAAAATTAGCATGAAAATCACTAACATTTTAAAACAAATATTCATACTTCATAAATAAAAATATTAGAGTGTCAAAAATGTGCACCAAAAAAAAAAAGGGGATGATTCTGCATCACCACTTTTCAAAATCGGGTGCTTTTATGCTACCAAAAAAAAGTAGGTAATAGTGCGGTTACCTATTTCATCGGGAACAATGTTATTTATGATTCCAGTATATTTCATCTTGTTTCTATCACCCCTCCATTAGTTGGAATAGTGAGTTCGAGGAGAGATAGATTCCTTGGAGCATATATTGAGGATGATTTCTTGTTACAGGGAAACCATTTCTTTTTCCAGGAGCTTTTTTTCTTGAAATATATTGTCAAATTCTTCTTTCTTCCATTTATTTATTAGAATTTTGACCTACTTGAGTTTCTACTGAAATATGTACAACTTGGATCCCTTACAGATGACCATTCCTTTCCACTATCCCTTGATTTTGGAAATGATGTTACGATTCATCAGCCAGAATTGTTTGAATCTGAAGGGTTTCTTTAGAGGCTTTCCAAAGGTTCTTCAGGAAAGAGCTATGGGAAAGTGGTTAAAGCCCACGCAAGGGAGTATGGTTGCAAGTGGTTAAAGCCCACGCAAGGGAGTATGGTTGCTGCAATTTCCGACCCATTGAGAAAGAGATCCTTCGATACAAGGAACCTATCTGTCTGGGAGGAGATTTGGCCAACTTTGCCTCTCTTATTGTTCTAGGTTTATAAGCAATTGGAGGTTTTGCTATAAACAAGGTTAGAGTCCTCAATAAAGGATTTTAGCATTTCAGATTCAATATCTAGTTAGCGGCGTCCTCCCTTATTTTCCCGAAGGGAGGAGATGATATTAAAGTAGCCCCAAATTATCCATTTGTAGGTATCTAGAATTGGTTTAAGGGATGAGAGGTTCTCAACAAAAGCTAATTTTTTGGGTGGGGTTTGGGGTCCATGAAAATTGGAGATGGAGGCACAAATTTCTATTCCAAGAAGATGGAAGGAGGAAGTAATGATAGTTAGGTTAGAGGAGATAATTTCCATAATTATTATGGAGGGATTCCAAGCAATTTTGAAGCCTCCAGAAGCGTCATCTGTATCCATTGTGATTTTTTTGGAAACTCTCCATAACTTAGCGATTATTGCAATGAATTATTGACTGGAACATTTGGCTTCTTGGATGAGCAATATTGTAGGTTGGTCTTGTTGGATCTTCATCTAAAGAATTTTGTGCTTTGAGGGGTTCTTCATTCCCCTTATCTTATAAGATACAATATTCATAGAGAAAGGGATGGTTCAGAGGAGTAGACCTCCGATATCTTCTCATACTGCCCTAATTCCACTAATTTCCACCCAAGTGTGCCTAGTCTTTGAAGAGTCGATTTTTTGCCTCACTTTTTGAATTCCTTTTCACTTTTCTTTCCTTCTTTGTTTTTTTATTGTAAAAAATCCCAGCTACATTTTGGCTTTCACTTTCACAAGATTTTCAACGAGGAGGTGGATCTGCTTATCAGGTATTGTGTTTTCAACATTCCTACAGCAAGTGTCTTCCATGGAAATGAGGTCCAACCCTTCAAGGTTTTTGAGATCTTCTTCTTCGGCAATAGGAGCATCCTCATCATGGGCTTGAAGGTCCTGCTCCATTAGGGTTTCTAAAGCTCCATGGTTTTCCCCTTTTTCTGAAGTCGTGTTTCATTCTTGGTATGATCTTGGATTGGACTCAGAAGGTTCTTCCAAGATGTTGGTGGCGTCCTCTGGGATATCTTCTATAAATTTGATGTTTTTTCTTGACTTGGTGCTCTTGGTCTGCAGGGCTCGACCCTTCTTCTGTGTGTGCCTCCTTTTGGGGGAAATATTGGTGAAGCATTGGAAGCTGATGGTTTGGGGTCGTTGAGAAGGTAGTCCCGGAACATATGGCCATGATGATGGCATTTCTTGCAATTGAAGGGCACATTCTTTTAGTCCAACATTTGGAACCAGTCTTTGTCTTCAGATTTTAGGGCTAAGACTTCTAGAAGAAATCCTGAAATCTCTGTGTAAACACATATCCTTGCAAAGGTTGCATAGAAGCCCTGGGAAGTTTGCTCAAAGAGACATATAAATTTTCCCTGGATATTGTTGATGTCCCTTAGGATATCGTGGTCCATGGTACTCAAAGGGGAGTGAATAGAGACACACCCATATTGGTGCCCATGATAAATCTTCCTTTTCTTGTCTGAAGCGCGGAGTCTATTGCCTCGTGTAGAGGCTTGCAGAGTTTAGGAAGTAGGGTCATCTTGGTGAGAGAAGACCATCATGAAAAAGCCCTTAGATCCCAGATTGACGTCATAGTGCGCTTTTGGTTTCCACCTCTTGGCTATCTAGTGCATGAGTGTCTCCTTTTTTGGCAAAAATCCAATGAGATTGCATATCAGGGCATGATCTTGCATGTATTGGATGTTGTTTTTTAACCGTGTCAGAGGAATGTGCGGACTGGGTATCTTCTCTGATATTTCTTTGCATGTGTTGGTGCTTCTTTGCTCAAGTTACGACAGAGGCGACATTTGGTGCTTTTGAGTGTCTTGTGTTGCATAGTCAGAGATTTGTCATTTTGTGGGGTTGTTTTGGATTGTAGTGCTATTGGGTCAGGTCAAAATGCATGGAATTCGTCGCCTAACCGAGGGGAAAGGAAGAGTCGAGGCTCCTCCCCCAATGAGTTCCATAATTACAGGCACCATAGGTCAGCGAGGAGGGGAAGCAAAGGAGTCGATAATGGAGGGGGATGGGAGGAGGGAGGACTTACATAGTTTAGTTAAAGAAGCACACCTCGACTTGTAAAAAAACAAATGAAATTAATTTATTGCCACACAAAAAATTATAATTTTATTACATCAGCTTATTATAAATTAATTAAAATAGTTTAAAACTTATAAATATACAAAAAAAACTATTTACTATTAAATAAATTAATTTATTACAGCAAATAGTTTTCAATTTTATTTCGTATATTCATTGCTTGTGAAATTTTTGTCAATCAAAGTTATTAAATTAGCCATTATAGAAATATAAGGTAGACAATCTTATGCTAAATTACATATTTGGATTATCTCAAAAATAAATTATAAAATTAATTTATATTAAATTATTTAAATTTATTTATAAAATTAAATTATTTAAATTTACTTATAAAATAAAATTACCATTTCTCATATTTAATGGAATTTTAAAACGATCTAAAAATATAATCAAATTAGAGATATCCATAGTCGGAAAAACACTATTTTCATATTAAAGATATCCATCACTTTAAAAAGGTTATTTTCAGATTGACAAAAATGTACCCAAAAACAGGTCCAGATCTACAAGAAGGTCATCTTTATTTGGAATATAGTGTTTTCAGATTGACAAATGTGTATCCCAAAACAGGACCCCGTGTACAAAAAGGTCTTCTTTATTTGGTATCTCTTTATTCCAAAATAAGTCTACATGTAGAAGAAAGCCATCTTTATTAGTCCCTGCCCCCTCCGGGGCTGCAGGGACTCTTGTAATCGTTTTTCCGATTTTCATTAGTTTTGGCCCATAAACCAAAGCTAGCTAATTTAATTTAACCTAATGTTTTCCATTTATACAGTATAAAGTGTTTTTTTTGAACCTATGAGCTTGTCCAACCGTTATTTAAACCAATACGTAACTTTGAGGTCTTATTTGGCCTCATATTGAGGCCAAACATACTGAAACTTACCATAAATTTCCATTGCTGCTGATTAATGCTGACATTAGTTTGTAAACAGTTTATGTTTACTAATTAAGAGAATAAGTTTATGGATACAAGGTTGCCGAATTTTTACACATATGTGACACATGGATCACAGATGTTTAAACAGATTGCATGGCCATACTCAACTTGTCATTACCACCAACCGTTATATCCCTTGCTCACCAACTGCTATATCCCTTGCTCTCGCTCAGAAGCCGAGAAGCGCAGTGTGTTTCGAGGAAGGCATCTCTCAACCTTTCTCTCTCTATTAATCCCTGCAAGCTCTCGATTAATGAAAAGCAATGGAGCCCTGCAACTGCATCCCTTGCTCTCACTCAAAATTCCAGAAGCGCAGTGTGTGTAGAGCAAGGCATCTCGCAACCTTTCTCTTTCAATTAATCCCTGTAAGCTCTCAATTAATGAGCAGCAATGGAGCCCTGCAATTGCATCCCTTGATCTCGCTCAGAAGCCCACAAGCGCAGTGTGTGTCGAGCAAGGCATCTCTCAACCTTGCTCTTTCAGTTAATCCATGCAAGCTCTCAATTAATGCGGCAATGGAGCCCTACAAATTTTCAGAATTCAAATGACTGCAAAATTTCAGAATTAAGAGAAAGAGAAAGAGCAAGAAAAAAATAGCAATATTTCAAAATTCTAAGAGAAGCAAAATGTTAAGAACATTGGTTGGACTTTACCTACCTGCATTCGACAAAAAATCCTTGGTTCACTGTTGATTCCATGTATCTGGCTCGAGGTCTAGGAATTTCTGCAAAGTGAAAGAAAGGAAAGGGTGTTGAGGTAACTTTTTTGTTGTTCTGTAATTACTTTATGCAAGCTTAGTAATTTTCTGTTCCTATTTCCATAGCTGTTATCTTCCACAGCTATTCAAATGTCAGTTCTATATAGCCATTCAATGCTTGTTCTCTCCTAGTTTGAACACTTCAAGGCGGGGAGTTGCGGACCTCGCAGATAAAGGAGTTGTGGACCTCGATATCGAGACCCAAATCCTGTTTGACTATTATAGCCCCCACGGGCCCTTCAAGTTCTTTATGAACTAACTAAGTGGGATGATTTCCGTGCACTTCACTTCAATCGCCACTCGTTGCACCCCGAATCCACTCCTTCATTACGCATCGATCGTTTGGGAGGGATTTGCTTTGGGGCGGGATTGGCTTCGTTCTTGGAAGAGAGATTTGTTCTCTTAATTGGATTTGTGCGGAATAGTGACAGCTAACATATCCAAGCATAGCCCTTTCACATCCAAGCAAGTAACCCTTTCTCAGGGGCATGCTTCCAGAAAGACTTGTTGGGGATATGAGGATGCACCCATTGCAACAACAACTGCAATGCTCAGGCTCAGCCTACACCGACTCCACCGGTCACTGCAACAACGTGACTGCAAGACATGTGAATCAGCTAGTAGAGCTCTAATTTTTTCTTGCCTGCAATTCTAAAATTAATTTAAACAATGATTTCTTAATTTGATTTCTTTTTTGTTTCTTAATTCTGCAATTCTGAAATTAATTTAAACAATAATTTCTTAATTTGATTTCTTTTTTATTTCTTAATTCTGGACACTAACTCTACTGCTCACTGCAACAACGTGAATCCAAGACATGTGACAATAGGCTTGCCATAGTAAGCCAGCACTAATTTTTATGGTTATTGAATAGAGCTCTAATTTTTTTCTTGCCTGCAATTCTGAAATTAATTTAAACAATGATTTCTTAATTCTGGAAATTCTGAAATTAATTTAACCAATGATTTCTTAATTCTAGAAATAATTATGGCAATAAGCAGTTCGACCTGTCAAGAAGTTGCTCAGCCCTTCGTTGCTTCGCTTAATAAGCAATTCAACCTGTCAAGAAGTTGCTCAGCCCTTCGCTGCTTCAATTGCTTCAGTCGCTCTGGGCAAGCAATTCAACCTGTCAAAAAGTTGCTCAGCCTTTCATTGCTTCAGTTGCTTCGGTCGCTCTGGGCAAATAGAAGATTCAGAACTGGCAATAAGTAATTCAACCTATTAAGAAGTTGCTCATACCTTCACCCGCCGCACACAACGGATTCAGAACTGGCAATAACTAATTCAAAATCTTAAGAAGTTAATCTGGTTTGCTAGTTTATAACAATGCTTCTAAATATTTATCAATTTCTTTGAAAGGTGGCGTTATAACCAATGGCTTTACCAATTCATTTGAAAGGTGTCATTGCAGGCAATGGGAATGTGGCTTGTATCCAAGCCCTCCTGTCATTGCAAATTTTATTTTTTTACTTCAATTAACTTTTATTTTTTTACTTCAATTATTTTTTTTCCTTCAATTATTTGTACCAAATAAAAAAATAAAAAACTAACAGGTGTTGGATGCATGGAAGTCAGGTGTCTACACGGCTAATTTGGTTGTTGTGCAATGAGCTAATTTTGCTGAGTGGTTGGATCCATTATGGTTACAATGAATTGAAATTTTATCTAGTGGTCTAAATCCCAAGATCTGTGTTTCATAAAGTAAAGAAAATCTTCCCACTTTAGTCCATTTTTTAAAATAAAGCCTTTCACTTCCTAAACTGTGCATATCTGCTCCAACCATAAGGCAATGTAGCAAAATCAGCCACATCCAAGTACATCAATAAGTGATCCACATTGTTTCCCTTCGGAAATATCAGCACCCGCCTACCTCATTTAGACGCGACAAAATCACTTAATGGACAATCGAATTAAAGGCATGTATTATCAATAAACAATTTCCGAACATAAGATGCTAGATAGGGGTCTGGTCTACCCGATCTGTTAAAATTGTAAACCTAGGCCAGCAATAAAAATGCTAAAACAAGGTAAAATTCCATGTTATACAGCTCTCTGGCACTGGACCTAATTCCCTTTGTTGATTATGTTCTATTGCAAAACCCCCTCGGCTGACACAAATGAGTAACAGTAAGCCTTGTGGCTAGATTCGTGTTATCTGATAGCATATTAATATTAATTTTTGTTTAGAGACAACCATACAAATACACTGGAAACAACCTATGTCTCTATGAAAGCCAAAATGGGCCTCTTCCCACAATCAAATAGGTCTAGCAAAGGAAACCACACAGATTATCATACTAAGCCATTTCAGGGTTTACTAAGAACTACATGTACAACATATCTGCATGGCTTTGTGAGGCCATTCATATCCTATATCTAATCATTTTAAGCATTGACCTTTGGAAACCAACCCGCAATAATATATTGCTCATCTACAGCGTTTGTACGCTGAAATGATTCTCGAGAGAAGACAGCCTGCAAAGCAACAAAACCCCTGATGGAATCATATAAATAGAATAGACCAACACCACAAATTTTGGGTTGACACTAAACATTAAACTTCTATGAAGAATAATAAACAAGCTAGAAAATTATGATAAACTAGCAATTAGCATATACAGAAAAGCAAAGAACAATTACTAGAAAATCCTACACACAGTAGCTAAATATTGGGGTTTTTGCAACACTAGCTATATTGTTTCGATCTAGATCTTTCCAAGAAAAACAAGTGCATACCTCTTTTTGCACGAGCTAAAGATACACCCAAAAATATCCTCCTAACTTTATATAACTCTTCCAAATAAGGCCTGTGGTTGTGGTTGTTCAAGGGTTGGATAAACAGGTTCAGTTGACTGCTTACTACTTACTATTGTAATTGTAGTCAGTAAATGCACGTGATCCATCTTTATGTGATCGAACTCTAGGTTGCCCTCTTATGATCCACGTATTCTTTTGACCAAAATTCGCTCACAGTAATCAAAATGATTGAATCGGTCAAATGCCATTCCAACGAAATCAGAATAAAAGCATGTATTGAGAGGTCTGTCATTTATAAGTTTCACCATTTATGATACATTCACTATTGCACACTTATTTTTACATATCTATGAAATGGCCTGTTTTATCTTTCTATCAAAATTTGGAAAAAGTCTCACATACATGGTGTATAAGGAATTCAAGTTTTATTTATTGTAAAAAAATAACTGCTTCTTCCTAACTCCTGCTCAAGGTAGGGACTAGCTGCCTTGCAACAATCTTTGTTTGAATTCTAAACTTTAAAGATATTTTGAAATTTCATAAATAGAAATAAGATAAAACAATTGAATCAAACCCAAACATCATTTTCAGAATGCTGAATGTAAGTGGTTTGTTTACAAGTTTGATCTTGCTCCAATAGATTTTTTTTTTTTTATGGGTGAAGCTTATGTTTTTTGTTTATTAATTTTGAATGATTTTGGGTGAAGCTTATGTTTTTTGTTTATTAATTTTGAATGATTTTGACGGGAAGTTTTTATAGCTACTGTTTAAAATGTTGTTTTATGGACATAGTAATATAGTTATAGTGGCAAGTAGAAGGAAAAAAAAAATATCAATAATGGTTGGCATTTAATTCTTTCAAATGGCCAACAGACTTGGTTTCCTTCGAGCAAGTTAAGGCTATGTTATGCATTATTACATATATAGCAACTTGTTTTTTTTGACTAATAGAAAATAAAAAAGCTCTGCTAAATTTACAAAAAAAAACATAAATTTATATAAAACACAGATTTTATATAAACGTAAAGATTAAATTTTTTAAGTGCAAATTTATTTTAGAGTAAAAAAAAAAAATGTATTTTTTATTGTTTAAATTATATTTTTAAATCAACTAATTAAACCTACATATCATAATTATATAATCTATATCTCTTTTTTATTTTCTATTTAAAAAATATTTTATTTTTATTTTAATAATGGAACCACTCCACTTTAAACATAGGCATACTTATAAGTCACTGAGCTCAACAAGAAGCTGTATGCGCAAAGGAAATAACATTGTTATCAATGTCATACCCGATTTGGTAAGACATTACTAAATATGGAAATATCACCTGGTTTCGTATTTGGTGCCATGGCAAGGCAAATTACGCCATTGCCAATATCCAATAAGTAGTTATATTCGGTGACCTTGTAATTTGCTCCCTTGAAATGGAATGTCGCAGCAGGGAAGGTCGAATTTAAAGAGCGTTTGGCGTGAAAGCAGAAGGCTAGGCCAACGCTAGAACCATCGGTCCATTGGACATGAATCAATGACCTCAATACTTCTTTCACAGCATCATAAGCAATCTGTGGCAGAAAAGTGACAGTCGTTCCAGAGTCTATGATAAGTCCACCAGGGCCATCAGATTGATGATCGAAAATGCCTGAACGGATTTCCACTGATCTCCCAACACTGATTCCCTCCAGTGAAAGGTGATAGTATGATGGATGTAAGCTGTTTTGAATAAGGGGAGTCGAACTGAACCAGTTGAGGAATTATTACAGGGTTTGCACTTGGTCCACACTAAGATACTGCCAGTGTCCAGATATGTAACATAGGATACACCTGGCGTGCCTATTGTCATATTCAAGATATATCCTCCACATAGGCAATGCCACATGTTTAAAAAAAACTATTACTCACTTGTTTAAAAAAAACTATTACTCATTTCAAATGATACTAGTTCATATGGCATTTTTTTAATTGAACAATTTAATTAAAAAGAGAAAAACACACTTAATTACTTTGAAAATAAATCTCAACTTTTGATTTATTTGTATTATTATAAATATTAGTAATATAATAAAAAATATCAAGTGGAGATTAAATCCCTACTATCCATTTAATAATTATTGATAATTAAATTAAAATTCTAAAAGCCTTATTCCATAATAATCAAGTCTGTGGAAGTAATTAGTTTTCTAAAGATATTTTATGAGATAATCAATATATTTTTATAAATAGTTTTATATCATTTGTCATTTTTTTTATTAATTGATTGAATTATTTATTGAGCCTAGAGATTCATTTTACAGCCCAAGTGAAGGCAAGTTCAACTTGGAAATATTCTCTAAATAGAAAAGAAATATCTGCTACAATAATAATAATAAATCTTATGCATGTTTAATTAGTTGTATCAAAAATACAATTTAAACAATAAAAAATTACACGTTATTTTTTGCACTTTAAATTTTTTAAAAATTGCTTAAAATATATATGTGCTAATTTAATCAATTTAATAAATATTAAACCATAAAATCTCAAACTTTATTATTTTCTTAAAATAAATCTGTGTTAATTTAATCAATTTAATAGATATTAAACCATAACATCTCAAACTTCATTATTTCCTTAAAATAAATTAATGCTAATTTAATCAATTTAATAGATTCTAAATTAGAAAAACTCAAACTTCATTATTTTCTATTATATATAGTAATATTGTAAATGTTTAACCGAGGTCGCGTTATAGTTTCATCTTCTGTCCTGTTAGTCTGTTTTCACAATATTTCCCAAAGTAACATATTTTTCAACTTTTAACAGCAAGAACGATCTTGCAAATTATTCTGTTAAACGTTTGTATTTATAACAAGAATTCAAAAGCGATCTTGTAATCTATTTTGCTAACCGTTTCCTATTTATAATAGGATTTCAGTTAGCGATGGTAGAATCTGTGATCTGATAAGAGTTCACCGTCGGATTAGGTTCTGGACTTTATATTAAAACAGGTTTTCTTTATTTCTATTAAATGAAATTTTTCCGTACATTTGTTCATCATTTATGAACGCTGTATATTTTCTCGCGCATTAATTCGCAATCAGTGATCAAATTTGAAGGGCCCGTCTTAATTTCAATTAGAAGGGCATATATTTATGTTGCCCTTCCATGATAAAGGGCTTTAAAAAAAAAACATTTCAATTGACCACAATACATTATTTTTACATTTCATTTTCAGAAACACAAAATCATCAATATTTATGTTAATAAAAGACTTTTACATATACAATAGTGAAAGAGGTTCCATCTTGCATTGCTTAAATTGTTCTATTGTCTATTAAAACTCTTTTGGAATGCTAAGACTTCCAATAATTACACATCTCAAATAATTGGAATAGTCCTTGACTTGGCCGCAAAATTGATCCGAGATAGCTTCTTCTTTCAGCGATAAACCTTTGACAGTGATGGTCCTCTAGCTTAACATCTCTTGTGTGATACCCTACAATGATTAAATTCAATATGTTAATAAAAAAAACATAATAAAACTTGAAAGATATTATAAAACAGAAAGTAAAAGTCAAATGGTATAAAACTAAAAAAATCACTTACCAAAATTGTTCTTTTAAGTGCTTGATAGAGTAAGACAGTGATGGTCATAAACACTGAAACTCACTAGTTCTTTCAATCTATTCTCATAGTGGAAGAGGTTTTCGAGTTTTCATCTCTTTCCACTCATCATAAATAGCATCCCAATCTACCTCATTTAGAGCATGAGGTGCACTGAGAGAGAGAAACATTAACATATCCAATGTTTTTAAAGAAAGTTTTGATCTATCATCATTTTTTATTCGATTTAATTTTGAAAAGCCTCTTTCACATATGGTTGTACTAGCTGGAATAACAAGAATAGCTTGCCATAGCTGCATTAACCATGGAAATCTTTCAAACCATTCAATTTCACCTCCACATAGATCCCATGATCCAAACATATGTTTTTTTGGGTAAGATTTATAAATAGTACATATAAATTCATCCATTTCACCCATACATTTAATGCTGTCCACAAAAAGCAAGCCTCCACCACTGAATTTTTCACATAAACATGTCAACCATCTTCTTGTTTGATTGTCTCTATCATCCATATCCTCATAATAATTATGAGGACTAAAAAACTTAGCTGCATTAAAAATAGGCAAATCTGTGAACCTTGCATTTAGAGAGTCAATCACCTTCATTACAAAACCTTTTCCCAGCATAACACAGTCATCTAGTGTCCCTGATCTTTGTGACTTAGGCAAACTCTCAAACCTCAATTCATGTACATGTACTATACCTATACAATCTGCAAACTCAAGAGTTCCTTTTTGTGTTTTACTTAAAAAAGATGATGTGTGCATTGCACCTGCCCCAAATGTGCCTCTTAGAAATCGCCTATGAAGCAAGCTAATAGTGATATCCGAAGTTGTTCCAATAGATGTAATGCCAACATGATCCTCTTGAAACTTTTGATTCAACTTTTTTAACTCAATAAGCACATCTGCAAGTAAGTGGATGCAAAATTGAACTTGAAATATTGTAGCGATCTCATACATTTTTTATCCACTAACTCCCAGTCTCTTAACAAAGCAGGCATGAGCTTAACAAGTCTTTCCATGACTTTTCCTCTAGAAAGCCATCTAATATGATGAATTTGTAACACTTCTAGCCTTGTGATTTGAAATGACTCCATTAACTCTTTCAATTCTCCATGTCTTTTAGTAGATTTCCCTAACCATGAATAGATCTTGTTTGCAAATTTATCAATAGCTTGCAATTCTTCAAAATATGATGAAGCATCATTTGCTGCTAATGCTTCTCGGTGAGAAATACAATGGATATCTAATAAATGAGGGGCATGTCGACGAAGCTTAGTAGATAAACCTTCACGAATACCCCTCATGGATGATGCTCCATCAGATCCAAATCCAACTAACTTTGTCATGGATAGATTCATGTCTACTAAAAGAGATATCACAGCACCATACATAGATTGTGATGTTCCATCCTTAATCTGTAGCAACTGTATGAATTTTGTAGCACATGGACCTCTTCCTTCATTTGTCAAATATGTAATATAAACAATCAAATGTTGCACCATAGTCCGATCAGTGCTTTCATCAAGTAAAAGTGAGTAATATGGGCTTTAGAAAATCTCATCTTTTAATTTTCTCCCATATACCTCCTTAGCAGCGTCTAAAAATTATTTTCCAGATGTTGTATTTGTATATGCTGAATATTCATCTGTTAAAGGCATGTGAGGAGTGTTTTTATACCTGTTCAAGTCACAAATTGACTTATATACTTCCAAAGGTAAATCATCTATTGCAACAAAATACATGTTCTCAATAACTGATATAATTCTCCCTTTCTGAGCGTCAACCATTAGCTCTACATGTTTTGTAATTGGAAGAGTACTCTGTTTTCTTTCTGCCTCTAAAAATTGCAAAGAAATTTTATGAGCCTCTGATGCTGCATGGATGTTTATAGCACTAACTTGAAGAGTTGTGCTTACATCTTTAGCAAATGGAGTTTCCCTTTTAAATTTTACACACCATGAACATTTTATCCTTTCAACGCCATTACAATATTTTACAGCATATGCCCATGGAAATCTCATCTTCCATTTGGACTTGAATGTCCTTTTGTACCTCTTAGATGTCGGTTTCTCTTCAAGAAGTTCTGCACTATCCGATTCATGGTCCCCATCTAAATGATCATATACTTCATTTTCAGAAATGTGCAGTTGATTAGAGCATTGAGAGATACCAAATGTATCAGCAAGTGAACGTTGTTTCAGATCTTTTTTTGGGCGACCAAGAGGTGGCATTTTATACCTGTAAATCATAATCAATCAACAAAACAAGAAATATAAAAATTTATATATAAAACACACAGATTCTTTGAAAACAAGACAGTAGACAACAAACTTCATATGAAAACTAATGTAGAAAAACACATTAATAAGAAAAAAAATCTGAAACTCTTTCCAAATTAATAAGAAAAAAAATTATACAGGATAAGATGTATGGTGATCCTTTATTTAAAATATAAAAACAATTATCTAAAATCAATATAAATATAAAAAAAAAATTGCAGGCATGCTTAAAACATACAGAAGCACATAATTCTTCAATGAACTGTGTAAAGCACTATAACTCATGCTTGATTCTGTATGTGTAATACAATAAGCAGTCATAAATTAAGATGTATGTTCACTGTAAAAGTCACGGTGGTGGACCATTTGGATATCTGAGAACAACTTTGATGCCTGGTCAGTGGGTCACTGTAAAAGTCATGGTGGTGGGCCATTTGGATATCTGAGAGTGGCTTTATCATTATGTAGAGTCCACAATCATTGAAATCTTCACCAAGCTGGATGACAAATTTGTGGATAATGAGTGTCTAATAATCACAGAAAGGAGTTTAAAGTATTGTACTGCAACAGATTGTTTTGAGGCCACTAGCTGCGAGTGGATAGAATCTGTAAAAGGATTTGTTGTCAATATTTTGTCGGCCTATTCAATCACTGATCTAGAGGAATTAATAATGTACGGTGGAAAGCATGCAAAGCCAAAGGAATGCGGATGAGAGAGGCAGCTTATTGGAAGGCTTGTGGGGCAGGTGGTAGCCTCCTAGACAACTCCTATTTCAAAACACCCAATTATTTCAAATACCACCTAAACACACACACAGTTTCTTTATGAATCAGTGTCAAGTACCTTTACGTAGCATCGTAGAAAAGTTTCTCCCAAGATAGTATTCAGTAATCACGGAAATATCACAGAGACACTTTTGTTTTATAGTTGTCGAATTCTTGAATTCAAATGATAGACTTAAAAAATTCTGCAAAATGTACCTATGTGAAATCTCGGGTTTTTATCTTCAAACTTTTGTAAATGTACATAATTTCATATAAAAACTTGTCAATTCAAAACAAAATGGTACAGTTGGAAACTGGAAAATTATAAGTTGATTTGATGGGGAACGATACCATGCTTCCCCTCGAATCTTTGGGATCAGGATTCAGTATTAGTAACAGCAGGACAAGGCCTACAAAATGAGAAGTTTGCACTGGTAGGTATTACTATTCATGTTACTTTGTGATATTGGAAGGCTGTCATAAATGTATGCATACGTATATTTGTTAATGGGGTCATAATGCTAGAGCATTGTTCATCTACGGACTCATAATCATATCAGGTCAGAAAAATCCAGTTCCATTTCCATCCATGTGCTTGTCAGAGAAAGGGTTAATTTTGAAGCTTATACTTCATATTCCATGGGTAAAACACACATAAATAATAGGAATAACAGTGTACAGTACATGGATAAAGATCACGGGGAAATGAAACTAATATGGGGTCAGATCATGTCCATAAACTCAATAATGTTTTATTCCAGCTATAATAGTCATCCACAACACTGGTTATATAATGATATTTTTCCTACCCTCATTAACTGTCCAGTTTTGTCATCACAAGATAATTGCAGTGATCATGTTCATTTGGAAATGGATTACCATCAGCCTGTCCAAACATCCTGTAGTAGCTTCAACCAGTTGGAGCAGATTTTTTAAGATGCCACTAAGTTGCACTTGTCCAGGCCAATTTTATGCCCTGCAGTAGACAAGAAACCAGCTAGGAAGCATCTAAATTTTAACATTTCCCTCTTATGGATGATGATCGAACATGGAGGAAAGGGGCGTTTCCATCTGAAAGGGACGAGGCATCTAAAACCAATATCAGATCTATATGACATTCGTCCAAATCATCAAATATTGATTTGGACAAAATTGAAGTAGCACGCTAGGTGGAGATATTTTAGTGTTGTTTTAGCTGCATTTTTCTAAAAAAGGAAGGCAGAGATCCTAAAAAAAGAGAGTAAGGCAGAGATCCTAAATAAAGAAAACTAAGGCAGAGATCCAAAAAAATTCAGAACAGAGCATACGGTAGTCAAACAGAAATGTAATTTACAATACTAGAGAACAATCAGTATGAAATGTGTTCAAGTCTTCTTGAAGTGGAACCCAGAGTCTTTCAATTGCTTGTTGTAGTTCTCCAATTAGGAACAAATTCAAAACTTCAACAAAAAGAAGCCCTTTTCTTTTCTTTTTATTCTAATGACCTGAGTCAACTCAACCATGTTTAATAATCATTCATAAAAATAGTAAGTTAAAGTCACCAATACTTAAAGGCAGCAAGATCATAAACTCTTGCTGTGGCTTCTTCCTCATCATAAGTTCACAGGTACAACTGCTTGCCCTTTTACTTTAGGTTCTGGTTCCAAATCCTTGTAAAACCGTTGAGCTTTATAATAAGACTTAGTAGGTTCTGTCTGTAAACATCCAATACTGTTCCAAATAATTCTTCAAACAACTGGCCAGAATATACAAAAGGACTGTCAATGGTTTTTGCACGTTGAAAGTTATCTTTGCAGGATGCAGACTATCAACAACTGATTCAGGTTTCAAAAAATAAAGATAATTACTGAAATATAAGTTTGTAATAGTCCTTAGCCATGTTGCAATAGTGGCATGAATTATTTGAGTTTGCTGCCATAAGAACACCTCAGTTCAGTTATAAACATTGTTAAGTGTGCAAGCATGACTAAGTGACTATGAAGATGTATCTGGAGGAAGAAGAGTGCGGAGACTTGGTAGAACATTTGCTGTCTGTTAAGAGAAGCATGGCCAAAGACCTTGACTCATCACAACCTGCTTCTAATTTGAACATCGATTCCATAGGAAAGGATTCAGGAATGAACAAAATTTATAATGGAAAACTCATCTGCATATTGTGAGCAGTTAGATGACACATCCTACTGTTCCAGCATTTCCTAGGAATGGAGAATCGATTGCCGTATAGCCATTCCCAAGTTGTTGTTTCAAATACAATTTCTTTTGAGGCGCTTCTCAGCTAAAGATGGGCTTTTGGATCATTTGTCAGGATGCCATTTCAGTTTTATTTAAGCGTTGCGTATCTCACATCAGATGAATCTTTGTTAACATAGAGAACTGTATAAAACAATGAATTTGATCTCCTCTTAGAAACCATTTCATCTGGTTTTTTGCTTCCATTTCAATCATAACCTTTCCATTTTCCACCATAAGTCTGCCTCCCATATTCACTGCTTACATATTTAATAGATTGAGGAAATTTATATGAATGTCCCAAATGAAAAGGAAAATGCACTGATACCTGTAGTGCATTAAGCACCTAATAGATCGAATGAATTTTAGATGAAGTGTTGAAATGCACAGAAAAACGCACTAGCTCTTTTCCATGACACACCCACTTATCTATTTTGCAGCAAAAGTAATATAGATAACCATCGTTATTCTTTCCTCATTTCATAGGCATTCACTCCATCTCAATGGGGCCAGGGGAACCCATCAACACATTTTCTGGTCTTTTGTATCAGGGTGGTTGCTGTTTCAATGCTTCACTGCCTGCTCATGGGCAGTGCAACAGCCTTAGACCATGAGAATTACCATACTATCTTGGTTGAAAACTTCAAATGGAAAGAGCCAAAGGGATTTGCCAAATGCCCAGCTTCATTTGCAGGTGAACTGATCTCTTTTCTTTTTTTGTTATCAGAGTACTTCCTAGATAATTCTTAGATAAAGTACTTGCATTTATCTTTGTTGGATTATTGGGAAGCTTAATTTCACAAAAGAAAGGAGCACATGCAGAGTGAATTCGAGAACTTGCTGATTTCGATGCTACAGGCAGCCTCAAAGCCAATGCACTAATAGAAATCTTCACAAAGGTGCAGGGATCCAGTGACGAGTTCAAGACATGGAAATAAATTGAATGAGCTCAGAAAGAAAGACACCATCCACAAATGACTACACTCAAAAGCACATTAAGCAATACCGTCAATGCAGAAGTGCCTAAGATATCTCAGGAAGTTGCACGCAGAAACAGTAGAAGTTTAAGCGATTCAGAGCATAAACAGTGAGAAGTCTAAGGAACTCAGAACGCTAGAGGCATCAAAACACTGAATCCATTCCAAGAAATTAAGAAGAAACTCTTCCCAGACTCTCAATATGGGCTGAACATAAATATTTGAATGATGAAGTACTTAAAAAATCAACTATCAGCAAAACACAATGATTTACTTCTGAAAAATACAATTTCAAATACCCTAACAACTCCTGAACATAAACAATATGGAATTGTGTATACACAGACAGGCCTGAAATATGGACGGATTCAAGGGTTTTGAGTACCTGGTTGTTTGTGCAGCCGATTGAAAATATTTTATCGTTGAGCTCTGAGTCCTAAGTCCTGAGTCCTGATCAGTGAGACTGAGGAATGGCTCTTTCGCTACAGGTTGCAAACTTGCAGGTTGCAGTTCTACTCTTTTCCAACGCGATGAAAAGAAAATCCTTAGCTCTGAGTCTGAAGCTCGAGTCATAACTTCGAAGTTGGTAAGGAAAATTATCACGGTCATTGCCAGTCGGCTCGGAGTTGGCAATGTCATTAATTTTCTTCAATGTTGTTCCTTCAATGCTCCGCTACCACAGTCCACTAGGCAACTGCCAGCAACCTTGGAGTGACCACTGACCAGTGACGAGTCAGCCACGAAGACCCGTCAAAATTCACTCACGAGTCACGGACTCACGACTTCCATTTCTCCTTCGCTCGGCAATCTGTCATTTCCCTGCTCACTCCCCCTGCCACGCAATGCGTTCCACGGTCATCCTGATCCGACTCATATCCTGGCCCGTGACCCGTCCACCACTGGCAAAAAAAATTGTGACGGGCGCTGACAGGATAGCAATTCTGAAAACATTTTATAGTATTATTCAACCTTCTTTTAAAACTTGTAAAAATTCAAAATTAAATTTTTTTTTACTAGTAAATTTGCCTCCTCACTTCTCTGACGTGCCAGAGACCCTTTGAAGGGCTCTGACGTGTTCAAATTTGATCACTGATGGGGACTCGGGAGCAATGATCAAATTTGAAGGGTCGGTCTTAATTTCAATTAGAAGTGCATATATTTATGTTGCCCTTCCATGATGAAGGGCTTTAAAAAAAAAAACATTTCAATTGACCACAATACATTATTTTTACATTTCATTTTTAGAAAGACAAAATCATCAATATTTATGTTAATAAAAGACTTTTACATATACAATAGGGAAGGAGATTCCATCTTTCATTGCTTAAATTATTCTATTGTCTATTAAAACTCTTTTGGAATGCTAAGACTTCCAATAATTACACATCTCAAATAATTGGAACAGTCCCTTGACTTGGCCGCAAAATTGATCCGAGATAGCTTCTTCTTTCAGTTATAAACCATTGACAGTTATGGTCCTCTAGCTTAACATCTCTTGTGTGATACCCTACAATGATTAAATTCAATATGTTAATAAAAAAAAACATAATAAAACTTGAAAGATATTATAAAACAGAAAGTAAAAGTCAAATGGTATAAAACTAAAAAAATCACTTACCAAAATTGTTCTTTTAAGTGCTTAATAGAGTAAGACAGTGATGGTCATAAACACTGAAACTCACTAGTTCTTTCAATCTATTCTCATAGTGGAATAGGTTTTCGAGTTTTCATCTCTTTCCATTCATCATAAATAGCATCCCAATCTACCTCATTTAAAGCATGAGTTGCACTGAGAGAGAGAAACATTAACATATCCAATGTTTTTAAAGAAAGTTTTGATCTATCATCATTTTTTATTCGATTTAATTTTGAAAAGCCTCTTTCACATACGGCTGTACTAGCTAGAATAACAAGAATAGCTTGCCATAGCTGCATTAAGCATGGAAATCTTTCAAACCATTTAATTTCACCTCCACATAGATCCCATGCTCCAAACATATGCTTTTTTGGGTAATATTTATAAATAGTACATATAAATTCATCCATTTCACCGTCCACAAAAAGCAAGCCTCCACCACTGAATTTTTCACATAAACATGTCAACCATCTTCTTGTTTGATTGTATCTATCATCCATATCCTCATAATAATTACGAGGACTAAAAAACTTAGCTGCATTAAAAATAGGCAAATCTGTGAACCTTGCATTTTGAGAGTCAGTCACCTTCATTACAAAACCTTTTCCCAGCATAACACAGTCATCTAGTGTCCCTGATCTTTGTGACTTCGGCAAACTCTCAAACCTCAATTCATGTACATGTACTATACCTGTACAATCTGCAAACTCAAGAGTTCCTTTTTGTGTTTTACTTAAAAAAGATGATGTGTGCATTGCACCTGCCCCAAATGTGCCTCTTAGAAAACGCTTATGAAGCAAGCTAATAGTGATATCCAAATTCGTTCCAATAGATGTAATGTCAACATGATCCTCTTGAAACTTTTGATTCAACTTATTTAACTCAATAAGCACATCTGCAAGTAAGTGGATGCAAAATTGAACTTGAAATATTGTAGCCATCTCATACATTTTTTTCTCCACTAACTCCCAGTCTCTTCACAAAGCAGGCATGAGCTTAACAAGTCTTTCCATGACTTTTCCTCTAGAAAGCCATCTAATATGATGAATTTGTAACACTTCTAGCCTTGTGATTTGAAATGACTCCATTAGCTCTTTCAATTCTCCATGTCTTTTAGTAGATTTCCCTAACCATGAATAGATCTTGTTTTCAAACTTATCAATAGCTTGCAATTCTTCAAAATATGATGAAGCATCATTTGCTGCTAATGCTTCTCGGTGAGCAATACAATGGATATCTAATAAATGAGGGGCATGTCGACGAAGCTTAGTAGATAAACCTTCACGAATACCCCTCATGGATGATGCTCCATCAGATCCAAATCCAACTAACTTTGTCATGGATAGATTCATGTCTGCTAAAAGAGATATCACAGCATCATACACAGATTGTGATGTTCCATCCTTAATCTGTAGCAACTGTATGAATTTTGTAGCACATGGACCTCTTCCTTCATTTGTCAAATATGTAATATAAACAATCAAATGTTGCACCATAGTCCGATCAGTGCTTTCATCAAGTAAAAGTGAGTAATACGGGCTTTGGAAAATCTCATCTTTTAATTTTCTCCAATATACCTCCTTAGCAGCGTCTAAAAATTCTTTTCCAGATGTTGTATTTGTATATGCTGAATATTCATCTGTTAAAGGCATGTGAGCAGTGTTTTTATACTTGGTCAAGTCACAAATTGACTTATATACTTCCAAAGGTAAATCATGTATTGAAAAAAAATACATGTTCTCAATAACTGATATAATTCTCCCTTTCTGAGCATCAACCATTAGCTCTACATGTTTTGTAATTGGAAGAGTACTCTGTTTTCTTTCTGCCTCTAAAAATTGCAAAGAAATTTTATGAGCCTCTGACGCTGCATGGATGTTTAAAGCACTAACTTGAAGAGTTGTGCTTCCATCTTTAGCAAATGGAGTTTCCCTTTTAAATTTTACACACCATGAACATTTTATCCTTTCAACGCCATTACAATCTTTTACAGCATATGCCCATGGAAATCTCATCTTCGATTTGGACTTGAATGTCCTTTTGTACCTCTTGGATGTCGGTTCCTCTTCAAGAATTTCTGCACTATCTGATTCATGGTCCCCATCTAAATGATCATATACTTCATTTTCAGAAATGTGCAGTTGATTAGAGCATTGAGAGATACCAAATGCATCAGCAAGTGAACGTTGTTTCAGATCTTTTTTTGGCCGACCAAGAGGTGGCATTTTATACCTGTAAATCATAATCAATCAACAAAAGAAGAAATATAAAAATACAGATTAATATAAAACACACAGACTCTTTGAAAACAAGATAGTAGACAACAAACTTCATATGAAAACTGATGTAGAAAAACACATTAATAAGAAAAAAAATCTGAAACTCTTTCCAAATTAATAAGAAAAAAAAGTATACAGGATAAGATGTATGGTGATCCTTTATTTAAAATATAAAAACAATTATCTAAAATCAATATAAATATAAAAAAAAATTGCAGGCATGCTTAAAACATACAGAAGCACATAATTCTTCAATGAACTATGTAAAGCACTATAACTCATGCTTGATTTTGTATGTGTAATACAATAAGCAGTCATAAATTAAGATGTATGTTCACTGTAAAAGTCACGGTGGTGGACCATTTGGATATCTGAGAACAGCTTTGATGCCTGGTCAGTGGGTCACTGTAAAAGTCATGGTGGCGGGCCATTTGGATATCTAAGAGTGGCTTTATCATTATGTAGATTCCACAATCATTGAAAGCTTTACCAAGCTAGATGACAAATTTGTGGATAATGAGTGTCTAATAATCATAGAAAGGAGTTTAAAGTATTGTACTGCAACAAATTGTTTTGAGGCCACTAGCTGCGAGTGGATAGAATCTGCAAAAGGATTTGTTGTCAATATTTTGTCGGCCTATTCAATCACTGATCTAGAGGAATTAATATTGTACGGTGGAAAGCATGCAAAGCCAAAGGAATGCGGATGAGAGAGGCAGCTTATTGGAAGGCTTGTGGGGCAGGTGGTAGCCTCCTAGACAACTCCTATTTCAAAACACCCAATTATTTCAAATACCACCTAAACACACACACAGTTTCATTATGAATCAGTGTCAAGTACCTTTATGCAGCGTCATAGAAAATTTTCTCCCAAGATAGTATTCAGTAATCACGGAAATATCACATAGACACTTTTGTTTTACAGTTGTCGAATTCTTGAATTGAAATGACAGACTTAAAGAATTCTGTAAAATGTACCTATGTGAAATCTCAGGTTTTTATCTTCAAACTTTTGCAAATGTACATAATTTCATATAAAAACTTGTCAATTCAAAACAAAATGGTACAGTTGGAATCCAGCAAAGTATAAGTTGATTTGATGGGGAACGATACCATGCTTCCCCTCAACTCTTTGGGATCAGGATTCAGTATTAGTAACAGCAGGACGAGGCCTACAAAATGAGAAGTTTGCACTGGTAGGTATTACTATTCATGTTACTGTGTGATATTGGAAGGCTGTCATAAATGTATGCATGCGTATATTTGTTAATGGGGACATAATGCTAGAGCACTGTTCATCTACGGACTCATAATCATATCAGGTCAGAAAATTCCAGTTCCATTTCCATCCATGTGCTTGTCAGAGAAAGGGTTAATTTTGAAGCTTATACTTCATATTCCATGGGTAAAACACATAAATAATAGGGCATATACATAAGAGACATGGATAAAGATCACTAGGAAATGAAACTAATATGGGGTCGATCATGTCCATAAACTCAATAATGTTTTATTCAGCCATAATAGTCATCCACAAACTCGGTTAAAATTGATATTTTTTCCTACCCTCATTAATCGTCCAGTTTTGTCATCACGTCAGATAATCACTGTGCTGATCATGTTCATTTGGAAATGGATTACCATCAGCCTGTCCAAACATCCTGTAGTAGCTTCAACCAGTTGGAGCAGATTTTTTAAGATGCCACTGAGTTGCACTTGTCCAGGCCAATTTTATGCCCTGCATTAGACAAGAAACCAGCTAGCAAGCATCTAAATTTTAACATTTCCCTCTTATGGATGATGATCGAACGTGGAGGAAAGGGGAATTTCCGTCTGAAAGGGACGAGGCATCTAAAACCAATATTAGATCTATATGACATTCGTCCAAATCATCAAATATTGATTTGGACAAAATTGAAGTAGCACACTAGGTGGAGATATTTTAGTGTTGTTTTAGCTACAGTTTTCTAAAAAAGGAAGGCAGGGATCCTAAAAAAAGAGAGTAAGGCAAAGATCCTAAATAATGAAAACTAAGGCAGAGATCCAAAAAAATTCAGAACAGAGCATACGGTAGTCAAACAGAAATGTAATTTACAATACTAGAGAACAATAAGTATGAAATGTGTTCAAGTCTTCTTGAAGTGGAACCCAGAGTCTTTCAATTGCTTGTTGTAGTTCTCCAATTAGGAACAAATTCAAAACTTCAACAAAAAGAAGCCCTTTTATTTTCTTTTTATTCTAATGACCTGAGTCAACTCAACCATGTTTAATAATCATTCATAAAAATAGTAAGTTAAAGTCACCAATACTTAAAGGCAGCAAGATCCTAAACTCTTGTTGCGGCTTCTTCCTCATCATAAGTTCACAGGTACAACTGCTTGCCCTTTTACTTTAGGTTTTGGTTCCAAATCCTTGAAAACTGTTGAGATTTATAATAAGACTTAGTAGGTTCTGTCTGTAAAAATCCAATACTGTTCCAAAGAATTCTTCAAACAACTGGCCAGAATATACAAAAGCACTGTCAATGGTTTTTGCACGTTGAAAGTTATATTTGCAGGATGCAGACTATCAACAACTGATTCAGGTTTCAAAAAATAAAGATAATTACTGAAATATAAGTTTGTAATAGTCCTTAGCCATGTTGCAATAGTGGCATGAATTATTTGAGTTTGCTGCCATAAGAACACCTCAGTTCAGTTATAAACATTGTTAAGTGTGCAAGCATGACTAAGTGACTATGAAGATGTATCTGGAGGAAGAAGAGTGCGGAGACTTGGTAGAACATTTGTTGTCTGTTAAGAGAAGCATGGCCAAAGACCTTGACTCATCACAACCTGCTTCTGATTTGAACATCGATTCCATAGGAAAGGATTCAAGAATGGACAAAATTTATAATGGAAAACTCATCTGCATATTGTGAGCAATTAGATGACACATCCTACTATTCCAGCATTTCCTAGGAATCGAGAATCGATTGCTGTATAGCCATTCCCAGGTTGTTGTTTCAAATGCAATTTCTTTTGAGGCACTTCTCACCTAAATATGGGCTTTTGGATCATTTGTCAGGATGCCATTTCAGTTTTCTTTAAGTGTTGTGTATCTCACATCAGATGAATCTTTGTTAACGCAGAGAACTGTATAAAACAATGAATTCGATCTCCTCTTAGAAACCATTTCATCTGGTTTTTTGCTTCCATTTCAATCATAACCTTTCCATTTTACACCATAAGTCTTCCTCCCATATTGACTGCTTACATATTTAATAGATTGAGGAAATTTCTCTGAATATCCCAAATGAAAAGGAAAATGTATTGACACCTATAGTGCATTAAGCACCTAATAGATCGAATGAATTTTAGATGAAGTGTTCAAATGCACAGAAAAACGCACTAACTGTTTTCCATGACACACCCACTTATCTATTTTGCAGCAAAAGTAATATAAATAACCATCGTTATTCTTTCCTCATTTCATAGGCATTCACTCCATCTCAATGGAGCCAGGGGAACCCATCAACACATTTTCTGGTCTTTTGTATCAGGGTGGTTGCTGTTTCAATGCTTCACTGCCTACTCATGGGCAGTGCAACAGCCTTAGACCATGAGAATTACCATACTATCTCGATTGAAAACTTCAAATGGAAAGAGCCACAGGGATTTGCCAAATGCCCAGCTTCATTTGCAGGTGAACTGATCTCCTTTCTTTTTTTGTTTTCAGAGTACTTCCTAGATAATTCTTAGATAAATTACTTGCATTTATCTTTGTTGGATTATTGGGAAGCTTAATTTCACAAAATCAAGGAGCACATGCAGAGTTAATTTGAGAACTTGCTGATTTCGATGCTACAGGCAGCCTCAAAGCCAATGCACTAATAGAAATCTTCACAAAGGTGCAGGGATCCAGTGACGAGTTCAAGACATGGAAAGAAATTGAATGAGCTCAGAAAGAAAGACACCATCCACAAATGACTACACTCAAAAGCACATTAAGCAATATCGTCAATGCAGAAGTGCCTAAGATATCTTAGGAAGTTGCAGGCATAAACAGTAGAAGTTTAAGCGAGTCAGAGCATAAACAATGAGAAGTCTAAGGAACTCGGAACGCTAGAGACATCAAAACACTGAATCCATTCCAAGAACTTAAGAAGAAACTCTTCCCAGACTCTCAATATGGGCTGAACATAAATATTTGAATGATGAAGTACTTAAAAAATCAACTATCAGCAAAACACAATGATTTACTTCTGAAAAATACAATTTCAAATACCCTAACAACTCCTGAACATAAACAATATGGAATTGTGTCTGAAAGATGGACAGATTCAAGGGTTTTGAGTACCTGGTTGTTTGTTCAGCCTATTGAAAATATTTTATCGTTGAGCTCTAAGTCCTGAGTCCTGAGTCCTGACACTCCTGAGTCCTGAGCAGTGAGACTGAGGAATGGCTCTTTCGCTACAGGTTGCAAACTTGCAGGTTGCAGTTCTTCTCTTTTCCAACGTGATGAAAAGAAAATCCTTAGCTCTGATTCTGAAGCTCGAGTCATAACTTCGAAGTTGGTAAGGAAAATTATCACGGTCATTGCCAGTCGGCTTGGAGTTGGCAATGTCATTAATTTTCTTCAATGTTGTTCCTTCAATGCTCCGCTACCACAGTCCACTAGGCAGCTGCCAGCAACCTTGGAGTGACCACTGACCAGTGACGAGTCAGCCACGAAGACCCGTCACAGTTCACTCACGAGTCACGGACTCACGACTTCCATTTCTCCTTCGCTCGGCAATCTGTCCTTTCTCTGCTCACTCCCCCTGCCACGCAATGCGTTCCACGGTCATCCTGATCCAACTCATATCCCGGCCCGTGACCCGTCCACCACTGGCAAAAAAAATTGTGACGGGCGCTGACAGGATAGCACTTCTGAAAACATTTTATAGTATTATTCAACTTCTTTTAAAACTTGTAAAAATTAAAAATTAATTTTTTTTTTACTAGTAAATTTTCCTCCTCACTTCTCTGACGTGCCAGAGACCCTTTGAAGGGCTCTGACGTGTTCAAATTTGATCACTAATGGGGAGCAGTGATCAAATTTGAAGGGTCGGTCTTAATTTCAATTAGAAGGACATATATTTATGTCATCCTTCCATGATGAAGGGCTTTAAAAAAAAAACATTTCAATTGACCACAATACATTATTTTTACATTTCATTTTCAGAAATACAAAATCATCAATATTTATGTTAATAAAAGACTTTTACATATACAATAGTGAAGGAGGTTCCATCTTGCATTGCTTAAATTGTTCTATTGTCTATTAAAACTCTTTTGGAATGCTAAGACTTCCAATAATTACACATCTCAAATAATTGGAACAGTCCCTTGACTTGGCCGCAAAATTGATCCGAGACAGCTTCTTCTTTCAGTTATAAACCTTTGACAGTTATGGTCCTCTAGCTTAACATCTCTTGTGTGATACCCTAAAATGATTAAATTCGATATGTTAATAAAAAAAAACATAATAAAACTTGAAAGATATTATAAAACAGAAAGTAAAATTCAAATGGTATAAAACTAAAAAAATCACTTACCAAAATTGTTCTTTTAAGTGCTTGATAGAGTAAGACAGTGATGGTCATAAACACTGAAACTCACTAGTTCTTTCAATCTATTCTCATAGTGGAAGAGGTTTTCGAGTTTTCATCTCTGTCCATTCATCATAAACAGCATCCCAATCTACCTCATTTAGAGCATGAGGTGCATTGAGAGAGAGAAACATTAACATATCCAATGTTTTTAAAGAAAGTTTTGATCTATCATCATTTTTTATTCGATTTAATTTTGAAAAGCCTCTTTCACATATGGCTGTACTAGCTGGAATAACAAGAATAGCTTTCCATAGCTGCATTAAGCATGGAAATCTTTCAAACCATTCAATTTCACCTCCACATAGATCCCATGCTCCAAACATATGCTTTTTTGGGTAAGATTTATAAATAGTACATATAAATTCATCCATTTCACCCATACATTTAATTCTGTCCACAAAAAGCAAGCCTCCACCACTGAATTTTTCACATAAACATGTCAACCATCTTCTTGTTTGATTGTCTCTATCATCCATATCCTCATAATAATTACGAGGACTAAAAAACTAGCTGCATTAAAAATAGGCAAATATGTGAACCTTGCATTTTGAGAGTCAGTCACCTTCATTACAAAACCTTTTCCCATCATAACACAGTCATCTAGTGTCCCTGATCTTTGTGACTTCGGCAAACTCTCAAACCTCAATTCATGTAGATGTACTATACCTGTACAATCTGCAAACTCAAGAGTTCCTTTTTGTGTTTTACTTAAAAAAGATGATGTGTGCATTTCACCTGCCCCAAATGTGCCTCTTAGAAATCGCTTATGAAGCAAGCTAATAGTGATATCCAAAGTCGTTCCAATAGATGTAATGTCAACATGATCCTCTTGAAACTTTTGATTCAACTTATTTAACTCAATAAGCACATCTTCAAGTAAGTGGATGCAAAATTGAACTTGAAATATTGTAGCCATCTCATACATTTTTTTCTCCACTAACTCCCAGTCTCTTAACAAAGCAGGCATGAGCTTAACAAGTATTTCCATGACTTTTCCTCTAGAAAGCCATCTAATATGATGAATTTGTAACACTTCTAGCCTTGTGATTTGAAATGACTCCATTAGCTCTTTCAATTCTCCATGTCTTTTAGTAGATTTCCCTAACCATGAATAGATCTTGTTTGCAAACTTATCAATAGCTTGCAATTCTTCAAAATATTATGAAGAATCATTTGCTTCTAATGCTTCTCGGTGAGAAATACAATGGATATCTAATAAATTAGGGGCATGTCGACGAAGCTTAGTAGATAAACCTTCACGAATACCCCTCATGGATGATGCTCCATCAGATCCAAATCCAACTAACTTTGTCATGGATAGATTCATGTCTGCTAAAAGAGATATCACAGCATCATACATAGATTGTGATGTTCCATCCTTAATTTGTAGCAACTGTATGAAATTTGTAGCACATGGACCTCTTCCTTCATTTGTCAAATATGTAATATAAACAATCAAATGTTGCACCATAGTCCGATCAGTGCTTTCATCAAGTAAAAGTGAGTAATATGGGCTTTGGAAAATCTCATATTTTAATTTTCTCCAATATACCTCCTTAGCAGCATCTAAAAATTCTTTTCCAGATGTTGTATTTGTATATGTTGAATATTCATCTGTTAAAGGCATGTGAGGAGTGTTTTTATACCTATTCAAGTCACAAATTGACTTATATACTTCCAAAGGTAAATCATGTATTACAACAAAATACATGTTCTCAATAACTGATATAATTCTCCCTTTCTGAGCATCAACCATTAGCTCTACATGTTTTGTAATTGGAAGAGTACTCTGTTTTCTTTCTGCCTCTAAAAATTGCAAAGAAACTTTATGAGCCTCTGATGCTTCATGATGTTTAAAGCGCTAACTTGAAGAGTTGTGCTTCCATCTTTAGCAAATGGAGTTTCCCTTTTAAATTTTACACACCATGAACATTTTATCATTTCAACGCCATTAAAATCGTTTACAGCATATGCCCATGGAAATCTCATCTTCCATTTGGACTTGAATGTCCTTTTGTACCTCTTGGATGTCGGTTCCTCTTCAAGAAGTTCTGCGCTATCTGATTCATGGTCCCCATCTAAATGATCATATACTTCATTTTCAGAAATGTGCAGTTGATCAGAGCATTGAGAGATACCAAATGCATCAGCAAGTGAACGTTGTCTCAGATCTTTTTTTGGGCGACCAAGAGGTGGAATTTTATACCTGTAAATCATAATCAATCAACAAAACAAGAAATATAAAAATACAGATTAATATAAAACACACAGATTCTTTGAAAACAAGACAATAGACAACAAACTTCATATGAAAACTAATGTAGAAAAACACATTAATGAGAAAAAAAATCTGAAACTCTTTCCAAATTAATAAGAAAAAAAATTATACAGGATAAGATGTATGGTGATCCTTTATTTAAAATATAAAAACAATTATCTAAAATCAATATAAATACAAAAAAAAAAATTTGCAAGCATGCTTAAAACATACAGAAGCACATAATTCTTCAATGAATTGTGTAAAGCACTATAACTCTTGCTTGATTCTGTATGTGTAATACAATAAGCAGTCATAAATTAAGATGTATGTTCACTGTAAAAGTCACGGTGGTGGACCATTTGGATATCTGAGAACAGCTTTGATGCCTGGTCAGTGGGTCACTGTAAAATTCATGGTGGCGGGCCATTTGGATATCTGAGAGTGGCTTTATCATTATGTAGAGTCCACTATCATTGAAAGCTTTACCAAGCTGGATGAAAAATTTGTGGATAATGAGTGTCTAATAATCACATAAAGGAGTTTAAAGTATTGTACTGCAATAGATTGTTTTGAGGCCACTAGCTGCGAGTGGATAAAATCTGTAAAAGGATTTGTTGTCAATATTTTGTCGGCCTATTCAATCACTGATCTAGAGGAATTAATAATGTACGGTGGAAAGCATGCAAAGCCAAAGGAATGCGGATGAGAGAGGCAGCTTATTGGAAGGCTTGTGGGGCAGGTGGTAGCCTCCTAGACAACTCCTATTTCAAAACACCCAATTATTTCAAATACCACCTAAACACACACACAGTTTCATTATGAATCGGTGTCAAGTACCTTTACGCAGCGTCATAGAAAAGTTTCTCCCAAGATATTATTCAGTAATCACGGAAATATCACAGAGACACTTTTGTTTTACAGTTGTCAAATTCTTGAATTGAAATGACAGACTTAAAGAATTCTGCAAAATGTACCTATGTGAAATCTCAGGTTTTTATCTTCAAACTTTTGAAAATGTACATAATTTCATATAAAAACTTGTCAATTCAAAACAAAATGGTACAGTTGGAATCTAGCAAAGTATAAGTTTATTTGATGGGGAACGATACCATGCTTCCCCTCGACTCTTTGGGATCAGGATTCAGTATTAGTAACAGCAGGACGAGGCCTACAAAATGAGAAGTTTGCACTGGTAGGTATTACTATTCATGTTACTGTGTGATATTGGAAGGCTGTCATAAATGTATGCATGCGTATATTTGTTAATGGGGACATAATGCTAGAGCATTGTTCATCTACGGACTCATAATCATATCAGGTCAAAAAATTCCAGTTCCATTTCCATCCATGTGCTTGTCAGAGAAAGGGTTAATTTTGAAGCTTATACTTCATATTCCATGGGTAAAACACACATAAATAATAGGAATAACAGTGTACAATACATGGATAAAGATCACGGGGAAATAAAACTAATATGGGGTCAGATCATGTCCATAAACTCAATAATGTTTTATTCTAGCTATAATAGTCATCCACAACACTGGTTATATAATGATATTTTTCCTACCCTCATTAATTGTCCAGTTTTGTCATCACGGGATAATTGCAGTGATCATGTTCATTTGGAAATGGATTACCATCAGCCTGTCCAAACATCCTGTAGTAGCTTCAACCAGTTGGAGCAGATTTTTTAAGATGCCACTGAGTTGCACTTGTCTAGGCCAATTTTATGCCCTGCAGTAGACAAGAAACCAGCTAGCAAGCATCTAAATTTTAACATTTCCCTCTTATGGATGATTATCGAACATGGAGGAAAGGGGAATTTCCGTCTGAAAGGGACGAGGCATCTAAAACCAATATCATATCTATATGGCATTCGTCCAAATCATCAAATATTGATTTGGACAAAATTGAAGTAGCACGCTAGGTGGAGATATTTTAGTGTTGTTTTAGCTGCAGTTTTCTAAAAAAGGAAGGCAGGGATCCTAAAAAAAGAGAGTAAGGCAGAGATCCTAAATAAAGAAAACTAAGGCAGAGATCCAAAAAAATTCAGAACAGAGCATACGGTAGTCAAACAGAAATGTAATTTACAATACTAGAGAACAATAAGTATGAAATGTGTTCAAGTCTTCTTGAATTGGAACCCAGAGTCTTTCAATTGCTTCTTGTAGTTCTCCAATTAGGAACAAATTCAAAACTTCAGCAAAAAGAAGCCCTTTTCTTTTCTTTTTATTCTAATGACCTGAGTCAACTCAACCATGTTTAATAATCATTCATAAAAATAGTAATCTAAAGTCACCAATACTTAAAGGCAGCAAGATCATAAACTCTTGATGTGGCTTCTTCCTCATCATAAGTTCACAGGTACAACTGCTTGCCCTTTTACTTTAGGTTTTGGTTCCAAACCCTTGTAAAACTATTGAGCTTTATAATAAGACTTAGTAGGTTCTATCTGTAAACATCCAATACTGTTCCAAAGAATTCTTCAAACAACTGGCCAGAATATACAAAAGGACTGTCAATGGTTTTTGCACGTTGAAAGTTATCTTGGCAGGATGCAGACTATCAACAACTGATTCAGGTTTCAAAAAATAAAGATAATTACTGAAATATAAGTTTGTAATAGTCCTTAGCCATGTTGCAATAGTGGCATGAATTATTTGAGTTTGCTGCCATAAGAAAACCTCAGTTCAGTTATAAACATTGTTAAGTGTGCAAGCATGACTAAGTGACTATGAAGATGTATCTGGAGGAAGAAGAGTGCAGAGACTTGGTAGAACATTTGATGTCTGTTAAGAGAAGCATGGCCAGAGACCTTGACTCATCACAACCTGCTTCTGATTTGAACATCGATTCCATAGGAAAGGATCCAAGAATGAACAAAATTTATAATGGAAAACTCATCTACATATTGTGAGCAGTTAGATGACACATCCTACTGTTCAAGCATTTCCTAGGAATGGAGAATCGATTGCTGTATAGCCATTCCCAGGTTGCTGTTTCAAATGCAATTTCTTTTGAGGCACTTCTCAACTAAAGATGGGCTTTTGGATCATTTGTCAGGATGCCATTTCAGTTTTCTTTAAGCGTTGCGTATCTCACATCAGATGAATCTTTGTTAACGCAGAGAACTGTATAAAACAATGAATTCAATCTCCTCTTAGAAACCATTTCATCTGGTTTTTTGCTTCCATTTCAATCATAACCAGTCCATTTTCCACCATAAGTCTGCCTCCCATATTGACTGCTTACATATTTAATAGATTGAGGAAATTTCTATGAATGTCCCAAATGAAAAGGAAAATGCACTGATACCTGTAGTGCATTAAGCACCTAATAGATCAAATGAATTTTAGATGAAGTGTTCAAATGCACAAAAAAAAGCACTAACTCTTTTCCATGACACACACGCTTATCTATTTTGCAGCAAAAGTAATATAAATAACCATCGTTATTCTTTCCTCATTTCATAGGCATTCACTCCATCTCAATGGAGCCAGGGGAACCCATCAACACATTTTCTGGTCTTTTGTATCAGGGTGGTTGCTGTTTCAATGCTTCACTGCCTGCTCATGGGCAGTGCAACAACCTTAGACCATGAGAATTACCATACTATCTTGGTTGAAAACTTCAAATGGAAAGAGCCACAGGGATTTGCCAAATGCCCAGCTTCATTTGCAGGTGAACTGATCTCTTTTATTTTTTTCTTTTCATAGTACTTCCTAGATAATTCTTACATAAAGTACTTGCATTTATCTTTGTTGGATTATTGGGAAGCTTAATTTCACAAAAGCAAGGAGCACATGCAGAGTGAATTCGCGAACTTCCTATTTCGATGCTATAGGCAGCCTCAAAGCCAATGCACTAATAGAAATCTTCACAAAGGTGCAGGGATCCAGTGACGAGTTCAAGACATGGAAAGAAATTGAATGAGCTCAGAAAGAAAGACACCATCCACAAATGACTACACTCAAAAGCACATTAAGCAATACCATCAATGCAGAAGTGCCTAAGATATCTCAGGAAGTTGCAGGCAGAAACAGTAGAAGTTTAAGCGAGTCAGAGCATAAACAATGAGAAGTCTAAGGAACTCAGAACGCTAGAGGCATCAAAACACTGAATCCATTCCAAGAACTTAAGAAGAAACTCTTCCCAGACTCTCAATATGGGCTGAACATAAATATTTGAATGATGAAGTACTTAAAAAATCAACTATCAGCAAAACACAATGATTTAATTCTGAAAAATACAATTTAAAATACCCTAACAACTCCTGAACATAAACAATATGGAATTGTGTATACACAGACAGGCCTGAAAGATGGACGGATTCAAGGGTTTTGAGTACCTGGTTGTTTGTGCAGCCGATTGAAAATATTTTATCGTTGAGCTCTGAGTCCTGAGTCCTGAGTCCTGACACTCCTGAGTCCTGAGCAGTGAGACTGAGGAATGGCTCTTTCGCTACAGGTTGCAAACTTGCAGGTTGCAGTTCTTCTCTTTTCCATCACGATGAAAAGAAAATCCTTAGCTCTGAGTCTGAAGCTCGAGTCATAACTTCGAAGTTGGTAAGGAAAATTATCACGGTCATTGCCATTCGGCTTGGAGTTGGCAATGTCATTAATTTTCTTCAATATTGTTCCTTCAATGCTCCGCTACCACAGTCCACTAGGCAGCTGCCAGCAACCTTGGAGTGACCACTGACCAGTGACGATTCAGCCACGAAGACCCGTCACAGTTCACTCACGAGTCACGGACTCACGACTTCCATTTCTCCTTCGCTCGACAATCTGTCCTTTCTCTACTCACTCCCCCAACCACACAATGCGCTCCACGGTCATCCTGATCCGACTCATATCCCGGCCCGTGACCCATCCACCACTGGCAAAAAAAATTGTGACGGGCGCTGACAAGATAGCACTTCTGAAAACATTTTATAGTATTATTCAACCTTCTTTTAAAACTTGTAAAAATTCAAAATTAAATTTTTTTTTACTAGTAAATTTGCCTCCTCACTTCTCTGACGTGCCAGAGACCCTTTGAAGGGCTCTGACGTGTTCAAATTTGATCACTGTTCGCAGTCCGTGTATCTCTTATCAATTAAAAACACATATTTTCGTCATATCGCTACTACACCAAGGGCATTTTAAGACATTTGTTTAAGACAAAATAAATCTTTGTCTTAAAAAATTACATTTTATTTTAGTTATTTAATATTAAAATTTAATATTAATTGAATTGTCTTAAATATAAAATTTAAGGCAAAAGTAGTATGAGACAAAACTAGTTTGAGAGAAAACTTTATACTTAAGATAAAAGTAATTTGAAATGAAAATCTTTTCAGACAAAAACAATTTAAGACAAGACTTTATATTTTAAACAACAACAGTTTGAGACAAAAATAGTTTAAGACAAAATTTTATATTTAAGACAAAACGAGTTTGAGACAAAAATATTTTAATACAAAACAGACAAAAATATTTTAATATAAAACTTTATATTTAATACAATGGCAATTAAGACAAAACCTATTTAAGATAGTTAGCAATTAAGACAAAACCATTAGTATTGTGGAAGTTTGCACTGAAATTCTATGAGTAGATAGTGGATAATTATATTTTTTTACTTTTAATATATATATTCAAACCACATGAAATGTAATCATGTCAACTTTATTTCTTTTATATTAGATTTTTCCTTTTCCATTAAACCACATTCTAAAAATATAATTAATAAATAGATTAAAAATATATTATTTTTTGGTTGGCCACTCAGAGGAATTTAAGTTTGAATCTCATGTTTTTACATAATACTTCACAACAAGGTGATTTTCAAATGAGTTACATTCCATGAACTAAAATTGTTTATTTTTTTAAATATGTTAACATTTTTAAATTACTTCAACTAAAACTTTGATATAATTTGAAAGAAATTAAATACAATATAACGATAAATATATATATATATATATATTCTCAATTATTTTCCATATATGCATTTTAAACCTTCATTTTTTTTTTTCAAAATGAAAAATCAAAATTTTGATTCTTGCATATGTCTTATAGTCACATCTTGGTTTTCTTTTCACTATTGAACAAATATACCAAAGAGATAAATAACAATAATTTAATTATTTTTTAGATAAAATTTTAGTATTTAATTTTTTTTATTGTAAAAAAACTTTATATATATATATAATGCAATTTAATATTTTTTATATTAATTGATTATTAAGTATTAAGATGGTAAAGATTTTCCTCTATAACTAGAAAACCATGAATGCATTATTAAGATACGAAGTAATATTAGGAATTGATGTCATTTCAAACTAGGGAAGAACGATTATATGATTTATCTTCCTTGAACTTAATAGAGATATATGTAAATAAATTGTGAAGGAGGTTGAAAGAGTACCTCTAGCATAAACTTTAATTTAACCTAAAAATTCATTGTCATGCCCCTATAGTCACCCATATCGGAGGTTGAATTAGTGCACCGAGATGGCCCATAACTATAGGTTTGCGGTGCATCTAACTCATTTCATCTCACCGATTTTCTCAATCTGAAACTATGTGATTATATACTACGCCTCACTTTTTATATTTCACGGTCATTGAAATTCATAAGTTTAACACTTATTGAAGTATGTAGATAATAATTCTATACAATTATTCTTTAACATAACCAATATGCAAATGATATGAATGAAAGTAATCTTATAGAATCAACAACCTAACTATCCTAACAATTGTCAAATATTCAAATGTGTTACAATCAAGTGAACTTTAGTCTCGTATAACAATTTAAGTTATAAGAGCACACAATTCATACAAACCTATCACCAAATTTCCTATTTCATTTACAATCATCGATCGCAACTTTGTCATAGATCAAAATTGTTTCACTTGATAGAAATAGTAAGTACTCTTGTGTGCATGCAATGTATGAAGAGTTAAATTAACTGAAGGAAAGAAAGTTAAGTCTAATTAAGTCTAATATTAGAAGTCAAGTGAGTCAAAGTTAAAAAGGTAATGCCTTGTCAAGAAAAGCTAAGTGAAGGAAAACAAAAAATTTTATTTATGTTAAAGTGAAGTTCGAAAAGTTTAGTTAAAGTGTCAAGTCGTAGTTTGCATGAAGAAAAGAAAGTTAGAGTTTGCATGATTCCATATTTAGAAAATTTAGTGCTTATATACTCATGGTTGTGTCATTGTAATGTGAAGTAAGAAGAGAGAATAACAAAAAATCGGTGGATGTATATGAGAGAATAATTAATTAATAGAGCTTATTTATTCAAGAAGAAGTTTGTGTACTTATTTGTCTTGTGTTTGCCTATTTATCTTTACATCTAAATAACAACTAGTATTAGAGCAAGGTTTAGCAAGGTTTCAAAGAACCAAATAAGTTAACAAGGTCATGAGATACTTTGACTAAGAGCATTAACTATTATTAGTCTGCAAATCAAATTTTGCATCCATTGGTCCATAAGTAGAAACTAGAGCTCGTTGAGAATTTGTAAACCCAACTACTAAAATATTAGGGTGAGTAGCCTATAGATCCACCACCATATCAAGAGGAAATAACCACCACCACTAACCAAATAAGGAGTCTCCATCGTAAGTTGTAGCCATGAGACTCCATAAGAATATGCATAGAAGAGCTTTGCAAACTTGCTAGTAGTTGTTGGGAGCCACCGTTAAATTGAAGGTTAAAATGTTTATTTTTAAATATAATCAAGTGTATGTGACGTTAATTTCTAGAAGGCTAACACAATAAGGAAAGAAGGTAGAAGACAAAAGAAAGACTACAACCATGGGTACAAAGTATGAATGAATCAAACCGAGAAAATAAATCGAGAGGAAGAGCCAAAGTATTTTGAAGATCTCATAGAGGTTATCTCCATAGTTGAGGCATCTAAAATACAATTAGACGAAGTAGAAAAATTCGAGGATGAATGGATCAAGATAAATCCTATAACACTTTCAAAATTTACTAGTAAAAATTTTAATTTTTGGACACTGTCAAAATGAAAACTTTTCTTTGATGTAAAGAGTTGATTAAGTATCAGTCTAACAAGCCATATGATGAAGTATGTGATACCTTAGTATTGGATCTTATAAAGCATGCATTGGATGAGAATTCCTTGTGCAAGGTAGCAAAAGCTACATCTTCCCAGGAAGCATGGAAGACCCTGGAAGTAGAATTTGGTATAAAGGAAAGTGACATAAAGAAACACATTATGTTACAATCTGTTGAAGAATCAATAAAAAGTTAACTTCAGTTCTAATATTAAATGAGAAAGACTCTAGGACCTTGGTCATGGGACACGTATTCCAAGATGAATGTTGGGCGAAAACATCCTAGTGGGTGTTCATTTCGGTTTATTAATGGTTATGGAAATTGGCAAAGGAAAAGGAAAAGGCTTTGGAAAGGCATGAGGCATTTATTGGCATTTTATTTATGAAAATAATGGAAAATAGGAGAAAAGAAAGGTGAAAGGTCACATGTTTCATGTGAGGAAGAAAATGAAGGAAAATAATGGAAAAATGAAGAAATTAGAGGCCTCATTGATAAAAAGGCTTATGAGGATTAGTTGGTAGCTTTTGCCCAAAATATTTTCAGTTCATTTTTGGATCTCTCATACTCTTGGACACTTTGAGTTTTCTAGAGCACTCTTGGAGGAGTGTGGCATACTTGGGATTTGGATCAAGAAGGAAAAATAAAAGTAGGAATGTGCAAAAGGACAACGAGATAAATAGATATAATGGGTTTTCTTGTAGGTACTGAGTTTCATGTATGGTTCTCTTACTAGTTTTAGCATGCATGACATATGCATGTGGTTATTTGGTTATGATTTTTCATTGGCATGGGGGATTGCATGGATTCAAAGTGGTTTTGCCTAGCCTTGCTATTTCATGGATAGCCATGTTGTTGTGGGTTTTACTTTTTCTTTCTAGTTGGTTTTCTCGTGCCTTTGGTTGTGGGTTGAGTTATTAGTTCCTAGAAGCCTTGGTTGGACAAATGCTTTGGAAGCACTTGGTGGGTTGAGTTACTAGTCCTAGAAGACCTTGTTGGACAAATGCTTTGGAAGCCCGACAACAATTGTGGGTTGAGTTACTAGTCCTGAAAACCCTGGTTGCAACAAACGTATTGGAGCCATGGAAAGCTTGAGTAGAGACCAATATGGTGATAGTTAGTGATGTTCGACCGTGAGAAGGAATCGTTGATTAAGGGTTGAGGTGGTTTGGCCTCTAAAAGCCCTGGTTTGGTTTTGATTGATTTTTCCTATGAGATCCCACATTAATCCTTGGAATATGGCATGGGGGTGACTAGCTGAAAAAAATATTTGGTTTAGCTTAGCCTATGGTCGGGTGGTTCATGGAAGTCCCATTCTTGGTCAGCCTATGCAATCATCAATAAGAGCTCTTTCTCCTTGGTATTTTATGGTTAAATATACTTGTTTATATGTGGCTTATATCGTTGTTATATCCTTGATATTTCTATTGAGTTTTATGTCAGTGATAATGTATGGCTCTCATCATTTTCGGTTAATCATTGAATTTATAACGACTATATGGCTTAACAGATGGTAATGTAGTTATTGTGATGAGACATCAATGCTTCTTAGTGATTCTTAGATAATTGTGCGACCCTTGTGCTCAGGTATATTGTTTTAACCTATAGAATGCATATTTGTGACATGTTTGACGAAATGGCTGTCATGGCTAGTAGGGGTCCACTCAAGTCCTTGTTAAATTATTTACATTTTTATCATTATTTTGATGTTACTTTTCATTTCTGGAAGTTTCATGGAGTTCTAGACAATGGCCTGAGTCCTGGCCCTGAAAAAGTGGCTCAGAATTCGGAGTCATTGGCACAGAACTACCTGGAAATGTCCCTAGTTGTAGGCATTCCTTGTTGTGGGACCGATTGGAGGTTCTAAGTCGCATGAATGCCAATGTCAAGGGAGCTATTAAGGCTTTGATGCAGAAAAATTTCATTTTCTCTCAAGGGTTAGTCACTTGGATGGGTTGGATGGCTCCGGTCACCTAGATGGGTTGGATGGCTCCTAGGGGTTATGTTGTAGTGCAGAAGGTTAGGTTGGTTGTGTTACGTCAGTTCCACTTCCTTAACTGATATATAGGGAGTTGAATCATATCATAGTAACTTTTCATCACATGTTTGCCCCGGTTGGCTGGTAACTTGGGTATATGTGGGAGGAGGGTGTTATAGAGTAGTATCATAGCATGGTTTCGTTCTTCTTGGGTGATGTCTGGTTGCCATTGCACTTGGATGAATGTGTTTTCGTATCTACATGTTGGATGCATATAGGTCCTTGTACATGTGATCTATGTGCTTATTGTTTATGCATGGTATTGGTCATGATTGTAGTGGTGTCGTCATGTGAAAGTTGATGGTTTCGTTGTTGAATGTATTTGTTGTGTTTATGTCAGCCGTGCATTGATTATGTGTATCAGTGTTTATATGTTGTTATGCATAATTTGACTAGATGATGGTCATTGTGCATGAAGTCATGGTATGTGGTTAACATAGTCATGCATTGATAAATGGATAATGGTTGACGAGATTGGAAAGGGAGGACCGACATGATGTAAGGCTTCGCCAACAGTTGAGGGAGAGAGCTACTGTGTGTTCTCCCTGGTTGTTGTGAAGAGCGTATTGGAACAAGTGTGGCTACAGCCATCCCACTGCTCATGTGGACTGAGCGCAGCTGAATACCTCTTTGTGGTGTGGCTGCTGGGATGCAGTGAGTGTGGAGACATGGAGGCCGTGTTGGGCTACCACGGAGGCCAAATTGTTGAAGCTGAGAGGAGCCTACGAGACCAGTACTAGGCTGCCTCTTGCGTACGCTGCCTACGAGAAATTTGGCACGGCATGTAGATCTGAAGCCGCGTGGACTGGGCTGCTGCATGGACTAAGCCAGCGTGAAGAGGCTCAACGCTACCTGTGGACTGCGCCATCCTGCCCGTGAGCTAGCCGTATGTTCTGGTTCATCGTGGACCCTGTGTGGAGAAGATAACAACGTGGGTGGAGTGTGGGTGGATCCTTTGGTGAGTTGTTGTTTGCTGCATGGATTTTTTGTAATTTACTATTCTTCTATCTGCAGTCGAATGCCATAAATGCTTTGGAGTCTGGACCACTGGTTTTCTGAATGTCATCGTATCTGCTAGAGGGGCTAGTGTTGTGGAACGTTAAGCAATGGCAGCATTCTTCGATGAAATCCTTCAAGTTCCTTTGATAAGGTCGTGGAAGGCAACATTAGAGTTTTGTTGCATTTGCTACGTCCTGGTAACATTGTTGAGTTCAACCACTGCAAAGTCATGGCTTGACACTGTGGTAATTTCCGAACAAAAGAAATCAGCATCTACTCCTGTTTGTGGAAGAGACGATGGGATGGGATAATCCTCATGTTGGGGTTCCCATGTTTTGGCCAGATTGGCAAGACCAAAAGATGAGACAACATAAAACCACTTTCGGACCTCAGGATCTAGCCCTCTTGGGTCTAGAGAGGGATCTCTCTATATGAGCAAAGGTTTTACGTCTTTTAAGCTCAAAGTTTAAGATGTTAGGCTAGTTATAGGCATAGGGTTTGTTTGTTTGATTGTTTGTTTGGTTGCTGGTTATCAGGAAAGAAGGGTTCAATGTAAGACAAGATGAGAAAAAAGGAAAAAAGGCAGAAGTGAAGTATTCTAGGGAGCATTCAAAACCATTGGGCAATGGAGTCAGGAAAGGATTTTCTTGCTACTCAATAGGCAGGCTTTCAATTGGGCTAGTCATCTAAAACATTGGATCTTAAAGATGACATTATGATATGGAATGGTAGGAGATGAGGAGACAACACAGATTTCAGGGCGCAAAGTTAAAGACCAGCTGGTCGCACAAGGATCCTAGTGGACAGGGCTAACTCTAATCCCCAATGTTCCCAAATCTTCCATCTAAATCCTTAACGAGAAACATCTAAGAATAGATTCATTTAACTCATGCATCAGAGAGCAGGAAATAACATCCACTACACTGGTTAAATTATCTGAAATCAATTCTTAGATCACACATTCAGAAGAAAAACATTAATGGCAAGGAGAGCAGAAACATAGGGTACCTAACAAGGGTAAATCCTATGCCAATTTTCTGATGCAAGCCAGTAGAAACGAAATGAAATGAATTAAACACAGAGATAGGAAAACAACACCGTTGCTTTAGATCAGGATCCAAAGAAATGTGCTTGTCATATTAAACAGCAATACCAGTCAAGTACAACATTGCCAATAGCTGAATACTCAGTCTGAAATCATATTCCTTAGCCTATCTTACAACTTTACACAGAGACTGTGTCTCAAAAGAAACTACTTACAGTTCTCTGATAACTAATCAACAACCTTTTACAATATGTTCTCAGGAATTCTTATAGGAGAAAAGAATAATAGGAGTAGATGTAAACTTAAATGCAGCATTAAAACTCTGAAGCAGCAGGAGGACCGAGGCTCATTCTGTATAAATTCTGAGCATTCATTTCTGGCACTCTGTGGATGAAAGAGTGGTCCTCATCAGACTTCTATTTACTCTAGGTATGTCTCTGACGTAATTTGGTTGTAGTGCTCTGTAGTACTTCTGGTGATCTGAACAAAAATAAATCAATGATTCAAGTCTGCCACGCTGTGCAACTAATGCTTCTGATATCATATGACTATTGTCAGGGTGGGAAAACCTCTAGGAACACGGTATAGAAGAAAAGATGCATGGGCATTCTGTCCTTTATGGGTAAAATAATTTTTTTGGTGTGCAAACCCTGATATTCATGAATTTCTACGTGTTGTACCTTCTGTGTGATCCATGGGTCTTCAATCTGATTCTTTACCTTTGAATCTCTGAACATAAGGCTTATATATCTTCATTTGCGTGCCTTAAGCTCTCTGCTGCTTAATTTAAATCTCTGACTGTGAAATCTGTGTGTTAATGGCGTCGGGACATTTTCACAGAGTAATACCCTGGTCTTTTAATGCAAGTCCTGTCGTAGGACCTCCTCGGGTTTTCTTCATTATTTCTGCCTCTGCACACAGTCTTTTCCTGTGTTTTCTGTCACTGTGATAGCAGGTGCAAATCATGGCGGATTTCACCACCTCAAAACCCTGCAAAGCAGAAAACTTGTTATGAAATCCATGAATGGGGGTAATGGATGCAGTGCGGATAATGAAAATGGTCGTGCGGCTGGTGAAATGGTGGAACAATGTAGAGGAATGATGGAGGGAAGCCTTGGTGAAGGTTCGCTGAGCGCAGAGGAAATTTAAATGAAAAACCTTAACAAACTCGACTTTTGAACAAATATATGCAATGGGATGGGCAGATGTATAGTGGATACACGTGGGGGTGACGTGGCGGGACCGGGCGATGGCAGGGTGGTCAACGGCGGGGCAATTAAATTTGGACCGTCCAATCTCGGCGGAGATTGATGAAGGAAAGCATGTCGGAGGGCGATGGACTGTGGACTAGGGGTACGGTTGCCATGGGTTAACTCGTGCACAGCTCTGTGGAACGACGACCATTGGATCAACGGCCTCAGATCGGACGATGCACGTGCATATCGCTACGCATCCACAGACGAACGTTAATGCGCAATGGGGTAGTGATTTTGAAATAGTTTCAGAGCCACATGTCGAATGCTGAGTGGAATTGCTGGCCTATCAAAAAATACCGCCCTCCGCCCAAAGGCGGTGCGATAGAAACCGGATGGTTTTTGAATAGTAAGCGGGGACCACCGGGGCTGGTAGACTCCAAACCGTCGGATCTGTGGGTAAATAGACGGTGATGGCGCGATCGAGGTGATGAACGGGGTGAACAATGGACGCTGTGGGAGTCGCGATCGTCGTCTGATCTATACAGATCGACGGTTGAAACTGCGTCCGATATCCATCTGCGGTGAGCGCCTTTCGGGCCAGTGCTCGGTTTCAGCGCCCGGGTCTCGTGGAGAAAAGGCTAAGGGGCTAGTGGAAAGGGGCTAAGGCCTAATGTATGTTGCAAAGTGGGTTTTTTTCCCATTTTTAGTGCAATTTGAGGGCAATGAAGGGAAATGATAGGGGTAATGGAGGTTTAAATGGCCAACCAAGGAGTACGTGTAGGACTTAGGGGGAATTTTTGGAGAGGTTTAGAAGGATTAGGGGGGTGATTATGGGGTAAAGAAAAGGGGTTTTGACAAATGAAGAAGAGGTGAAAAGGGACATTCTGCAGGGATATAAGGTTTAATGTAGGCCTTTTGGAGCAAAATTTATGTAATCAATGAGACCTTATAAAGGGAGTCAGCAGAGGGAATTTTATCAAAGGAAAAGGCACAGGAGACTTCAAGGATGATGTGTCTTCAAGGGAGATGCATTCCTTGAAGGCTCAAAAACAATTTAGCCCCCTACCTTGTTTTGTCAAAAATTTATAGGGGGGCTAATAGTGGCTCCACATGGGGATGGCTTCTTCTTGAAGGAGTCAAGAATTCAGAAAATGATCTTTGGTGTAGGCCAGATGCTTGCTGCTTAAGCCACCTTCTTCTTTGATTTTCAGCGGCCACAATTATGAAGACATCAATTTAGCAGAAAAAATTTCCCAATCAATCTACCTACCCACACTATAGTCCTAGCATTTTTTCTTCTTCTAGGGTGCATTTGAGCTAGCAGACCCTTTACATCATTTTTTTTTTTTTAGACTGAAAACAAACCTATTATAAATCTACCCATATTACTCCATGAGACCATATTAAACTGTTGGTCCCATATGTTTCTCTACCTAATCTACTATCTGCTGGGATTAAACTGTCTCCCAGTATCGTCACCAACATAACCCCTGGCAGTCATACCCCAGTATGTTACATTATTCTTTAGCGCCTTTCCGCTAGCCCCTCAACCTTTTCTCCACGAGACCCGGGCACTGAAACTGAGCGCTGGCCCGAAAGGCGCTTACCGTAGATGGATATCGGACGCAGTTTCAACCGTCAATCTGTATAGATCGAACGGTGATCACGGCTCCCACAGCATCCATTGTTCACCCCATTCATCGCCCCGATCGTGCCATTGGCGTATATTTACCCACAGATCTGATGGTTCGGAGTCTACCTACCCCGGTGGTCCCTACGTACTATTCAAAAACCATCCGGTTTCTATCGCACCACCTTTGGGCGGAGGGCGGTATTTTCCAATAGGCCAGCGATTCCACTCAGCATTCGACACGTGGCTCCTACAATATTTCAAAACCACTACCCCATCGCGCATTAACGTTCATCCGCGGATGCGTAGCGATATGCACGTGCACCGTCCGATCTGGGGCAGTTGATCCAACGGTCGTTGTTCCACAGAGCTGTGCACGACTTAACCCATGGCAGTCGTACCCTTGGCCCATAGTCCATCGCCCTTCGACATGCTTTCCACCATCGATCTCCGCCGAGATCGAACGGTCCAGATTTAATTGCCCCACCATTGACCACCCCGCCATCGCCCGGTCCCGCCACGTCACCCCCACGTGTATCCACCGTACATCCGCCCATCCCATTGCATATATTTGTTCAAAAGTCGAGTTTGTTTAGGTTTTTCATTTAAATTTCCTCTGCACTCCACCAGCCGTCACCAAGGCTTCCCTCCATCATTCCTCTGCATTGTTCCGCCATTTCACCAGCCACACAACCATTTTCATCATCTACACTGCATCCATTACCCCCATTCATGGATTTCATAACAATTTTTTTGTTTTGCAAGGTTTTGAGGTGGTGAAAGCCGCCATGATTTGTACCCGCTGTCACAGTGACAGAAAACACAGGAAAAGACCGTGTGTAGAGGCAGAAATCATGAAGAAAACCTGAGGAGGTCCTACGACAGGACTTGAATTAAAATACCAGGGTATTACTCTGTGAAAATGTCCTGGCGCCATTAACACACAGATTTCACATTCAGAGATTTAAATTAAGTAGCAGAGAGATTAAGGCACGCAAATGAAGATATATAAGCCTTATGTTCATAGATTTAAAGGTAAAGAATCATATTGAAGACCCATGGATCACGCAGAAGGTACAGCACGCAGAAATTCATGAATATCAGGATTTGCACACCAGCAAAATGTTTTTCCCCATAAAGGACAGAATGCCCATGCAGCTTTTATTCTATACCGTGTTCCTAGAGGTTTTCCCACCCTAACAACAGTCCTATGATATCAGAAGCATTAGTTGCACAACATGGCAGACTTGAATCATTGATTTATTTTTGTTCAGATCACCAAAAGTACTATAGAGCACTACAGCCAAAGTACGTCAGAGACATACCTAGAGTAAATAGAAGTCTGATGAGGACCACTCTTTCATCCATAGAGTGCCAGAAATGAATGCTCAGAATTTATACAGAATGAGCCTCGGCCCTCCTGCTGCTTCAGAGTTTTAATGCTGCATTTAAGTTTACATCTACTCCTGTTATTCTTTTCTCCTATAAGAATTCCTGAGAACATATTGTAAAAGGTTGTTGATCAGTTATCAGAGAACTGCAAGTAGTTTCTTTTGAGACACAGTCTCTGTGTAAAGTTGTAAGATAGGCTGAGGAATATGATTTCAGGCTGAGTATTCAGCTATTGGCAATGTTGTACTTGACTGGTATTGCTGTTTAATATGACAAGCACATTTCTTTGGATCCTGATCTAAAGCAGCGGTGATGTTTTCCTATCTCTGTGTTTAATTCATTTCATTTTGTTTCTACTCGCTTGCATCAGAAAATTGGCATAGGATTTACCCTTGTTAGGTACCCTATGTTTCTGCTCTCCTTGCCATTAATGTTTTTCTTCTGAATGTGTTATATAAGAATTGATTTTAGATAATTTAACCAGTGTAGTGGATGTTATTTCCTACTCTCTTATGTATGAGTTAAATGAATCTGTTCTTAGATGTTTCTTGTTAAGGATTTAGCTGGAAGATTTGGGAACACTGGGGATTAGAGTTAGCCCTGCCCACGAGGATCCTTGTGTGACCAGCTGGTCTTTAACTTTGTGCCCTGAAATCTATGTTGTCTCCTCATCTCCTACCATTCTGTATCATACTGTCATCTTTAAGATCCAATGTTTTAGATGACTAGCCCAATTGAAAGCATGCCTATTGAGTAGCAAGCAAATCCTTTCCTGACTCCATTGCCCAATGGTTTTGAATGCTCCCTGGAATACTTCACTTTTGCCTTTTTTCCTTTTTGCTCATCTTGTCTTACATTGAACCCTTCTTTCCTAATAACCAACAACCAAACAAACAATCAAACAAACAAACCCTGTGCCTATAACTAGCCTAAGATCTTAAACTTTGAGCTTCAAAGACATAAAACCTTTTCTCATATAGAGAGATCGCTGGACCCAGGAGGGCTAGATCCTAAGGTCTGAAAGTGGTTTGATGTTGTCTCGTCTTTTTGTCTTGCCAATCTGGCCAAAACATGGGAACTCCAACACCTCACACCACCAACAACATCAGATCTCTGCCCCATCAGTATATATTGCAGCAAAAGAGGGTTGTTAGCAATGACACGCCTACAGTTGCAATGACACTCAAATGTTGGTTGAAAGGTAGCTTTCGAGGACTTTGTATATGGAACAAATTGCGCTAGGTCGAGGTACTTGGAAATGAAGTTTCGTCAATGAAGAGATCACCACTGATCGAGCATTGGAATAGAAAAAAAAAATCCTTTTGACGCTGAAATATCGGGCACGAGTGCAAAATTTTTGAGCCTTGGAGGCATTGTAATGGTTGCAAGGTAGTGTGATCCCACCGAGAAGAGCACCTTAGCTATTTTTTTCTCTATCATAAGGGAAATTTACGGTGCATTGAAGATAAGAAATCATATGATTCAGTTGCTTTTATGTTATTAATTCAACTTGTTGTCAAGGGAAAATTGCAAATCGGGCTCCCGTCAATGAGTTTGGTGTCCAAATTTGAACCCAACTAACACGAAAATTGACATCAATGGAAATTCTAGCGTGTTTTGGTAGGCCAGTTTCACCACACATTGTTCATCTGTTAGAGACAGAGGAGTCATTGTCTCCCAATCTTTCTTTTCATTTTTCAATGGGATTTCCATGGGAGGTTGTTGACCGTGTTAAATATGAATTCTCAGAGACTGATTGAGGTCGATTGTGAAGGCCTAATTGCTTCTCAGAGGTCGTGATATGACCGATGTTGTTAATCTTGTTTGTGGGGCAAAGTGAAATTGTTGTGAGCATGGAGTCAGATACAGTACAAGGTGTTGCTGTATATTCCATTATTTTATGGTGACAGGGTGGACGATGCCACTGAGAAGGGCCAAGTCCTGAAATGTTGGTTTCAATATGCTGTCAACACAGGTGTTAGAGTGTTGGATTCACAAGTATTTCCAGCAAAGGAGTCAATGGTGCTCGAACTTGGTGGAGAATTTGATGGAAATGCTTCCATGTCAGAGAAGGTAATTCATCTAAGGGAGTGATTGTGCAGTTAAGATATTGTAGCCATGGTTGGTGCTCTTGCATTAATGCATAAAAATCATAATAATATTTAGATTTTGGAATGTGCTTTTATTTTTATTTTATATTGTTTTGAAGGAAATATGTCTTGGAAGTTTGTATACATATTGAGATTTGCAACCTCAATATGAAGTCATTTTTTTAGAAATTGCAACTCTAGCTAATGACAGGTATAGCATGGATATTCAAGACTAGTATATCCAAAACTTAAAAGTACAAAATCTATGACATAAATATTAAAGTAAGAAATCACTAGCGTGTTCTAGCATATAATGGTATGGTGAGATGCAAAGGATGATGAAAAATCAAGTTTGTGAAATTTTATTTTGTGTGAGTTTCTTGGAATAGACTCAATAACATGTTGTATTATGAGTCACGGATTCTAATTGTAAGCAAGTCTAGGATGTTTTTTTTAGTGGTCATTGTATGTACCTAGTAACTCCAAGAGTTGGAGTTGTGTTGTAAGCCTTGTAAGGCATGTGTATCCCTGTAAATTTCGTGGTAATCTCAAAACCACTTTGTAATTACGGGTTCATGGTCAGCCAAAAACCATTTTTGCAGTGTCAGTTTGTGGTCAGCCAAAAACCACGTGTAATAGTGAAGTGGACTAGAAACAGGTCTTTGCCAGTGTTTGCCCACTGACGAAGAGATCTGGTGAAAGGTCGCCGATGAAGAAATCCGGTGCAAGGTCATCGATGAAGAAATCTGGTGAAAGGTCGCCGATGAAGAAATCCAGTGCAAGGTCGTCGATGAAGAAATCCAGTGAAAGGTCGCCGATGAAGGGATCTGGTAAAAGTTTTCTGAAGAGATCTAAGACAGATCTACTGTCGGTGAGAGTTCACCAATGAAGGAAGAGAATTATGTAGAAGCTAGACTCTCTTGGTTCAGACTCTCTTTCGTAGAGCTGACGAGTGGGATTTATATTAATCCATTCAAACATTTTTTTAACATGGTTACAGGTCATCCGATAAAACCCACGTTGGAGGGGGATATGTAGATATAGGTACATGTATGTAGTGATAATGGTTGACATAACCATGTATGCGAAGGATATCCTACAAGACTAGTGGTTGGTACCCATGCATTCTGGTGGATGGTTGCTCCTTTATATGGATGTCGACGTATCTTTTTCTTATGTTTGACCACAACTAGACTTTGTAGACCATCATGCCAAAGTCAAAAATGAATATGCCAAAGACTCAAAGTACAAAGCCAAAGTAGTGGTGTGTTCTAGCATATGAATGATGTATTCAAAGTTTGTTTATATTTGTAGAATAGACTCATGACCATGTATGAGTCACAATTTGTAATTAGAGAAAATATACATGTCATTTATTGTTTGTACGTGCTGTAAGACCTAGAGCGGCATGCATACCCCTTTGTTATGTGTTCCCTCTGTTAGAGAGTTTTAACACCCTGGAAGAGTGTGTCATGCGGGATGGATACACTTGGGTGAGCCATATTGGTTTTAGACTCCATGAGGTGATATTTTATATCTAGGGGGAGTTCATCGAGAGGTTGGATGAACCATGTATGTGAAGGACTTCCTAGTAGACTAGTGGTTGCAGCGGTTGGGAACCCATTCATTTCGGTAGATGGTTGTTCCTTTATATGGACATCGACAATAGAATGAACAAGATACAAAGTGTAATTACCAAACAAAACCAGTGTAATTACCAAACAGGACCAGTTTTAGATTTTGCAGATGGATATTGAGACAAGTAGTCATTAAGGGGGAGTGTTGGAATATCTAATTCCTACTTGTCTTCGGTTGTGACTTTCTATGTATAGAGTCTATTCCTATTCAATAGGAGTTAGCTAAAACTAAGTTCCTAGTTTGGTGTGAGGTTGAGATATTCTCTCAACCAACTTATTGTGCGCCCAAGATAGCTTCCCTATCTTGAGACAATTCCTCATGTATATATGTAACTTTATTTGATTAATAGAATGCAGTTTACATAGTGACATTTTATCTACTAGATTTAACATAAACTATTTTAATGAATAAAAAAAAATTGTAAAATACCTAAACATTAAATTTTTGAGTACATAAGCATAAAATTTTTATTTATGATAAAATTTATATCATAAAATTAAACTCCATAAAAACCAATTAATTTATATGACATGGGTAAGAAACAATATAAAAAAAGGAAAATAAGTATTTATATATTCAAATATTACATTTTTGTGCTATTATTCTTTTAAAATTTTACTTAATAAAATTTATCTAAATTTTCATACATCCAAATATACATAGTTTTTCTTGTTCTTTGTTATTTTTGTTACAACTATTTTATTATTCCAAAAATACATGGTTTTTTTGTTATATATTATTTATGTTGCAACTATTTTATAATTCATGAGTATTATTTCTTAATATATAAAAAATTAAATTAATAATGAAAAATTTTTAAATATGTGATATTTTTTAAATTTCCAAATTATTTCAGAGCACGTGATTTATCTTGATCAATAATGATGAATGTTCATAATGCAAATTTCTTAAATAACATGAAATTTACCTTTAAAAGGGTTGGTAAGAATTGTTTGTATTAAATTCAAGGATATAGAACAAACAAGACATAGTGAAGAGAATCTTCCAACCTTACGACAAGCCCTAAAAAGGCAAAGCTTATTTCAAGGTCCATTCATTTAGATCTGAAATATATGAAAGAAGAAAAGCAGGAAAATGGATACTTATCAAGAATGTATGATTCTTTAGAAGGAAACGACATCGACAAGGCTATGGATGTTGGAAGTAATTGATAATAATAGACTTAGAGGTTTTTTATAATGATGATAGGATTGAGATGCTAAGATTATATCTCAAATCCTAATATCTCGGGAGTGGTTGAAACCATCCGGTTAGTGTGAAAGCATATATAATTAAGGCTCATCTAACTCAATAATCAGTGCTTATGTGAGTGTGTACACTCTCCAGGTTCTCGCCTGGAGAGCCATTTAATTCAATTAATAGATTAACAGTTTTTAACATGGTTTCAAAGCTTTAGGTAGAAGTTGAGTGAGCTTGTTCAGTGAGCCGGATCGCTGATTGCAAAAAAATTGTTTGCAGATTTTCTTGCCGTGTGGATGTTCTACTGCACTGTTGGAGAAGCGCAAGACACATTTATTTGCAGCATATTATTTTATCATAACTCTGTGGTGTGGAGGTTTTCGTGACAGCATTTGGGGTCTACGAGTCGAGTTGGCATAGGAGGAATGTACAGCGCTCGCCTTAGAGGCGTGGTTGTCGATTTGAAGGCTCTGCCATAGCGATGCTGAGGAATGCTGCCGGAGAGCGCTGATGTGTGAGAAGAGCACCATGCATCTACTGAGCCATCTATGTGGACTAGAACGTTGTTTTTTGGACACGTGAAGGCTGACGCCACCTGCCCTCTGCATGGAGACACAGAGGATCAATGAGAACTTCTACTGGAGAGCGTTGCCTACCTGAGGATCGTTGTGTGAGGAGCACTATGCTACAATCTACCTGCCTACGTAGCCAGCGACTTCAATATCTACACCCAGACTCCGCTCTTATGTACGCTGCAAGGCCATGAGCTCAACGTTGTAGGGCCGGTGCTGGACGCTTCTTCTCTGCGTTCAAATACCAGGGAGGTCATGAGATCAGGAACGTTTCTTCCATTGAGAGGATCCTGTGTGATGAGCCATCCTGCCCGTGACGGAACCCGAGGTCGGTGTTGGGCTATCTACGCCACCACCGTTGCCTACTACTGCCATCCTACCCGTGCACTGAAACGAAACCTGAGTTCAGTGTTGGGGTATCTACGCTGCCACCATTGCCTACCACTGCCATCATACATTGTCACTTTGCGTGCCACTGTTCAACGGGGAATCAGGCTGAGCCATCCTCTCTCACTTGTCGATTTTTTAGAAGAAACTTGCAAAAATAGGTGTTAGGTTGGATACAACACTCAACCAGTTATTCAATTCAAAAGACTGCTAAAATCCAAAATCAGAATTCTAGAAAAAAAGGGGATGGATTGCTTTCAATAATAGTATTGCCCAAAGTTGAATACAAATCTACGTAAAAGTTTTTTTTCAAATTTTTTTTAAAAAGGAATTTCCCATACCTGAATTTGTTTTCATACATGGAAATTAAAAAAAGGCACATGAATTATTGTTTATAAAGGGAATTTTTTTAATGGTTCCTTTTGTGAGTGGAGAATTTTCATGATTCCTTTCATAAGTGGAGTTTTCTTTTGAAAGGTTCTTAAAAAGTGTCTTTTGAAAAGTCTTTTAAAAAGGGGAGCATTCGGATTTGAACCCATCTTTCAGAAATATGTGTTATATGAGAAATTGTTAATTATATGCATCAGAATAAGACATTGATAACTTTTTGATAGGTCGTTTGTTTCTCATCGCAAGAGCCGATGGAACTGAGACCTGCGTGGCATAGAAGCCACAGTCTACAAGTTTCTACTGTTGAAGAGCTACCAAAGGGAGGTTTCCCGCCTGCGTGGTAACGGGGTTGTTCGAGCTCATTAGAGGACCGAGTGGAGTCAAAATCTGGAAGTAAGACAAAACCAGATAAGCTGGACCTTTGACAACATGTCTGTATTTTTTGATATTTTTGATTCTGATGATGATGATGTTTTCATGTAGACATTTGGAGGCATTAGCTTGGGTGGTATTTTTGCGTCAGAAGAAATTTCAGAAAAACAATGTGGTTCTGTTGATGACCAAGAGAAACAAGAGACACAATATGTTGTGCAAGATCCTAATATTGAAGAGTCACGAGTTGATCTTCAGGAAGGATGTAAAGAGGAACAAAGTGTTGAAGATCAATTGGACGAGCCACATGAAGCTGATTGCGAAGACGTGGTAGAAGAAGACAAAGCTGGAGAGAATTTAAAATTTGATGATCTCATAAATATTTTTTTCTGTGCAGATGTTAACAGGAACAAGGAAGAAACAACGAAGATTGAAGAGGAATTAAAGTTTCATGAAGCATGGCTTGAAACACCGTGCCTTTATGAAACCAACACAGAAGTTGCATCCATAAATGTTGAAGACAACTTTACGGAAGTTCACATGCATGACACCAGAAATAGTGAGAGAAAACATTCTCCTATTAAGCTTGTCATAACTTTGAGAAGGGTGAGGATAAGCGTTAAAGCTTTCCATCACTGGGGAAGAAATGAGGTGAAAATACATCACTACCTCACGACATGAAAAGTGAAGATGAAGCCTCATCTCTGAATGAACAAATATGGACTCACAAGCAAAAGACCAAATTGAAAACCTTTGTTATCAAGTTTTTCATGCTTTTATTGTAAGCCTAGATGAGAGTGAGACCAGCGAGCATATGTTATCGTTCAGTACCATTTCTTCATTAAGGGGGAGTGTTGGAAGTAATGGAGAATGCTAGACTTAGAGGTTTGTTATAATGATGATAGGATTGAGATGTTAATATTAGATCTCAAATCCTAATATCTCGGGAGTGGTTGAAGCCATCCAATTAGTGTGAAAGACTATATAATTAAGGCTCATCTAACTCAATAGTTAGTGCTTGTGTGAGTGTGTACAATCTCCAGGTTCTCACTAGAGAGCCATTTCATTTAATTAATATATTAACGGTTTTTAACAATGGAGGACCAAATAGTAGAATTAAAAATAGAATAGGACTATAAAAATAGAAGAGGAATCTTCAGAAAATGGGTTACTCAAGGATTTGGAATCCAGATGAGCTACATTATCTCACTGATTCAAGAAAGCACTCAAAAAGACACAGACAATAGTGATATAGAGACAATTTATTCATAAATAAGAGAAAGCTAGAATTATAACCCAAGATAGAGTTATGGGAAGAGAAACATTCCAATTGTAATGAGGAGTTAAAGTTACATGAGTAGTAGTTCACTAAACATAACTCTCCACTTCTTATTTTGGAGGAGAAATTTCCTACTCCCTCATCAATTGAAGAAGGCCCACATGCGAAAAGAAGAAGAGATTCATCAATGTTATTTTCATTTGACATTGAGTCACTCTCCTCCTTTTTGTCTAGTAGTCTCTTTACCTCTGCCCTTAAATTCAATGACTTAGAAAATACTAGACAAAAGACACTTACCTATTGCAATCAGTTGAAAAAAAAGTATCTCTAAAGGGTCACTTGGGGAGGAATCTATTATTTAAAATACTGGGAAAATAATTTCATTTCAAATCAAAAGAGGAAGGGAGTTATTACATTTAAATTTGCTTCCCATTCTTGTCACTACAAAATTTGGTTGTTGTTTTTTATTTGATGGGAAAATAAATGATCTTTAAAAGGCACTAAAGCCTTGAATTATGATTCTTAAAGAAGTCGTTAGATTCCCTGGTTATGAGCTAATTTTTTCTTCTTACTTTTGGGTCTTCATGATATTTGTTATTCTGACTGAGGTAAAAAGTTTCAAAGAAGTGAAATATTGGTCAAGAGGAATTATGGAAATATGATTGTAGATAATTTATTAATATAAATTATCTGAATTGAGATTAATTAATCATCTCCAAGGGAAATGTCTCTTATCCATAAAATTGACGATTAAAATAACTCTATTTTCAAATGACAGGTGAAAATAGATTTACCATTAAGCTTCTTAGTAGTCTCTTATGAAGTACAACATGTCATAGTGATAAGTTTTTATTCCATTAAATAATTCTAGTTGTAGAGCAGAGTCAGAGTTCTAGGAGTAGTATAAGAGGAATTCAACATTGAGAATGTGATAAAAGCAAATAATTCTGTGGAAGGGTGAAGTATGCCCAACTTGTTCATAAAAACCAAGTGCATCCTTCATGCAGATAAATAAAAAAAAAACATTCAGATTTCATCATATAGAATTCTTGAGTACTTTTGCCAAAATGTTTCATCCCACATCTTACATGCAATTAATAAAAAAGAAGTTCTTCCACATCGATTACCCAATACGGATATTTTGATTTGAGGTCCAGTGAACATAATTCTCCACCCATTATTCTGGAGGATTAGTTGGATCCGAGAAAGTTCCTACTACCTCTTCTTTCTTATATGATATTCTTTCCTATACCACAACCTGCGTTTCCTTTGCAACATGTAGTGCAATTGCTAGTTTATTTTTATTTTTAAAACAACCACTTCCAATTACAGATAGACATCCTTACATAAAACTTTCACACTACACTTTAAAATAAGTCACTGGCTCAACAAGAAGTTGTACGCGCAAAGGAAAGAACATTGTTATCAATGTCAAATAGGATTTGGTAATTATGTTGCAGGACATTACCAAATATGGAAATATCACCTGGTTTCATATTTGGTGCCATGGCAAGGCAAATTATGCCATTGCCAATATCCAATAAGTAGTTATATTCGGTCACATTGTAATCTCCTCCCTTGAAATGGAATGTCAGAGCAGGAAAGGTCGAATTCAAAGAGCGTTTGTCGTGAAAGCAGAAGTCCAGGCCAACGCTAGAACCATCGGCCCATTGGACATGAATCAATGACCTCAATGCTTCTTTCACAGCATCATAAGCAATCTGTGGCAGAAAAGTGACAGTCGTTCCAGAGTCTATGATAAGTCCACCAGAGCCATCAGATTGAAGATCAAAAGTGCCAGCAGGGATATCCACTGATTTTTCCCCAACACTGATTCCTTCCAGTGAAAGGTAATAGTATGATGGATGTAAGCTGTTTTGAATAAGGGGAGTCGAACTGACGTGGGTGGGACGCATGCGACCTATATACAAAGTGCCAATATCAGAGTCCAGACAATAAGAAAACTTCCTTCCAATGGATTGCCCCAACTGAGAGACCAAGGAGAGAGGGGCTCGTCCCAACCCTACTAATCCACCTACTCCTGTCACGCTGTCTCCTTGATTTTCATGGCCGCAACCAAAGGCAATTGGATGGGGCAGCGATTGAGAAGAAAAATAAAAGGTCTCGTATGAAAGAACCCCCTTGGTGCTCGACTGGTCCGCATAACCATAGGTGTAATTGCAGTCTCCATTCTTGCTGCAATAAAATTTCGAGGAAGGCTGGCACAGAGAGTTGTTGCAAGGGACCTTACTGTAAGTTGAGGACGATGAAGGGTTATAAATTGAAGCAGTTGAGCAATTATTACAGGGTTTGCCCTTGGTCCACACTAAGATACTGCCTGTGTCCAGATATGCAGAATAGGATACACCTGGCGTGCCAATTGTCATATTCAAGAGATATCCTCCATTTGCTGCGTTCACTGTAGTCGCGATAATTTTACTTTGATCATCACCCAGCAATTTATTGATATTAACTTCAGAGTTGAGCTGCAGCTTTTTGAGCCTCGCTTGACTGTGTTGGACTGCTCGTTTCACGCGCTCAGTGGATGTAATAGTCGGAGGCAGCAGTGAATCTGTATGGACAAGATCTATTTTCAATCCATTCGGGGGTTGCACCGAATTATAGTTGGTTCCATGCCTGCATTCTATCACAGGAAGGAATACCAATACAGAGAGGAGGAAAAACAAAGGAATAAGCAAAAGAAGCTGGCCGTTGTGGCCAGCAGCCACAGTAGATTTTCCAGCCATACCAATTACCCAGAAGTATTATTTCTGAAGTTATAGAAAACAAAGGAATGGATAGCTGGATATATTCCAAGCCTGCAAGTTAGCCAGATGTTTAAATTCAAGAATAATTATTATGGGCAAGCTAAAATTAGTATATATAACTGGATATGTTCCAAGGCTGCAAGTTAGCTAGATGTTTAAATTCAAGAATAATTATTATGGGCAAGCTAAAATTAGTATATATAACTGGATATGTCCCAAAGCTGCAAGTTAGTTAGATGTTTAAAGTCGAGAATAATTGTTATGGGCAATTTAAAAGTAGTATTTAAAATTATATAACTGGATACGTTCTAAGGCTGTAAGTTGGTTAGATGTTTAAATTCAGAATAATTAATTTTTGAGGGGTTTTTACATTGTATTATATTAGATATTATTTTTTGGGATTCAATTGTGTTAAGAAAGTCATTTAACTATGACCATTTCCATGAGAAATAGTAATAACTGACTAATTTCTCATGATTTTTGAATAGTCTACTTAGCACTCAAGAATAATTGTTAAGAGCAATCTAAAATTAGTATCTAAAATTAAATGACACATAAATGTTTAGGTTTATCTAATACTTTCTTTATTTATTAAAAAAACAAAAAAAACAAAAACACAAAAACATATAAATAATTAAATAATAATTTTATTTTAAATTATTATTATTAATGATAAGTTAACTTGATTTATTGGAATTTTAATATTGAGTCTCACAATGTTGATACTACTATGTAATAAGGTGATTATTAATTGAATTATCCCATGATTTATTATTATTATTAATTATTTAAAAAATTAATCAATTATATATACACATATATAAACTTAGAACAAGATTTTTAACTATGCAAATTTACTCTCACTTTATTTTATGGATTTTTAATGTGTAAATAGGGTTGGTTATAATATTATAGGTCAATACCACATGTTTAAAAAAACAATCACTTACTTGGAATGAGACTAGTTCACTTCAAATGAGAGTAGTTCATATGACATTGTTTTAATTGACCAATTTAATTAAAAAGGGCAAAACACACATTACTTTGGAGATAAATTTCAACTTTTGATTTATTTGTATTACTAAATATATTGGTGATATGTGGAGCTTAAATCCCTACCATCAATTTAATAATTAGTGGTAATTAAATTAAAATTCTAAAAACCATATTCTATATTAAACTAGCCTATGGACGTAATTAGTTTTCTAAAGATGTCTTATGAGATTACCTATATATTTTTAGATAATTTTACATCATTTATCATTATTTATTAAGACTTTATTGAGCCGAGAAACTCATTTTACAGTGCTCAACTTGAAAATATTTTTTAAATAAAAAAAAAATGTCCACTATAATAATATATCTATATGTAATGCATGTTTAATTAATTGTAAAAAAATATAATTAAAACAATGAAAAATTACATATTATCTTTTACACTTAAAAATAGTTTCTATTATATAGTAATAGAAAATGTTTAACTGAGGTAGCGTTCTAGTTTCTAGTTTCTTTCGAACTACCAAGAACGATCTTGCAAATTATTCTATTAACCGTTTGTATCTATAATAAGAATTCAAAAGGGATCTTGTAATATATTTTGCTAACCGTTGTAATATATTTTGCTAAGCGTTTACTATTTATAATAGGAATTCATTCAGCGATGGTGGAATAAGAGTTCAGCGTCGGATCAGGTGCTGGACTTATGAATATTGAAACAGATTTTCTTGATTTCTACTTATTAAATGAAGTTTGCCCGTACATTTGTTAATCATTCATGAACCCTGTATATTTTCTCGGACATTTCGCTATCATTCACGGACCGCGTATCTCTTACCAGTTAAACACATCCTTCCGCCATACTCTGCGACACTAATTTCGCATCATTATGGGAATGGATTCACCAATTTGGCTGCACAACGTCTTCGATTTCAATAAAATTCATTTTCGGTTTGGAATTTGGCATTCTACAAAATGTATTTATGATTTTGGGATGTATTTTATGTTCGTTATTGTACGTAGAAACTGGATATTGTTACTTATCGTTGGAGATGTTGATATGTTGTTCACAAAAAATTAGAGAAATAAAAGGTGATTTTAGGATGTATCTGATGTTCGTTAATGTACGTAGAAATTGACATGTTAGGAAAAACGTGGGCATGGTTATTTAAATGTCGATATATTTTAAAAAATTTAGTCATATGTAAATGCTTTGGAAAAAACATAATGATCCACATACCTTGATTGTTCATAAAATATTCGTACAATAAAAGAGTTGATAAAATGTAGGTAAGAGAAGCATGTGATGGGATATCAGATATTATCTCAAAATTGTTTATAGCCGTTTCTATTACATTTTAACAATGTAATAGTACATATATAATTAATAAATATATAATAATAAAAATAATATTACAAAAATTTTATTATGTCATAGAGATATTTATTAAGTAAGGTGCTTTTATTTGAAAATAATTTATTTATCTATTTTTCTTTCTGTCATGATTTTTTGTTAGACGATCGAGTAATGATTAATAGTTGATTTGAATATAACGGTAATAGGTGACAGTTGCGACAGTTGCGACTCGCTCGAAGATTTGAAATAAAGCTAAAGCTGCAATGATCATACCTCACCCTGAACAGAAAGGTGCACCAACTTTGGTCGTGGCCTTAGTCTAACCTCATAGCAGTCCGCTCAAGCGCAACTTCTTACCTTAAGCACGTGCCCTCTCTGCATCAGCCCGAGCTAGGGCTACCTCCTCTATCACCTGCTCAATATCACCTCGAGTACTCTCCTCTCTCTGAAGGATCTCTACAGCCTCAACATCTCCTCGTGAATACGTCTCTCTGGAGCACTCTCCTCTCTATGAAGGATCTCTACAGCCTCAACATCTCGTCGTGAATACATCTCTCTGGACTGCTGGAGAAGGAACTGACTCTCTCGCATCTCCTCTCGGGAGCGATCCATCTAACCACGAAAGGCAATAGCAAAGGCTTCGATGCATCTTCTCGTATAGTCGCCATGTAACAAAAACCAAGGATATCTTATGGGTGATAACTTAAAGAGCCAACGGTGTAAGTTCGAATGTCATTCGAATTTGCTATGCAGGCAAGTTTGGAGGGTGAGGTTGTTGATGGTGTATTGCATGATCCTTCAGGACTGCCAAGGAGGCTCATGCAACATCTATTATTCCTCTCTTCCGGATGAAAAAGTGAAGGGACGTCCATAGTGAAGTCACCATATTCATTGCTCTCTGTGACTGTAACAGTCACAACAGATGCTCTTGTCTTGTTGTTAATGTTGCACTCTAGGGATATCCACCACCCAGATCTATATGGTTTTATGTTTTTCTCCATTTTAGTGAAAGGAGACATGTCGGCATACCCATAACTGAAGTTTTATCCATTCTATCGTCCTATACTGAAAAGGGTTCAAGGAAAACACAAAAACATAAATGGAATGAAAACATTGTTCAAGGAACAAGAATTCAGAGAATTAACAGCTACTGCCATGAGGTTTTTTACAGAGGCCAATGGATTTAGATCTCTACTATATCTTTTTGTAAGACACACTTGAGATTAATGCTCTGCCTTCCAGTGAGGTATGTATTGTAGTATTCATTTAGATATCTTCTTTACTAGCGTGTAAATTCATTTAGAGACTCTATTTTCTCTGTTTTTCGCTGCTCTTTTCGCCTTGAATTTGAATTTGGCTTCCCCTCTATTTGGATGCAATGGGAACATCCAAGTGGAGAGTTGTTATGTTCCATTGGGGGTCTATTTCATTTCGTTTAATTAGTTTAACCTATCTCTTGTTAGTTTAGACTCTCGAAACCAGCCTCTGCTCCTTATTGGTTTCGATAGGTTGCTGGTGAACAATTGTTTTTTCGTCTGATTCATCCAATCCTAATATTTTTCATCGCACATTAATATTGTATATATTATTCAAACATTAATTTATACTTAATTGATATACCCTACCCGGTGATGAAATTATCTTACTTTGTTTTCATTGTCGCTCATTCTTAAGATCAAAAGTTGGATGGGCCCTTAAATTTGGATGGAGAAAACCAAAGTAATCATTGAGGATTTGATTATGGGTAGATTTTTATTTATTTTTGTCATTTTTTTCTTTCCAAGTTTTTAAGGTCTCAAAACCCATATTCATTCTATCCTATACAGATAATCCTATTTGTAGGGCATATCATTGGAGAAGATTAAATAACGAGATTCTTCATATAATCGTAGACTTATCTGGATCAACATCAGTCTTCAGTCTGAAATTCTCCATTCATTTTTATTTCTCATGTTAATCAGTTTGCACATATTTAAAATGTTAAAAACTCACGCTGAGTTGTTAAGGATTCGAATTCATGCCCTCCTTATGCCTTTCGCTAACATCTTCGTGTATTTAAACGAAAATATTTTTGGAATTTCTGAACAATTCTGAACAACAGAGAAGAAAATAATTCCTCTTTCCCAACACAGAGATTAAAATAAAAATTAAATTGCAGACACAGAGAGATGAAATACAACACTACTATTTCATTAAAAATAAAAACTCTGTTACAAGATGTAATATTTCTTCAAAACAATGTTCTGGATTCACAACAAAATTTACTCACTGCTGCAGACACAGCGCTACAACAAACTTCCTCTCTCTCTCTCTATTTTCTCTGTTTTCTCTATTTTCTTCCTTCGGGCAAGTAATTACACAATACACAGTAGCTAAACAATACAATGCTCTCACGGCATATGTATATTAAACATTACAATATTCATATATATTGTAAATATAGAATATTTACAATATATATTATAAATATTTTAACCAAAGTAAAAAACATGTACCGCAGTAAAAACAATTAACCCAACGTTAAAAAAAAACATTATGTGGAAATTAAAATTAAATCAAAAATCTTTATGTGCTAAGGTTAAAAACCTTATTCCTCTTATGCTTTTCGGGAGCTACTTGTAAAGCCTTCCCGTGAGTTCCTTTACACCTCTGGAATTGCTTTGGTTTTGTGAGGAGGTGGGTCCAGTGGAGGACTGACGTCAGCTACTCCGGGAATTCCCTTCCCCCTGCTGCTTGAGCTTGTTGCCCCCCTCCGAAATTTTGTCGCATCTATGTTAAATGCAGTTGGTGGAGTTTTAATGCAGGTGGTTTCTGCAGATAAGAACGGAGCTTGCACCGCCTTTGCATTTATGTCACCACTCTTGAAACTCCCATCAAACTTTACGCTGTTGTCATGTTGCTTCTTCATTCCCATCACATTTACTTCGTTGTCCTGCTATTCTGTGCGGGAAGTTGGAATTAAATTCCAACACTCCTCCTTAATTTCAACTGTTAGGTTTTCTTGCATACCCAGGCATTTTCTGAAATAATTAAAACTCTTCTGCATTAATGGCTCTGTTAAAATATCAGCAAATTGTTCCTCTGTTCTGTAGTGCTACAAAACAATTTCGTCATTATTAACCAATTCACGTATAAAATGAAATTTTGCATCAATATGCTTTGTTCTGTTATGGAAGACAGAATTCTTTGATAAAGCTATCGCTGAGCTGTTATCACAATAAATTGTCGTTCCTTTGTCCTACTCATGACATAAATCTATGAGAATTCTTCTCATCCATACTGCTTGGCATGTTGCTGCTGTTGCTGCCACATATTCTGCCTCTACTGTTGATAAAGCAACTATTGGTTGCTTCTTAGAAGCCCATGAAATGGCCCCTGATCCCAAATGAAACACATATCTAGATGTGCTCTTCCTATCATCTACACTTCCAGCCCAATCACTGTCAGTGTAACCAGTCAATTTATAATTTTCATATGGGGAGTACAAAATACCATATCCCTTCGTTCCATTCACATACCTTAGAATCCTCTTGGTTGTCTGCCAATGAGTCTCTTTCAGCCTTTCCATAAATCTGGAGATTAAACTTACAGCGTGCATAATATCCGGCCTAGTTGCAGTCAAATACATGAGGCTGCCAACTATGCTCTTGTATAATTTCGGATCAAATTCCTTGTTGTTGTCTTCTTTGCTCAATTTCAACCCCATAACAGTTGGAGTTATAGTTGCTTTATTATTCTGCATGTTGAACCTTTTCAACACTTCTTCAACATATTTTACTTGGGAAATGAAAATACCATTCTCATTTTGCTCTACTTCAATTCGAAAAAAATATCTCAAGAAACCCAAATCAGTCATTTCAAATTCACTCTTCATGACTTCTTTAAAATTAAATCATCTACATATAAAACAAAAATAAAAATCTTACTGTCATTGTCTTTTATGTAAAGTGTGGGTTCTCCATCACATTTCTCAAATCCATTTTCAATCAAGTAAGAATCTATTCTGTTGTACCATGCTCTTGTTTCTTGCTTCAGCCCATAAAGAGCTTTCTTCAATTTACATACTTTGTTCTCTTGGCCTTCAATCTCATAGCCTCGAGGTTGTTCAACATATACCTCTTCTTTCAACACTCCATTCAGGAATGCAGATTTCACATCCATTTGATAAACCTTCCATTTATGTTGTGCTACTATGGACAGCATTGTTCTCACTGTTTCCATCCTTGCAATGGGTGCAAAGGTTTCTTCATAATCTCTTTCTTGTTGCTGCTTGTAGCCTTTGATAACAAGTCTTGCTTTGTGCCTTTCAATCTTGCCTTCAGCATTGCTCTTGGTCTTATAAACCCCTTTTACTTCAATGACTTCTTTACCTTTAGGGAGATCCACTAACTCCCATGTATTACTCTTTTCTATTGCACCAATTTCTTCATCCATTGCTTCAATCCATTTTTATTCCTTTACGGCATCTTCAAAATGAATTGGGTCATCAACATGACAATACAAAGCAAATAAAGAGTTCAAAACAACATTATCATTTACCTCTCCTTGTTCATAAATCTCACTTAGATTTCTGAATCTCGGTCTTCTTAGTGTACTTGGAGTTCTACTTGAACTCGATGGAGTTTCACTTCCCTGTGGTGTGCTTGAAGAAGCACTTCCTTGATTTCTCAAGGCTGTTCTATTTCCAGCTTGTGGTGTGGTTTGTTGTGCTTGCGGTGATGGAGGAGGAGCAACCAAGGAGGGATTATTCATTTTTTTCCCTTCCTCCTCTTCTTCGTGAGACACACATGTCTTCACATTCACCATTTTCTCTAAGCTTCCATCCCAAGCTTCTTCTTCAATAAACTGCCCATCTCTGCTGATTATAGCTTTCTTGGTGGATGGATTATAGAGTTTGTATGCCTTGGACTCATCACTATCTAACAAAGATACATTTCTCCCCCTTATTGTCCAATTTCTTTCTTAGTTGATCCAGGACATGTGCATACGCCACACATCCAAAAACTTTCATGTGGGTGACATGCTGCTTTATGCCACTCCATGCTTCTTCTGGAATTTTGTTCATGACAGCTTTGGTTGGGCATCTATTAAAGATATACGTTGTACAATTTACAGCTTTAGCCCAATACTCATTTGGAAAATATTTTTCCTTCAACATACTTCTGACCATGTCCATGATGGTCCTATTCTTCCTTTCTGCAACACTGTTTTGCTGAGGTGTTTACCTTTTGGTAATTTTTTTATGTATGCCATTCTCCCTACATAAATGTAGGAACTCTTTGGATATGTATTCTCCACCTCTGTCAGTTCTCAGCAGTTTGATGTAGTGCTCACTCTACTTCTCAACATGAGCTTTGAAGTGGTAGAACTGTTCAAACACTTCACTCTTTTGTTTCAAGAAATACACCCATGTCTTTCTGGTGTAATCATCTATGAATGTCAAAACATATTTGTTGCTAGCTAAATATGGCATTTGCATTGGTCCACATAAATCAGAGTGGACAAATTTTTAAGGCTGCCTTTTCCCTTACACTCTTTCCTGCTAGAAAGCTTTCTCTGTGTTGTTTGCCCAAGATGCAGCCTTCACAAAGGTTGTCCAGTTTCTCAATCAATGGTAATCCCTTTACCATTCCCTTTCGGTGCAACAAGTTCAGGCCTCCGAAATTGAGATGTCCAAATCTCAAGTGCCATAACCAGTTTTCATCTTTCACTTCCTCTTGAAAGACCTCTTGTGTTACAGATGCTACATTTCTTCCTTCCTTCAAGTCTGCTCTGAGCTTGAGAGGAAACATCCTATTGATTTTCATCTGCACCTCTGCAATGACTTTCTTGCTTGGAGGTATGTCCATGATTGTGCACACATCATCTTTAAAAAATACATTGTAGCCCTTGTTAATGAGCTATCCAATGCTCAAAAGATTACATTTCAATTTAGCTACATAATATACATTTGGAACAAAATTCTGTTCTCCATTCCTTGCTAGGATACTGACTCTGCTTTTTCCCTTGACAGAGATCTTAATATCAGTTCTTGTTGTTAACTCAGATTTAACATCTTCATCCAGATTGGCAAACATTTCTATGTTTCCAGTCATGTGGTTAGTACAACCTGAGTCTAAGAACCATACATCATCTTATCTATATTGTGCTACATTACATGTTAACAGCACATTACTCTGGTTCTTATGTTCTTTTGTAAAATTAGCATTCTGCCTATTATTCATGTCATTTTTCTTTTTCTTACATTCATTGGCATAGTGCCCATATTTCTTGCAATAATGACATTGGACTTGGGATTTATCATACCTTTTTCCATGAGCTTGATGTTGGCTTGAGCCTTCATTCTGGTTTTGATTGCTGCTCCTTCCACTCGAACTTGCAGGGTTGTTTCTCCCTCTTTTTTGGCTTCTGCCTCTTCCTTTGTTGTTTTCTCTGCCTTAACCTCTGCTTTGGCCAAAAGACATTTGAATCTTAAAAGCTTGTTCCAATGAGGAATATATTCCTCTGTTCAGTCTGTGTTCATGATACATTAGGGATGCACTCAACTCATCCACTGTAAATTTTGAGAGATCCTTTGTCTCTTCTATTGCCACTACTATGGCATCAAATCTTCAGGGTAGACTTCTCAAGATTTTCTCCACTATTCTCCTATCTTCAAGTGTCTCTCCATGAGACCTTATCTGGGTAACCAACCCAATAACATGAGTGACAAATGAATCTATATTTTCAGAATCTTTCATAAAGAGTTTCAAAATATCTCCTCAGCATTTGCAACTTTGTTGTCTTCACCTTCTCCATGCCTTGATAGGCAGTCTTGAGAATATCCCATGCCTCCTTAGACTTTTTTTCTGCTACAATCCTTGGGGAAATACTCTCATGTACAGACTGAAAGAGATAAAAGAGGGCTTTGGAGTCCTTCTTCCTATTATCTTTTAAAAAATCTCTTTCTGATGTTGTCAAAGTAGCCAACACTGTTGCATCTAATAGTTCTGGGTAGCCATTCTCAACTAGCTCCCATATGTCCTGTGAAGCAAACAAGGCTCTCATAGTGATAGCCCAATATTCATGATTCTTCCCTTTAAACTGTGGAAGTTGGGAATTCGTCAAGCTGGTGCCTGCTGCTGCCATCGTAACTATGCAAACCAAACAAAAAACTAGATAATTTCCTTGACTGTGTAATGAAAACAAATAGATAGAAGCTTCCTCTGCTGGATAAATATACTTCAATAAACTTCTTACAGCTTTTACAGTGAAGAGAAAACTCTGCTTTGTTCACTGAGTGCCTAGACTAGCTCTGATACCATGTTAGAATTTCTGAACAATTCCAAACAACAAAGAAGAAAATAATTCCTCTTCCCCAACACAAAGATTAAAATAAAAATTAAATTGCAGACACAGAGAGATGAAATACAACACTGCTATTTCATTAAAAATAAAAACTCTATTACAAGATGTAATCTTTATTCAGAACAAGGTTTTGGATTCACAACAAAATTCACTGGTTGTTGCAGACACAGCGCTACAACAAACTTCCTCTATCTCTTTGTTTTCTTTGTTTTCTCTATTTTCTGCCTTCGAGCAAGTAATTACACAATACAAAACAGCTACACAATACAATGCTCTCATGGCATATGTATATTAAACATTACAGTATTCATATATATTGTAAATATAGAATATTTACAATATATATTATAACTCTTTTAACCAAAGTAAAAAACATGTACCGCGGTAAAAACAATTAACCCAATGTTAAAAAAAACATTATGCGAAAATTAAAATTAAATCAAAAATATTTATGTGCTAAGGTTCAAAACCTTATTCCTCTTATGCTTTCCGCGAGCTACTTGTAAAGCCTTCCCGTGAGTTCCCTTACACCTCTGGAACTGCTTTGGTTTTGTGAGGAGGTGGGTCCAGTGGAGGACTGACATCAACTCCTCCCGGAGTTCCCTTCCCCCTGCTACTTGAGCTTGTTGCCCCCCTCCGGAATGTTGTCGCCTCTATGTTAAATGCAGTTGGTGGAGTTTTAATGCACGTGGTTGCTGCAGATAAGAACGGAGCTTGCACTGCCTTTGAATTCATGCCGCCGCTCTTCAAACTCCCATCAAACTTTACTCTGTCATCCTGCTGCTTCTTCATTCCCATCACATTTACTTCATTGTCCTGTTGTTATGTGCGGGCAGTTGGAATTAAATTCCAAAAAATATCCAATGTATCCAATTGAAAATAGATCCACCATTATTTTGTCATTGGTAGGTGAAGTGTCCTTTAAAATTTTGACGTTCCCGATAAATACACCAAAAAAAACAATAAATAAAATATTTTTTTATAATTTGAGAAAATTAAATAGTATTTAATAATATTTAGATTTTGAGATAAAATTTTATTTTTATTACAAAAATTATTATTTTCGTGAAATTTTTTAAAACCGCTTTTAGTTTTTTCCAAAAAGAATACTACAATATCATTGAAAGCATTAAGGAAACAAAAGAAAAACACAGTTCCTTCATTTAAAAAGAGTGTTGTCAAATGAAGAGTCATGTCTGAAGTTGAAATGTCAATCCTTCCTTTGAACCCTTCTGCAAAATATAAGAACTACTCTCAACAACTGATGTAATATGTATTGAATTCCATATGAACAATAAGGAAATGAAAATTGATATGATAGTGTGAGTAAACATATTATCAATTCTATTATCGATTCCGCAGTGACTGTTAGCCCAATCCACCATTAATTTAAAATCTCAAGGATTTATAACTTTGATATTTTTATAATTATATATGCACTGTTATGTTGTTTTGACAAGGAGCGACATTCCATAAAACCATGCTCTATTATTTGTACGTTGCCAAGCTATTAAATTCAAATGGAAAAGGCATTTTCTATGGCCACAATTTCATTTGCACTATACATTTTTTATTTTTTTATTGATTTTTTTTAAAATAAAGTGATTGTTGGAGTGTTTGAATAGCATGTTTTTTTTTTAGAGAAAATAGATTCAACATTATCAAAACTCTAACACATTAAAATCTTGAAACTTGACAATATAATGAGATTTCTAAAAATTTCAAAACTTGACACTTTCATCTTGTTTGCTAGCTTTTCCACAAGTCGCAGAGAGAAAACCAGACAAAAATGGAATGTGGATTCCACTTAAGTGAAATCCAGTAGAATATCGAATCTTCCCCCTCACACAAAGGTGGGTGAAAGCTCGTCGCGTGGGACTCTTCATGGAACGAGCTTCCTATTTTCTTAGGGATTTTGAAACGAATGAATCCTTGGAAGTGCTTCCAAAATACTTAATCAACAAGTGAATATTTTTCGAGGGTTTCCAAAATGAAATTTAGCAAATTTTAGAGCACCCACATGGATTTTCAATCAAAATGGGTTGAATGTGATTTCTACAAGAAGTGTAGGAACCCGTGGGGATGAGCCATATTAAGTTCAAATTTTGAATCAGATTCGGCCATCGGCATAGTTCCCAATATGTAATAGTTTCCCATGGCATCGAGCCTTGCAATGAACGTCTTATTTGTCACATTTCTTTCTGGCATGAATGGAATTTGCTGGGAAAATTGTCACTTAGATAGTGATTTCCAATTAAATACAGTGTAAGAAGTTATAGAGTCAAATATTTCCTTGAAACAGAAAAGGTGTGAAAACCATTAAATTTGACGAGTGGGCCTCTTTTGAAATTCCAACCTTGCTCCCATGGAGGAGAGGCCTTCACCACACCATGTACCTTTGGTATTCATTCTTGGGTTTAAACTTATGATTTTTAGGAGTTTTGAATTCACCATCTATTGCCAAACCAAGTTGCTTGTGGGTTATTCAAAGGATCTATGGTGTGGGTTTTTATAAGAGTGGACTAGGTTCCCACCAATATCGACTTAATATTTAGTTGTTTTCTCAACTTTCGAGGTTCCATTGGATGGAGGACATATTACTTGAGTTATTAATGGAAAAGGAATTTTTTAATTACTTAGTTGATCCATTAGAGAGATACTCAATTTATATGAGACCTATTTTACATATACATCGTACTCTTATGGGTGGAGGGAAGAGCTACAATATGGGGTCATATCCACTTTAGGAGGAAACCATGAGCATCCTCAATGAAATCACATAGAGGCTATCAAATATTGATTATAAGGTGGAAATTAAGATGGAGATGAGGGTGTGATAGTGTCCCTAGGGTGATCAATTCTCCCTCAGTTATAACTATTGAACTTGATGGAGATAATATTGCAATTGGTTTTTCAATCTATAAAGAGATTATATCATTTTCTCCACATTATGAAGGTACAAATATCAATGACCCATTCTCCGATTATATCATTTTCTCCACATTATGATGGTAAAGATTTCAATGACCCATTCTTGGCCTCCTACATGGAGTTTTAACTTTTGTTATGCAAATGCTTTGGTTTGGTGAGAGTGAAACCTAAATAATGTTTTAGTGAAAAATTTTGGATCTTATCTACATGAGTGGCTCCACTATATTTGATGCAGGGAGGAGAGGGCATCCTTCTTAGAAGAGAAGGCTACCCTAAACCATGGAAATGTATTAAAAATATGGAGATGTAAATCTTAATCTTAGGGACCAAAACCAAGCTCAATGACGTGATGAGTTGTTATTGTTGGCTAGATGAACAAGAATTTTCTTGAGTGGAGCAAGCAAAAATTTGAACCTATGGTGGGATATCTTCCCTACATTTTGAATTTGGAAAAAGGTTGGAGAGTTTGGACTTCCACATGTTGACTTCTTTTTAATTACAACGTTGGATATATAAATTGGTCCAATGTATATGCCCATCCACTGTAATGCTCTTCAACGCACTTAGGCCATGTGTCCAAAATATGAATATAAATATGAGATTATGTTTTTGAACCTAGCATGTTTTAACATTATTTTACCAGTTTTGGAAAGGATCTATTGTTATAGCTTGAAGTCAACCTAGTGGGAATTTTATTTACACTTTGTTATAAGGTTTTTATATTAAATTGGAGTAAATCTTAAATTACTATTAATCAATCTAATTAGAAAATTGATCAAATATATTTAATGCGATGGATAGGGTGGAAGGATATCAAGAAACTTGCATTCATTTTTTATTTGGGAAGTGGAGTTTGCCTCTACTCCTAAGGTGCTTGAACATTCCTACATTTTCAGAGCTCCGTGAGAGGCCAACAGTCCAAGATTTATAGATTCAATAAGGATATTGAGCTCAAATATAACAAAAATGGTGCCTCTCACTCGATAGGCATGGTATATGAACACGATGGCACTAAGAGAGGAGGGAGAGAAAGTTGAAGAGGCCATCAACCTCCTCCTCCATGGCATGGCCTTGGCTAACGATTTGACCAATTCAACAAGGACCTCCCTTAGCGCATAAGGCAAATGGTCATAGCCATGGAGGTAGATGAGATAAGAAACACTGAAAATGGACATTGGGTAGTCACGAACCTACTCGATAGTCACTTGAGGGACCAGGAATAGGTCTTGTGTGTTGTGGACGACAAAATAATTGATTTATATTTCCACCTAGTTTAGGCTTGGTCATCTCTATGAGTTTTAGTTGGCACTACGACAATTCAATTCGCTCCTCCTCCCCCACCTTTGGCTTCCTCCAAATCCCTAAGTAGTTCGAACATCACTCATGATTATAAGTTTCCTATAAATTTATCTTACTTTCTTTCCAACATGCAAAGCATTGATCATTACCCTAAAAAGCATGCTCCATACATGGGAAAGGGAGTTTAAAAAGTGGAATGTTGACATTTTTTTTATATTTTAAGGCCATTAAGAGACTTCAGAAAAACTAAGTCCCCTTTTAAACGATCTGTAATGTTTATTTCATGTAAAGTACCCATCAATATTTTTTCTTGGGTAATACAGCAAGAAGGATGGAGCAGTTGATTTGTTCTTTGGAATCCAACATTTGATTCATAGAATTTCTGGATGATATCAGTACACTATAGATTCTTCAAAACTGAAAGAGAATAATATTATAGAGACTCAAGCGAGCACTGGCAACATTTCAAGCTATCCAAAAAGGCCAATACAATTGTAACCAATTTCAGACATCCCAAAGACTGTAACCATTTTTGAGACACAAAAGAGCTCCATGAGTTGCTTGTAGAGTGCACAATGATTACAAAATACAAGGGAAAAATGGTACATTTCCCACAACATAATACTGGGGAAAAATCGTACACAGTCCACTACATTTAGCCATATTCTGAAACAACTTTTGCTAGAGGTCGATGCGAAAAAAGGCATGCTTCCCTTGCTTATGTTGGGAGCAGTACCTCTGTACCCACTCTCTTTGGCATCATGTATCATTTTAGATGCATTAAAATAGTGAGGATTTATTTTTTAGGTGATGAGCCCCAATTTGCAACATGGCTACTTACTAAAACAACACAATCTAACTAAACAACCTTATTTTTTCCAAATAAACCTAAGAAGCATCTTATTTTAGTTGTCTCATTATTTTTATGACTTCATAGATATGCCACTGGAAATGGACACTTTCAAATATTTTTTAGCTCACATGAAACTATTTCTTATGATTTAAGACAACCAAATAGCATTTTGTTTACTAATTTTTATCTTTAATGCTTCTTGAATTTATGCCTTAAGGCGTTTCCTTTGCAACATGTGCAATTGCTAGTAGATATTATCTCAAAATTGTTTCTAGTAGTTTGTATTACATTTTAACAATGTAATAGTACAAATATAATTAATAAATATATAACAATAAAAATAATATTACAAAATTTTTATTATTGATTATTAGTATTATTTAATAATATTAATGATTGATAATAGTAGTAATATTAACTATTAGTAATAATTTGGATAATAAAATTTTAACAAAAATTTTATAGAAAATCACATTGGAAATTTTAGAGTTAATTTCCAATGTTATTTTACCCTAATTTTTTCTTTAAAAACAGCTATTAATCACAAAAATTTACATTCTTACTAATAATTATTATTATTATTAATATTATTACTATTATTTAATATTGCTATTATTATCAATCAATAATACTATTAAATAATAATAAATAATTTAATTAAACAATAAAACCAACAATAATAATGTTACTAATAATGTTTCTATTAATATTAATTAATAAATAATTTAATTAAATATTATTAAATAATAATAATAATAATAATAATAATAATTAGTCAATTTATTTTTATTTAATAATAACTAATTAAATAATATTATTGTTTAGAAAAAAGGAAAAATTAATCATGGTCAACCAAGGTTCACCATGATTGATCATGATTGATTTTCATGTAGAGACAATATTTGTTAGAATGCCAGAAAGTTTACCATGGTTATTCCTAATTGGAAAATAATATTAAATATCAAAACATTCGCTAAATTGTAGCCAAAAAGTTTCACACATGCGAGCACAAATTTACATAAATAGAAATAGATCAGAGAACCATAGAATAAAAATGATATGACTGAGCCATTTTATTGATTTTAGAGTTGGAACTGAACATTATTGAGTGAATAGATAGAACTTTGGCTTGCTACTATAAGAATGCAATACTCATAGGATAAACTAAGTGGAATATCAAATTGAAATGGCCCAATCTGTCCAAATGCACTACTCATAAATTGTTGTTGTTGTTGTTGATGCTGCTATTGGAGGAAAACTATGAAATGGACCCTTAAGACTACTCCAAAATTTCTGAAAAATTAGAGAGAGGCTCCTCACAACCCAACAATATTTTGAGTTAATTCTAAATAACCTGGTATGCCCAACATAGTGAAAAAATCACAAGTAATCCAACAATTTGTCTTGATATAATAATGAGGATTTTAGGCCCAAATATCGCTTGAAAAATTATGTAAAATTAACTGGAGTCTCCTTTCACCATATCCACAAAAACCCAGAAAAATGTATAGTTGAATCCACTAGTCACTAAAACCCCAAAGTCAATGTGAAACCCTTCATAGTATAACAATGAGCCGCAAAAATAAAACTTCTACAAGAATGCACAATTTCCCCAAATAGAAACTCCTACAAATCCTATCAAAATTCCTTCCTCAAACATCTAGCAAAACTAAGCTCCAATACCGAGCGAAACACTATTGCTCAAACCTTGCAAAATAGTTGGAAATCCAACTCACAATAGTTGATCCTCTAATGAGTAACTCGAACTACCTCTCTCCCCAATGAGAGGAAAATTGAGTGAATAATCGCAACAAATATCTATGGAAATCTTGAATTGGACTCCCCAAATTACCTCACTAAGGAGACACTCGAAGTTCTATGAAATGAGGGTGGAATTATGCTTGGATATTCCTTGTGCTAAACAACATTGGCTCACTTGGCTAAGAAGGTCAAGTAAATCTCCAATTCTAAAAATAAGTGCTAAATAGAATGATCAAAATGAGGCTCTATCCTTCCTTTTATTGTTGCTTTCCCTTCGGAATACCATGGGTCGATTTCTCTCACACTATGATTTGATTTTTCCCATGGTTCGATTTCCATTTTGGTGACCTCCACAACTTCACTTATAATTTTTCTTTTCTCCTAAATTTGGCCTTATTTTCTCTCCAAAAATTATATTAAGCCCTCATAACTCATTTTCTTAAGTTTATTTTCCAATAATATTTATTATTCACCAAAATTATAAAATTGATAATTTCCCTTAACAAAATTATTATTTAAAGACATAATAATACAACTGGAAGTATTAGTCCTTCAAATAAAAATAAAAATAAAATAAAATAATTAAAATATTTCCAACTATGTTGATTAGAGTTTGCAGTCACCTTAGAGAAAAAGTGTTGTTAATTATCGAGCGAGCAACCATAGGTAATGTGTTCGGCACGAGTGGGGAGAAGTTTATATAAAAATTGGTGAAAGACTTAAGCCAAGGTTAATTTTTTCATAAATACATATTTATGAGATTGATGCATGTTGACAGTCAAAACAAATTTCAAAGATTTATTGAGGGAATATGGTTTAAAGATATTTTCATTAGAGTATAAAATTGTTAGAAATTTACCACAGCAATAAAACAATTTTCTGAGAGAAATAAACATAAAGAACCCAGCAACAAATCACAAACATAAACATAATGTTTAACCGGGAAAACCCCAAATCCGAGGAAAAACCCAACCAATGAAATTTCATTAACCATTGGCCAAAACCCTGGCCAATCTGGCCAAGTGAGCCTTCACCGCTCACCTCCAGGCCTACATTACAATGAAGTCTTCCTAGCCTTTTTATAGGCTCCATTACATGCAATACCATGGGCCAAAACCATGGGTGCACAAAACCATGTGCCCCAAAACCACTACTATTTACCCTAGTCAACTTTGACTCTATCCCGAGTCAAGTTTACCTAACAATTCCCCCCTTAAACTTGACTTGGGGATTATTGACTAAATCCAGCCAAACCTGCTAGATGAGACAACCCCGCTCACTCTAGCTCTTCCCCCCCTAAAATTTTTACCCAGGGTAATTGTTAACTTGACATCCCCCCTATCACCTAGGTCTAACCCAGACTTTACCAGTGATTACCCAGGGGTACGCATGCCATACCAGGTCTTACAGCAGTATGCCCATTTACATGCAAAACATTAACTCCATTATAATAAAAAAAAATTTGTTTCATTGTTGTTGTTCTTTGTATGACCATTCTCTACATTCATACATGATTTCCTCTCTAAAGAGGACATCATATTTGTACATCAATCTGCCGAATGACATCAATGTCCATATAAAAAGAATCCATCTACCGGATTACATGGGTCACCAACCTCTGTAACCGCTAGTCTTCTAGGAATTCTCTTCAGGTACATGGTTCATCAATTAATTAATTAGTCCACCTGCACATCTGCTCTCTCATTTTGACCATTTTCATTATGATGCTCTCTTCAATCCAGCAAAACCCTTGATTGCAAACTACTCTAATTTTACTCAAAACTTGCAATCAATGTTGTATCTCTTTCACAAGATATTCTCTTGCTAAGGTAGCGATGCACAACAACATCTCACTTGATAGACACCATCTAATGGAATTTTTCGAGCCTTGGTATTTTATAATATGCAGCTTTCTATCAACTGTAAAGTCAGGTCTCGAGAAAAGGGTGTACTTGTTTTACCAACTGCGAACGATAGAAAAATTTTCACCCATAAGGTATTGCAATTACTAGGTCAATCTGGCAAGCCTGTGAAATAAACCATATAATCATAGGCAACCTATCCTGAACCTGAATTTGTGCTTCACCCCAAATGGCAGCTTCAGCTACAGTAACCTTCAGCTTCTTTTGCATCACCTTTTTCTCTTTTCCATTGCCCACTCTGATTTGCATCCTCCTACGTAGGTCACTCGACTTTCTCCAATATGTCGTTCTCAATGATTCGATCTTTTCCATCGTCGGCAGCTGCAGCGACTTCCAGAAAACCGGAGCTATTTACCGGCATCTTCATCTGTGGCCCTGAAAGACGAAGCAAGGGATCACACAAACCACAAAATTTTCTCAGAGATCAACACCGCTTAACAGGAATTTTGAGACTGGCTTCAATGGCTTAAATGGAGGTTTGGCATGCATAGATTTCCATCTCAGAACCGTCATTGGCAACTGCAATTTCGTGACCAAAATCTGCCCCCCATAATCAGAGATGCCCAGCAGTTTGAACCTCTGATTGTTAATTGCCATCAATCCATCTCGACTTCAAGCGAACCCAAAAGTCCCCAGATCCTCATAAAAATGGCCTTCAGAGCGATCAAGATTAACCAATGGTGAAATAGCCCTTTAATTATAAAGGTTCTATCTCATTAGGCTTACTCTAAAATCCAACTCTCCCGTAAGCCTTCCCAGTCACAGCATTTTCGACAGCAAGGAAATTTGAATGGTCACTTTCCGGTTTGTGACTCAATCCTTCGTTCAAATGGTTTTTGCAGGGCGTAAGGCTCGGCCCTCTGCTCGGTGTTCTCATTTATTGGATGCGCCCCAACACCACTACACCTCGCTTCTTCCTTCGAGATCTAAAATGCAACGAACAAAATGTCGTAGGCTGGCTGTCGATATTTTCCACATCGTAGAGTCCATAATTTTGCCGAATTGAAGTAGATCTAATTAGCTCCAACATATTCACACATAGATCTAGATATTCAAACATCAGATCTGACAGATCCAATCAAATCAATCTCTTTACATAATCACTGAACAATCTTGGTTAATAAAAAAAATCCACAATCTTGAAACCTCACTCTGATACCAGTTGTTAGGAATTTACCACAGCAATAAAACAATTTTCTGAGAGAAATAAACATAAATAACCCAGCAACAAATCACAAACATAAACACAATGTTTAACCGGGAAAACCCCAAATCTGGGGAAAAACCCAACCAATGAAATTTCATTAACCATTGGCCAAAACCCTGGCAAATCTGGCCAAGTGAGCCTTCACCGCTCACCTCCAGGCCTACATTACAATGAAGTCTTCCCAGCCTTTTTATAGGCTCTATTACATGCAATACCATGGGTCAAAACCATGGGTGCACAAAACCATGTGCCCCAAAACCACTACTATTTACCCTAGTCAACTTTGACTCTATCCCGAGTCAAGTTTACCTAACAAAAATAAAATAAAATAAAGGTGAACAAGTCAAAGCCACCAAGGCAACCATAAATTTTAAGGGAAATACTTTTTTGAGCTTGAAGTTTATTAAAAGGGAAAGTTGTAAAAGAATTTTTTGTTGAAAACTTTCAAAACAGGATTTATTAGAGTTGCATAAGGAGGTTCCTTTTGTAGAAAGTTTCGTTGGTTAATAAAAAGAGTTTGTTTAAGAGGTTGGAATTATCAAAAGAATTAAAAACGTTTTATTAAAGGTTTTTTTTATTAAAAAAAATAAATAAATAGGTAGATGGTAGGAAGGTTTTTAAAGTTTTGTTTTGGACATGGAAATTTTTTTTAGCGATTTATTTTGAAGGAAAATTTTTAAAAATGGTTTTTTTTTAAATCAGAAAGTGAGTCTAGGGTTTTGAAAAAGGCTTATTTAATGGAATTTTTTTTTTTTTGGGGGTCTATTATGATAATGTTTTATTAGATTAAGATTGTGTCATATAAGAGCGTATAATGAAAATCATTTTTTTTGGGTGATATAGAAGGAAGCCTCATGCAATAAGAAAAGTAGCCATAAGATAGAAGAAACACAAAAGTCATGGGTCGCAAAACATGACTGAATCAAATTAAGAAAATAAGAGGTAGAGAGCATTGCCATGTTTAGAAATTTTTAGGTCATATTTGAGGAACCAATAAGTATAGCAAAAGACAAATGATAAAACAAGGTTGATTGGTGTAGCGTGGATCCGCTACCACCTCCTATTTACTTGTAAAAATTTTGTTTTTTGGGTTTTCAAAATGCAAAATTTTCTTTTAGGTAAAAATTTAATTGAGTACCAGTCTAATTACTCATATGATGAAATATGTGATTATTTAGCATTGTATTTTATAATATAAGATTTAGATGATAAATTGTATTGCAAGGTAGCAAAATCTAAAACTTCAAAGGAAGCATGGGATATCCTGGAACGAGAGTTGGGTACAAAGGGAAGTGACATGCAAAAAAATGTTGTGTCATAGTATGTTGAAGAATCATTAGAGAATTCAGTTGCATATATGAGAGTAATTGAGAAAGAATCTGGGAGGAAAAGAAAACTTGGAATATTCCACACAAAAGTGGATGATGGTCGTGAAGGTTGTAAAAGTGAAACCCATTATGAACGCATGCATATGGATGAAGAAGATGCAAAAAATATTGTAGAGAGAGAATTTAAACACTCTGTATGTGAAGTAGAGGAAGATAATATTCACGTGGATAGTGTAGATGATGGTGAATCCCAATGTGGTGAAACACATATGGATGATGATTTCAAATTGAGGTGTGAATTGGTGAATCTAGTCGCAACTGATGAATTTATTGAAGTTGAAAGTGTTAATAAGCACATGCATGTTAGGATATCCCAAAATAGAGTGGATGAAAATTATGTTGATGTTAATTTTGATGAAGATAATTTAAATGTTGATGAGTGGTTTCACATGATGCAACAAAAAGAATGCATTGATATGTTGTTATTTAGTGAGAGAATCCCCCTTGTGTTTAGAAGCTAAGCAGAATACAACATGTTTCTAGCCAAAAAGGTTTGTAAAGGAGTGGAAGAAAATTTAGAGAATAAAGAGGAAGAGAAGAAAGCTATCATTGAAGAGAATAAGGTATATATTTTTAACATTGATTTTGAGTGTGTAGGTAAACATGATAACATTCTAGTTGAAAAAGAAGATGAAGAAAAGGAAGCAAGAAAAACCATTGAAGTTTCTAAAGACAAAGAAGAAACCATAGAAAAAAATTTCAACAATGGAGTGAAGAAGAAATCATATTCTACTATCAATAAATATGGCAGAAATAAGTTCAAGAATATGAAGCGCAAGAAGAAGATCAAAGTTCACAGTTTGAAGATGAAGAGTTGTGGTAGCAGTCCATGGTTGAATGAATATTTGAAGATGAAGTTGTAGAAGACAAAATCAGAACGAATATAAGAGAAGTCAAAGAAAAATTGCAGCAGCAGAAAGTAAAGAAATATGGATCTTACGGCAAGAAAGCGCAACCGAAAATGAAATAATTTTGAGGATATAGAATTTGAAAGAAATGAAAAATAAAAACAATCATTATAAAAAAATTTAGTCATTATAAGCCTAGTTGAGAGTAAAACCGACAAACACGTTTAAGTTAAGATTGATTCAATTACTAATGGGCATAGTTGAGTAATTTTTTAGTTATGTTGATTCATGTGTTCGTAATTAACAATGAGTGTTGGAAATTGTAATTACTCCAGTGTGTATGTGATGCATGAAGTGAGTGGTTTAGATGAGTTGAGTTAAGTCGAGCTTAATATTAGAAGTTCAATTTCATTCTATATTTGGAAAGGTTAAAAATTAGTGTGTGTTTTCATGTTGAAGTTAGCACAAGTTGAGTCACAAGTTAAAAAGTATAAACACCCCATGATGGGTTCATTGTAATCAATTCAATTTTTCATGATCAATAGATAAGCAACGACTCAAAGTTGCAGAGAGTGACTAATCCCACTTATAGATAGATCTTCCTTCAGTTCCAAATCTCACTACTAATGGAAAACATGGGCGAGGAAAAGTACGATTAATGTGGTGCTCATGAATAAAACATAAAAATAAATGAACAACAAAGGAAAGTGGAGAATCTAGGATTGTTTTTATATCAATGTCCCAAATGATACATTCCTATTTATGTTTATGTGGGCATGAAGGAGCTCAAAATGTTTTTTTATAAATTTTATCTTTCTCAACGACCCCATCTTCGCCAAGCTCCTGCAAAAGTATGTGGAGGAATATGGGTATGAGCAGAAAATAGGCCTCAAGATCCCCTACAATGTTATTTTGTTTAAACATATCATTTATCTTCTCAAAAACCAAGAATATGTGACTGAAACCCTAAGTCTTAGTTGCATGAAGTAGGCTAGTTTTATGTCGTGGTGAATCTTTAAGCTTACAAGTTTTGGTTGAATTCAATGGATATGTACTATAAAAATAAGATATACTCCTTATCAACGTAGTTCTCATGGGTATTAAGATTTAAAACCTTTGTAAAAAAATATTATCACCTTCATGAAAAAATACCATCAAAACAATCATTTTAGAGGGTGTGTGTACTTGCATGTTTAAATGTCTCGAAAACATTACAAAAAGTGTTATGGTGGGTTTAAGGGTTAGATTTTGAACCTCTGTGTGATAGAACATGTGGGGACCCAACCTAGGTCCTCTAATTAAAACTAACTTTAATCAAACTAATTTCACAATAAGTAAAATAACATGTTTATAACACAACAAGTTTTGACGAACAACAATTTTTGACAATAGCATATAAATAAAATTTGATTTAAAACATATGTAAATATGTAAGTAATTTTATTTCTAACAATTTACATAATTAAAACAACAAACAAATAATACTTATTTAGTGGCTTTGTTAGGGTGTTCTTATTGAGTCTTCTTGATTGGATTTACCACCCTACCAACTAGAAATGTCTATTTGATTTCCTAGCCTGGGAAACTTCCACAGTTTCCCTCGACCTCTGAGCCCAAGTCCAGCTACAACTTCCATGGTAGTGTGTCTAAAAATCGGTCCAATGCTTTCCAACCACAACCAAAACCAACCACCTCAATTCTCCTTCTTTCATTTCCCTCTAAATTTTTTCCTTCCATGCCAAAAAAAATAAAGACTAAAATATCCCCCTTCTCCCATCCTCCTTCCCTTTATTTATTTTCCACTCATCCACCTCAACCACCTACCATTAAGGCCATAAATACGTACTATTCTTTCAATTTAATGACCTTGGCTTCCATTCCTATATCTTATCCGGAAACAAAATTGATGAGACAACTTGTCAAACCTTGGGAAATTAAATTTTAATATTTCGTTTAGAAATAAATTTAAAAATACAAACTGTCCAACTTGGGAGTGAAATATTAATATTTAGTTCATAAATAAATTTGAGGAAACAACTTCTCAAACATTAGGAAATTAAATAATAACTAATAGTAAAATATTAATAATAAGTGATATCTATACAATTATATATTCACAAGTATCTAATAATTTAATATTAATAAGTATATACCAATATAACTTAATAATTATAAGCCAACATTTTAAAGTTAATTAAACACTAATCAAGATTAGCCATTAATCAAGTTTAACCATTTACTTTATATTATAAAATTTTAAGCTTTAGAGTACTACTGTATTCATGAAAGGTGTGGGTATGTGGCTAGCATACACATATATAAGGCTTATACTAATAATAATTATCAAAGTAAATCACTCAATAAGTAGGGTAATTTGATAATGTAAGATAATAGGGCATTAAAACAATGTGCAATTGATCTATTCATTTATTTCTTGATTTGTAAATTCTAAGCTATGATCATTACCGTTCAATTTGTTTCATTATCAATGAATCCTTGTCCATTACATAAAAAAAAAAATATAACCAAATTCTTATAGTCTCCACAGAAAAATAATTTGATCATATCTAATATTTAAAAAAACATTGTATCACAATTATTAATGATAAAGATTCACCTCCACTTTTATCATTAGATTTTTAATTTATAAAGTGACTATGTTGCAATAGTATGGCTTGTCAATACTACATGCCCAAAAAATCATAGCACATTTCATATTACATTATTCTTTGCATGGATAAAAGAAATATTGAGCTATCTTAATCTCTAGGAAAAACGTGTGAGTACCTTTATGCTAACAAAAATATTATGTTAGTTTATGTTAGTTTTCTTTTGGAATAAGATCGTGTATATTTATGCAATAGTTGTATTAGATTTCATTGGAAAGAATATACCCACTTGTAACATACACTGATAACTTCACATGGAAATGCCAGGAGTTAAAAAAAAAATATACAAGTTACCCATGGGTAGCTATCCAAATCACTATTAAATATTCCTTACTCATCATTACATAGAATGTTCACCAGTTCATAGTGTAACCTTAGTATAAGAATAGTAAGTTGCTTAACCATTAACAACCTCTATTTTAGTATGTTAACATAAAACTGTAGGATGTAAACTTGCATTAATTTCATTATTCATGTAGTCATCACATACTTGACATTATGAACATAATCAACATCATCAATTTGACACAATAATCAATCACATCATTGAACACCAATATACCCTCGAAACCACATAAGGTGAAAACAGCAAACGTTTAATTTTATTATTAAACGCTCGTGAGGGTGTTGAGCCCTCACTCAATGGCTTATAAGGGAGACCATCCCTTAACCATCATTATAAATCTTCCAAAGAAATATACAAATATCTAGCTTAAAGCCATTACAATAAATAAGATAGCATTTACCCACTAATCTTCATATCGTCATATATTGGTGGCATGGATGTACCTACAATGGACCATTGTACATTGGATCATCCTGCAGCTCACACTCATCTGCATGAACCATAATAATTTACCTACAATATACCATGGTACATTGGATGATCCTACATCTCACACTCATCTGCATCAACCATACTCATTTACCTGCCACCATGTTAAGCATAATATTTCCTTTATACAAGTCACCATCATTCCCTGCTAATGTTTCCTTCAACATACATTGATGTCAAGATTCATAAAGTATTAATCAATCATTTCATAAATCTATACTAGAGAAGCTTCTTCCTCTACTCATGTATATTCATGACATGAAAGTAAAACACCTTGACATTCTCCCTTTAACAACACATACTGCATATGTGCTAGTTATAAGTCATCACATTAACTAATGTTTCCCTCACATAAGCACACATTCCTGTAAGACAATAGCTACATCTCCCACTCTTGTCTTTAAAATAAATTGATACATCAATTACGATATTCGTGCATGCGATTAACATAAATTTAATCAAAATAACTAACCCTTAAGCTATTGCCTTTTGGTGCATGGAAGGAAAGCTAACATAACAAATGTTGCTCTCATGCATGCAAATGCATATAGATTCCAAAAGAGTCTTCTCAAAGGAATTATTACACAACGGAGCACATAGCTTTCATCACGAGCCTTCCCAAAGGAATGCTTAACACAAGAGAACATGCAAACACATATTTCCTTTTCTAGGAAATATAACATAATAGGCATACAAATACATGGTTTCTTTTCCATAAAACTAATGAAATAAAGCATAAGAATACATGTCTTACTCTCCAAATATTATACCAACATTACCCATATATATATATATATATATATATATATATTTCAAGGAAACCAAAACATTACTTTAGTTTTTTTATATGTAATTCATCTTATTTGACAAAGAATCTTTTCCAATGTAGGATAACAAAACATGTTATCATTTACCACATACAAATGTATATTCTTTCCAATAAAATATAATACAAACATTGCATTAATATACATGATCTTATTTCAAAAGAAACTAACATAAACTAACATAATAGTTCTGTTAGCATAAAGGTACTCACATATTTTCCTAAGGATTAAGATAGCTCCTTATTTCTTTTATCCATGCAAAAAACCTACCTCTATAACACAATGGCTATTCTTGGTGCATGCAAGGAGATAACTCTCCCTTTTTTAACATGCAAGAGAGATAGCTTTTCCTTTAATGTAGGCAACACATATGCTAATCTCTTAGAAAGATATTGATCTTAGTGAATTACCATGGTAAAATACATATTCTATGTCACTTCCTGAAAAGATTGTTATGTTAATATTTTAGAAAGATATTGTTCTTAGTAATATACCATGGTAAAAGACACAAGGAAAGTTACTATTTTAATTTTCTTAAAAAGAATAATCTCTTGAAAATATTGGTATTATGTTAATCTTTTGCCTTAAAATAGTACATTTTTTTAAATTAATGAATTTAATTAAAAGAGAAAAAATAGTATAACTACTTGTGCGATAAATCTCAACTTTAATTTGTGTATATTACAAATAATATTCTATAATATTCTATGGAGGTTAAGTCCTTACCATCCACTTAATAATCATAGATCCATATTCCAAAATAAACATACTTACACTTTGAACAAAGTATAAACATCAGTAATGGGTATACTCTTTAATAAATTTTAAGATAAATTATTATTTATATTGATATGGAATTATTTTAGTTGGGGATAGAAAATTTCCCAACAAAACATGGTTCTTATTTATAACTATAATTTGATTTCATGAATTTTAATTATAAAATTTTATATTTAAATATTAATATATTTTAAAAATATTATAAATATTTGGGAAAAAAACTATAATAAAATGCCAATTTATTTTAAAAGTAAAATAAAATCAATTCTAATATCGTGTTTATATGTATCTATTATCTCTTATTTATATATAACTTTTAAATATAATTTATACTTTATTTTTAAATGTTAAATCTATTTACTATTAAATTGGATTAAAAAAATAAATTAAGAAAATATTCACATTATGTTAACACACGATAAATTGCATAGCATACAATCATGAGTGCATTCTTTGCCTCAGATGGAGGAAACCAGAGATGAAGAGAATAAGGACTTTGCCCTCCTAGGGAGAAACCAAAGCCTTTTAGTTTTATTGTTTGCATTACAAAACATCTATTAATCAAAATCATGCATTTAAGAGTTGAGACAATGTGTTTGTTGCATGGGAATACAAAATGAAGCATGGTGTGCCAAATAAAAGGTGTGTGGTAGAGCCAGATGCCCTTGATATGTGGTGTGCCAAATAAAATGTGTGTGGCTGATCCAGATGCCCTTGATATGTGGTGTGCCAAAAAACTGCACGAACGAGCCACTCGACTCTCATTTGTTCTTCTTAGAGGTGGTAGAACAATAGTAACCCGCAGAGAAATAAAAATATGGAGAGAGGGACAACCTGAGCATTTTCATGTCGTCGTGTGTTACATTCTACCACATTGAAACTACAATGTAGCCATGCTATAACTGCATTGGACTTGGGAAGTTCCATGAGCCTTAAAACTATTAGTATCCCTTGATTTCTCTTTTAATATGTACAAGCCCTATAGGCTATGGCGAGGAGCATACATCATAGCATCGGCCATCGAAGGGACAAGATCCTGGGGCGAAGGGGCATGAGACATATGGGCGCAAGTGAAAGGCATGGAGGAGGAGCTAACAAGCACAGAGTGGGACAACACAGAAGAAGAGGAGGGGATGTTGGGCGAAAATCCCAAGTGTATAACTCTAGAAAGACACCTAAGAGATGAGACACCATGGTTATGGTGAGAAGAGAGATCAGAAATCCAGGCAACAAATTTCACTCTCTGTAAGGCACAATATTTTAACTGGCGAGAAAGAATATTCTTAAGTTTCCAAAGAGTTGTGCAGCCCTGGCATAAGTTAGTTAACTCCATGACTAAGACATCCCTGCGTATGTAGTCAAGAATCCCATTATCAAATATGGTGGCAATAGTAGCATCATCGAAGTTTGTGTGGGAGCACCCACGGCCTATCCCTCTACCGTGGTGCCTGTATCTTCCCCTTTCCTGATTCATGGTAACATATAATTACTTTGCAAACAGGATCTCGAAAAATCCGTTGAGGAGAATGTTAAGAGGAGAATGCAGTCTCGATAGGGGGTGAACATGGGGATGGGAAATTTAATGGTGTGGCCCTGGGATGGGGAGATCTCATACTTAGAGCAGTTCGCTCGCACATGGGAGAGTAAATGACACATGGTGTGGAGGGTGCCCCAGGTGAGATTTAGATTTTGGGTTCCTTAGAGTGAGAGCCTATGATCATGGGGCCACCCAAATATGGGGAGAGGAGGTTGTGTTCAGCTAATTGTAACAATTGAGGAAGCTAGACTGTTATCATCAGGGCATAAGGGGACCAACTCTGGTTGGGATGATGATCCTCAAGATATTTTTCCTTGCACTTTACATGGGAGAAGATGATGGCTTCTCGATGAGAAAGGATAAGTTTCAGCATTTGAACCAAGTATTCTAGGTGTCATCCCAAGGATAACTTGGTGTTTGGGGATCCATTGTGGATTTTTTTGGCTATTTTGATTGATATGTCTAAGTCCCCTTCCACCACTAATGGGAAGAGACGATTATTTTGAGTGATCTAGAGTCCCTCTATTAGAGCTCCCATTTTCGCTACATTGTTTCTCTCAAATCCATTTTAATCCCTCAATAAATGAATAATTTTCCCTAAATGGTTTCTGATACCAACCTCCCTCGAGTTTCCCTTAGATGCACCATAAAAATTGAGCTCGAAGTGGTCGGGGGGAGGGGAGACCAAGAGGAAGGGAGGGGGAAGTAGAAGTGGGAGATGAGGTGGAAGGGCCAAAATGTGGTCGTTTGATATTCCACCAGGTAAGGACTTCTTTTTCTAAGGGGGATGTTAGTGATCTTGATGCGAACAATATGAAAGAGATAAGGATTCTGAGAGATGCTTGTGAAATATATTCCAAAGTACTTCAGGGGATTTGGAATTGTGATTGAATATTATGTGATTAATTTTGTTCCAGACCTCCCATGTTAAGAAGAGAGGAGCAATGGACCATATACTGTTGATAATGACATTGATGAAAGGTGAGATCATCAAGTGCGTGAGGGTGCAAGAAATGAAATCAAGATATTTATTGCATCTGAGAAAACCATGCTCCAACTTGTTCCAGAGGCAGGTTGTGTAGGCACATGAGAGGAAGAGATGATCAAGGGTCTTCAATTGTGAGCGACATAGAGGGAATTTGGACAGTCCTTGAAATCCTTTTTAATGAGATTATCCTAGGTGAGGACACACTGCTTGACAAGGATCCAAATGAATGTTTCTAATTTTGTCCATGTTTTAAATCTCAAGGGTTTGACACATAAGGGGTATTGCTCAACAGTGAGAGGAAATGAATGAAGATGATAGGATTCTTTGACTGAGAACATGCCTGAGTTTGTGTAGCCCTATCTGAGGATGTATTTTCCATCCCTTTTACTAATATTTCTATTGTGAATCTCTTAATGAAGTTGTGATCGAGTGTGATCATTATCCTCCTCTAGGAAAATAATATATGTCTCCCAGTTGCAATGTCCTCATCCTTATATGTATAACTATAATTGTTAAACATATATGCACCCCATGTTGAGAGCTCGAGCTTGACTAAGGGGGTTAGCGAGAACATTGTTAATCCTTGGTTTTTGTTGCGAAGATTTGTTCCATAAATTGGTTGTGAATCCATCCTCTATCTCCTAGAAGCTGTGGGATTGAATCATAGAGCGACCTTTCCTAGCCAAATTCATATTAGATATTTATATGGAATGAGTGATAAGCGAAGCAAGTCCTGTTGGAGATTTTGATGGCTTATTTTTCCTGAAAAAATTCTAGCCCATGGTTACTACTTGTGTTTGATTCATTTCCACCATAATTTGGCTCCCATGGATATGTTCTCTAGATATCTTAGCCCCAGGCCACCATGTGATTTAGGGAGGCAGATGGTGTCCCATTTGACCAAACACCATTTATTCTTAAGGTCAGATCCCCCCAAAAAGAAGGATCGTTGAATGTTTATGATGCTTTTAAGGACCCATTTTTTAGAAGCAAAAACTGAGAAAAGATAGAGGGGAATTTCTTGGAGGACGAACCTGAGGGGAATGATCTTGTTGGATATGTTAAGGGAATGGTGGGTCCAAAAATTGATCTTGTAGGAGAGCTTGTCTAATAGATCACACCATGAGGAATTATTAATGGCTAAGTCAGTGAGGGGGGCTCCCAAATACTTGGAGGGGAGGTCAGTTGTGGTGAGGCCGAGAATGCATTGGATGTTACATTGGGTGATGGTTGGAGTGTTGAAGAAGAATCTTTGGGATTTGTATCGATTGATATCCATACCAGAGCCCTCCAAGAAGAGGTTGAGGATGGGTTTGATATTCTTGGATTATTGGATTGAGGGATAATTCATGAGGAATGTATCATCATTGAATTGTTAGTGGGAGAGCACAGTGTTGCCGCAGATGGAGAGGCCTTGAAGGGTCCCTTCAGACATGCCCGATTTGATTTTGTGGCTCATTCCTTTTTCTATGAGGATGAAGAGTAATGGGGAGATCCAGTCACCTTGGCATATACCCTTGGTGGGAAGGAAGATGTGAGAGGGAGATACATTAATCAAGATGGAGAAAAAATGGGTGGAGATGAGAGGCATGACCCATTCTATCCAGGTGGTTTCAAATCCAAATTCCTGAAGACTTTTTTCAATGTAGTGCTAGCATAGATTTTCAAAGGATTTTGACATGTCCAGTTTAAGTAGCGTGCCTGGTTTTTTGAGTCCTTTAGAGAATGGATGGTTTTTTGGGATAGGATGGTGCTGTCTAGAATTTTTCTTCCTTCTACATAACCCAATTTATCTTGGGATATGAGGAGAGGGAGGAGGTTTTTTATTCAGTTGGCTATAAATTTGGAAATCATTTCGTAAATGCTATTGCATAGAGATATAGGTATATATTTACCTAGTGATGCTACATTGTATTATTTTAGAATGAGAGAAAGGAACAAGGCATTAAAATCCTAAGGAATGGATATGGAGCATCTGGTTTCCTCCACAATATCATGGGTTTCCTTCCCAAGGAAGTTCCAACATCATTTGAAGAATGAAAAAATGAAGTAATTCGGGTCAAGGGACTTTCCATCTGCCATAGGGGAGGGCTTCACAAAATTTTGAGTCTGAGACTCACCACATGAGGGCCTCATATTGCTTCATTGTGAGGAGGTGGGGGATTTTGACTGCAATTTGGTTGATTTCATCTATGCGTTGGGCCAAAGCTTATTCAATGTCCTTCAAATTTTCCACCATTTTCCTGAATTTTGTTCTAAGAAGGGATATTCGATTGTTGGATCGGTGTTCAATGGTGGATTTGTGGAAGGAGGAGGTGTTGTGCTCTCCATCCTTTAACCATTGGACCCTAGATTTAACACGGTTACCGATGAAATAGGTAACATGACCTCAAAACAGAAACTCTAGCCCAAAAAGACTCAAAAAACATGAAAAAACACCCCAAAAACAAAAAAAGTGTATTCTAGAACGCACTTCGTTTTTTTTTAAGGTCAAATTTCAACATTTTATAAAATTATGTTAAAAACAAAATTGTTTATTGAAAAAATGATTGAAAAAACACCCTCAAAACAAAACCAGTTGATGCGGGAATAACAAAAAAAAAAAAAAAAAATTGTATCATATTTTTGACATTTTTAAAAATAGAAATAACATTTTTTAATTTTTAAAATTCAAACATTAAAAAAAACCTAAAATTTAAGAAAAAAATAAATTTAAAAAATAAAAACATTCTAAAGCTTAAAATTTAAAAATATATAGGAATAAAAAAATAGAAATAAAAACAAAATAAAATTTTTCATTCAAACATTAAAAAAAAACCTAAAATTTAATAAAAAAAAATTAAAGATTAAAATTTCAAAATATATAGAAATAAAAAAATAAAAATAAAAAACAAAATAAAAATATTAAATTTAAAAATAAAAATAAAAGAAGTTAAAAAAAGAAAGAAATTATAAAAAATAAAATATAGAAATTAAATTTAAAAAAGAAAAAGAAAATGTTTATTAAATTTTTTTTAAAATAAAATATTAAATTTAAAGAAATATATTAAATTTTAATAAATTTAAAACTTTAAAAAAAAAATAAAAAAAAAACATTATTTAAATTAAAAGTAAAAAAATTAAAAGTTAATTAAAAATAAAAAATGAAAAATAAAATACAATAAAACTATTAATTTAAAATATATATATATATATATATATTAAAAAAACAAATAAATTTTTAAAAAATAAATTAAATTTAAATTATAAAAAATAATATATATAAATAAATTAAATTTAAAATTTTAAAAAATAAATTAAATTTAAATTATAAAAAATAATATATCTATATATATATATATATATATATATATAATTAAATTAAAAATATATATATTAGATTTTATTAAATTTAAAAAAAATATGTTAATATTAAAATAACAAATTAAATTTAAAAATATATATATATTATATTTTAATAAATAAATGAATAAACAAATAAATTTTGAAATAAAAAATAAATTTTAAATATAAAGAAAAAAAAACATTGTTAAAATAAAAAGTTAAAAAACTTTAAAAATCAATTAAAAATGAAAAATTGAAAAAAATAAATTAAAAAATATATATTAAATAAAAAATAAAATAAAAAGCAAATTAATTTGAAAATATTAAGTTTAATTAAAAGAAAATATCTAATTTTAAATACACAATTTTAATTGAAAAAAAAATAATAATAATAATTATGTAATTAAAAAAATAATAATAAAAAAATATATATTAAATTCAAATAAATTTTAAAAAAAAAATACAAAATTTATTAATTTTTTAAAAATTAAATGAAAAAACTAAACATAAAATTTAATAATTAAAAAAAAATGAAAATTTTTTTAAAAAAAAATCAATTAAATTTAAAAAAAATACAAAATTTAATAAAAATTATTAACAAAATTTAGAAAAAAAAAAAAAAAATATATATATATATATATATATATATATATATATATATATATATAAAATTAAAAAAACAAAAAAAACAAAAAAAAAAATTAAAACAAACTAAATTTCAAATATAAAAATTAAATTTAAAAAAAAAAAAAAAAAAATATTTAAATTTTTATAATTTAAAAAAAAATCAAATTAAAAAAAATATATACATATACATATATATATATATATATATATATATATATAAAATAAAAATTTAAAAAAAAAAAAAAAAATTGATCGTGGTGGCGTCGCCAATCGGCCTCCCACCCAGGTGTCGGCGGAGGGTGGCCGCTGGGTGGGAGTCCGATTTCGGGAATCGCCCTCCGGCGACGGGAGGAATCAGCCTCCTGCTTCCGAAGGGTGATTCCCGGAATTGGCCTCTCGCCGCCGAAGGGCGATTCCCAGAATCGGCCTCTCACCGCCGGAGGGCGATTCCTGGAATCGGCCTCCCGCCGTGGGAGGGTGATTCTCGGAATCGGCCTCCCGCCGCCGGAGGACAACTCCCGGAATCGGCCTCCCGCCGTGGGAGGGCAATTCCCAGAATTCCCAGAATAGGCCTCCCGCCTAGGGGGCAGCGGAGGACGGCCGCCGGGCGAGCGGGGGTTTGCATGCAGCGTCCTCGCCTACCAAATGGCCCCCTCCGCCGCCACCTGGACGGGAGGCCAATTGGCGGTGCCACCACGATCAAAAATTTCTTCTTTTTTTTTTTTCTTTTTTTTTTTTTTTAATTTTAATATTATTTTTTTTAATTTTTTTTTTAAATTCAAAAAATTTAAATTATTTCTTTTTAATTCAAATTTTTTATTTTAAATTTAATTTGTTTTAGTTTTTCTTGTTCTTTTTTTTTCTTTTTTTTTTAAATTTAATATTTTAGATTAATTATTTTTTAAAATTTAAAATTTATTTATTAAATTTATTAAATTTTGATTTAATTTATTATTTTTTTTTTAATCTTTTAGTTTATTTAGTTTTTCATTTTTAAAATGTATAAATTGTTTCATTTAAAAAAAAAATTGTAAATTTATGGATATTTGTTTTTTAATTATTTGCACGTGGTTTTTTTCATTTTTTTTGTTTTTTAATGATAGTTTTTTTTTTTATTTTAATTCTTTTATTTTAATATTCTTTTTCAATTTTAAATTTTGTTTTTTTTTTTATTTGTTTTTTTATTTTTTTTCTTATTATTATTATTTTTTAATTTAAATTTTTAAATTTAATTTTTTCTTTTTTGTATTATATTTTTTTTATCTAAATTTTAATTTTGTAATTTAAATTATTTTTAAATTTTCTATTTAAATTTTTTTTTTTTTAATTATATGGTTTTTTTTAATAACTTAGAAAAAAATGTTTTTGATGTTTTTTTTTTTTTGTTAATTTTTGTTTTTTTTCTTCAAATTATGTGTTTTTTTTTCAAATTTTGTCATTTCTTTTGATATAATTTTCGAATATTTTTGTTTTTTTTTAATTTTTTTTTTTTTTTTAATTTTTTTTTTTTACAAGTTAATTTTGTTTTTTTTTACATTTTTATTGGTTTTTTTTATTGTTTTTATATATATTTTTTTATCTAAGTTTTGTGTTTTATTACCAACATGAAAATCACCACTCTAAAAAAAAGGTTGATGCTGCATCAATAGGTTTCAAAATTAGCATGAAAATCACTAACATTTTAAAACAAATATTCATACTTCATAAATAAAAATATTAGTGTCAAAAATGTGCACCAAAAAAAAAAGGGGGTGATTCTGCATCATCACTTTTCAAAATCGGGTGTTTTTTATGCTACCAAAAAAAAGTAGGTAACAGTGCAGTTACCCATTTCATCGGTAACAATGTTATTTATGCTTCCAGTATATTTCATCTTGTTTCTATCACCCCTCCATTAGTTGGAATAGTGAGTTCGAGGAGAGATAGATTCCTTGGAGCATATATTGAGGATGATTTCTTGTTGCAGGGAAACCATTTCTTTTCCAGGAGCTTTTTTTCCTGAAATATATTGTCAAATTCTTCTTTCTTCCATTCATTTATTAGAATTTTGACCTACTTGAGTTTCTACTGAAATATGTACAACTTGGATCCCTTACAGATGACCATTCCTTTCCACTATCCCTTGATTTTGGAAATGATGTTAGGATTCATGAGCCAAAATTGTTTGAATCTGAAGGGTTTCTTTAGAGGCTTTCCAAAGGTTCTTCAGGAAAGAGCTATGGGCAAGTGGTTAAAGCCCGCGCAAGGGAGTATGGTTGCTGCAATTTCCCACCCATTGAGAAAGAGATCCTTCGAGACAAGGAACCTATCTGTCTGGGAGGAGATTTGGCCAACTCCGCCTCTCTTATTGTTCTAGGTGTATAAGCAATTGGAGGTTTTGCTATAAACAAGGTTAGAGTCCTCAATGAAGGATTTTAGCATTTCAGATTCAATATCTAGTTAGCGGCGTCCTCCCTTATTTTCCCGGAGGGAGGAGATGATATTAAAGTAGCCCCAAATTATCCATTTGTAGGTATCTAGAATTGGTCTAAGGGATGAGAGGTTTTCAACAAAAGCTTTTTGGGTGGGGTTTGGGGTCCATGAAAATTGGAGATGGAGGCACAAATGTCTATTCCAAGAAGATGGAAGGAGGAAGTAATGATAGTTGGGTTAGAGGAGATAATTTCCATAATTATTATGGAGGGATTCCAAGCAATTTTGAAGCCTCCAAAAGCGTCATCTGTATCCATTGTGATTTTTTTGGAAACTCTCCATAACTTAGCGATTATTGCAACGAATTATTGACTGGAACATTTGGCTTCTTGGATGAGCAATATTGTAGGTTGGTCTTGTTGGATCTTCATCTAAAGAATTTTGTGCTTTGAGGGGTTCTTCATTCCCCTTATCTTATAGGATACAATATTCATAGAGAAAGGGATGGTTCAGAGAAGTAGACCTCCGATATCTTCTCATACTGCCCTAATTCCACTAATTTCCACCCAAGTGTGCCTAGTCTTTGAAGAGTCGATTTTTTGCCTCACTTTTTGAATTCCTTTTCACTTTTCTTTCCTTCTTTGTTTTTTTATTGTAAAAAATCCCAGCTACATTTGGCTTTCACTTTCACAAGATTTTCAACGAGGAGGTGGATCTGCTTATCAGGTATTGTGTTTTCAACATTCCTACAGCAAGTGTCTTCCATGGAAATGAGGTCCAACCCTTCAAGGTTTTTGAGATCTTCTTCTTCGGCAATAGGAGCATCCTCATCATGGGCTTGAAGGTCCTGCTCCATTAGGGTTTCTAAAGCTCCATGGTTTTCCCCTTTGTCTGAAGTCGTGTTTCATTCTTGGTATAATCTTGGATTGGACTCAGAAGGTTCTTCCAAGATGTTGGTGGCGTCCTCTGGGATATCTTCTATAAATTTGAAGTTTTTTCTTGACTTGGTGCTCTTGGTCTGCAGGGCTTGACCATTCTTCTGTGTGTGCCTCCTTTTGGGGGAAATATTGGTGAAGCATTGGAAGCTGATGGTTTGGGGTCGTTGAGAAGGTAGTCCCGGAACATATGGCCATGATGATGGCATTTCTTGCAATTGAAGGGCACATGCTTGTAGTCCAACATTTGGAACCAGTCTTTGTCTTCAGATTTTAGGGCTAAGACTTCTGGAAGAAATCCTGAAATCTCTGTGTAAACACATATCCTTGCAAAGGTTTCATAGAAGCCCTGGCAAGTTTGCTCAAAGAGACATATAAATTTTCCCTGGATATTGTTGATGTCCCTTAGGATATCTTGGTCCACGGTACTCAAAGGGGAGTGAATAGAGACACACCCATATTGGTGCCCATGATAAATCTTCCTTTTCTTGTCTGAAGCGCGGAGTCTATTGCCTCATGTAGAGGCTTGCAGAGTTTAGGAAGTAGGGTCATCTTGGTGAGAGAAGACCATCATGAAAAAGCCCTTAGATCCCAGATTGACGTCATAGTGCGCTTTTGGTTTCCACCTCTTGGCTATCTAGTGCATGAGCGTCTCTTTTTCCGGCAAAAATCCAATGAGATTGCATATGAGGGCATGATCTTGCATGTATTGGATGTTGTTTTTTAACCGTGTCAGAGGAATGTGCGGACTGGGTATCTTCTCTGATATTTCTTTGCATGTGTTGGTGCTTCTTTGCTCAACTTACGACAGAGGCGACATTTGGTGCTTTTGAGTGTCTTGTGTTACATAGTCAGAGATTTATCATTTTGTGGGGTTGTTTTGGATTGTAGTGCTATTGGGTCAGGTCAAAATGCATGGAATTCGTCGCCTAATCGAGGGGAAAGGAAGAGTCGAGGCTCCTCCCCCAGTGAGTTCCATAATTACAGGCACCATAGGTCAGCGAGGAGGGGGAGCAAAGGAGTCGATAATGGAGGGGGATGGGAGGAGGGAGGACTTACATAGTTTAGTTAAAGAAGCACACCTCGACTTGTAAAAAAACAAATGAAATTAATTTATTGCCACACAAAAAATTATAATTTTATTACATCAGCTTATTATAAATTAATTAAAATAGTTTAAAACTTATAAATATACAAAAAAAAAACTATTTACTATTAAATAAATTAATTTATTACAGCAAATAGTTTTCAATTTTATTTCGTATATTCATTGCTTGTGAAATTTTTGTCCATCAAAGTTATCAAATTAACCATTATAGAAATATAAGGTAGACAATCTTATGCTAAATTACATATTTGGATTATCTCAAAAATAAATTATAAAATTAATTTATAATTAAATTATTTAAATTTATTTATAAAATTAAATTATTTAAATTTACTTATAAAATCAAATTACCATTTCTCATATTTAATGGAATTTTAAAATGATCTAAAATTATAATCAAATTAGAGATATCCATAGTCGGAAAAACACTATTTTCATATTAAAGATATCCATCACTTTAAAAAGGTTATTTTCAGATTGACAAAAATGTACCCAAAAACAGGTCCAGATCTACAAGAAGGTCATCTTTATTTGGAATATAGTGTTTTCAGATTGACAAATGTGTATCCTAAAATGGGACCCCGTGTACAAAAAAGGTCTTCTTTATTTGGTATCTCTTTATTCCAAAATAAGTCTACATGTAGAAGAAAGCCATCTTTATTAGTCCCTGCCCCCTCTGGGGCTGCAGGGACTCTTGTAATGGTTTTTCCGATTTTCATTAGTTTCGGCCCATAAACCAAAGTTAGCTAATTTAATTTAACCTAATGTTTTCCATTTATACAGTATAAAGTGTTTTTTTTGAACCTATGAGCTTGTCCAACCGTTATTTCAACCAATACGTAACTTTGAGGTCTTATTTGGCCTCATATCGAGGCCAGACATACTGAAACTTACCATAAATGTCCATTGCTACTGATTAATGCTGACATTAGTTTGTAAACATTTTATGTTTACTAATTAAGAGAAGAAGTTTATGGATACAAGGTTGCCGAATTTTTACACATATGTGACACATGGATCACAGATGTTTAAACAGATTGCATGGCCATACTCCACTTGTCATTACCACCAACCGCTATATCCCTTGCTCACCAACCGCTATATCCCTTTCTCTCGCTCAGAAGCCGAGAAGCGCAGTTTGTGTCAAGGAAGGCATCTCTCAACCTTGCTCTCTCTATTAATCCCTGCAAGCTCTCAATTAATGAATAGCAATGGAGCCCTGCAACTGCATCCCTTGCTCTCGCTCAGAAGTCCAGAAGCGCAGTGTGTGTAGAGCAAGGAATCTCTCAACCTTGCTCTTTCAATTAATCCCTGTAAGCTCTCAATTAATGAGCAGTAATGGAGCCCTGCAATTGCATCCCTTGCTCTTGCTCAGAAGCCCACAAGAACAGTGTTTGTCGAGCAAGGCATCTCTCAACCTTGCGCTTTTTCAGGCATCTCTCAACCTTTCTTTTTCAGTTAATCCATGCAAGCTCTCAATTAATGCGGCAATGGAGCCCTGCAAATTTTCAAAATTCAAATGACTACAAAATTTCAGAATTAAGAGAAAGAGAAAGAGCAAGAAAAAAATAGCAATATTTCAAAATTCTAAGAGAAGCAAAATTTTAAGAACATTGGTTGGACTTTACCTACCTGCGTTCGACAAAACATCCTTGGTTCACTGTTGATTCCATGTATCTGGCTCGAGGTCTAGGAATTTCTGCAAAGTGAAAGAAAGGCAAGGGTGTTGAGGTAACTTTTTTGTTGTTCTGTAATTACTTTATGCAGGCTTAGTAATTTTATGTTCCTATTTCCACAGCTGCTATCTTCCACAGCTATTCAAATGTCAGTTCTATACAGCCATTCAATGCTTGTTCTCTCCTAGTTTTAACACTTCAAGGCGGGGAGTTGCGGACCTCGATATCGAGACCCAAATCCTGTTTGACTGCTATAGCCCCACGGGCCCTTCAATTTCTTTATGAACTAACTAAGTGGGACGATTTCCGTACACTTCACTTCAATCACCGCTCGTTGCACCCCGAATCCACTCCTTCATTATGCATCGATCGTTTGGGAGGGATTGGCTTTGGGGCGGGATTGGCTTCGTTCTTGGAAGAGAGATTTGTTCTCCTAATTGGATTTGTGCATAATAGTGACAGCTAACATATCCAAGCGTAGCCCTTTCTCAGGGGCATGCTTCCAAAAAGACTTGTTGGGGATATGAGGATGCATCCATTGCAACAACAACTGCAATGCTCAGGCTTAGCCTACACCGACTCCACCGCTCACTGCAACAATGTGACTGCAAGACATGTGAATCAGCTAGTAGAGCTCTAATTTTTTCTTGCCTGCAATTCTAAAATTAATTTAAACAATGATTTCTTAATTTGATTTATTTTTTGTTTTTTAATTCTGCAATTCTGAAATTAATTTAAACAATAATTTCTTAATTTGATTTCTTTTTTATTTCTTAATTCTGGACACTGACTCTACCGCTCACTGCAACAACGTGAATCCAAGACATGTGACAATAGGCTTGCCATAGTAAGCCAGCACTAATTTTTATGGTTATTGAATAGAGCTCTAATTTTTTTCTTGCCTGCAATTCTGAAATTAATTTAAACAATGATTTCTTAATTCTAGAAATTATGAAATTAATTTAACCAATGATTTCTTAATTCTAGCAATAATTATGGCAATAAGCAGTTCGACCTATCAAGAATTTTCTCAACCCTTCGTTGCTTCGCTTAATAAACAATTCAACCTGTCAAGAAGTTGCTCAGCCCTTCGCTGCTTCAGTTGCTTCGATCGCTCTGGGCAAGCAATTCAACCTGTCAAAAAGTTGCTCAGCCTTTCGTTGCTTCAGTTGCTTCGGTCGCTCTGGGTAAATAGCAGATTCAGAACTGGCAATAAGTAATTCAACCTATTAAGAAGTTGCTCATACCTTCACCCGCCGCACACAACGGATTCAGAACTGGCAATAACTAATTCAAAATCTTAAGAAGTTAATCTGGTTTGCTGGTTTATAACAATGCTTCTAAATATTTATCAATTTCTTTGAAAGGTGGCGTTATAACCAATGGCTTTACCAATTCATTTGAAAGGTGTCATTTCAGGCAGTGGGAATGTGGCTTGTATCCAAGCCCTCCTGTCATCCCAAATTTTATTTTTTTACTTCAATTAACTTTTATTTTTTTACTTCAATTATTTTTTTTCCTTCAATTATTTGTACCAAATAAAAAAACAAAAAACTAACAGGTGTTGGATGCATGGAAGGCAGGTGTCTACACGGCTAATTTGGTGGTTGTGCAATGAGCTAATTTTGCTGAGTGGTTGGATCCATTATGGTTACAATGAATTGAAATTTTATCCAGTGGTCTAAATCCCAAGATCTGCATTTCATAAAGTAAAGAAAATCTTCCCACTTTAGTCCATTTTTTAAAATAAAGCCTTTCACTTCCTAAACTGTGCATATCTGCTCCAACCATAAGGCAATGTAGCAGAATCAGCCACATCCAAGTACATCAATAAGTGATCCACATTTTTTCCCTACGGAAATATCAGCACCCGCCTACCTCATTTAGACACGACAAAATCACTTAATGGACACTCGAATTAAAGGCATGTATTATCAATAAACAATTTCCGAACATAAGATGCTAGATAGGGGTCTGGTCTACCCGATCTGTTAAAATTTTAAACCTAGGCTAGCAATAAAAATGCTAAAACAAGGTAAAATTCCATGTTATACAGCTCTCTGGCACTGGACCTAATTCCCTTTGTTGATTATGTTCTATTGCAAAACCCCCTCGGCTTACACAAATGAGTAATAGTAAGCCTTGTGGCTAGATTTGTGTTATCTGATAGCATATTAATATTAATTTTTGTTTAATACACTGGACACAACCTATGTCTCTATGAAAGCCAAAATGGGCCTCTACCCACAATCAAATAGTTCTAGCAAAGGAAACCACACAGATTATCATACTAAGCCATTTCAGGTTTTACTAAGAACTACATGTACAACATATCTGCATGGCTTTGTGAGGCCATTCATATCCTATATCTAATCATTTTAAGCATTGACCTTTGGAAACCAACCCGCAATAATATATTGCTCATCTGCAGCGTTTGTACGCTGAAATGATTCTCGAGAGAAGACAGCCTGCAAAGCAACAAAACCCATGATGGAATCATATAAATAGAACAGACCAACACCACAAATTTTGGGTTGACACTAAACATTAAACTTCTATGAAGAATAATAAACAAGCTAGAAAATTATGATAAACTAGCAATTAGCATATATAGAAAAGCAAAGAACAATTACTAGAAAATCCTACACACAGTAGCTAAATATTGGGGTTTTTGCAACACTAGCTATATTGTTTCGATCTAGATCTTCCCAAGAAAAACAAGTGCATACCTCTTTTTGCACGAGCTAAATATACACCCAAAAATATCCTCCTAACTTTATATAACTCTTCCAAATAAGCCCTGTGGTTGTGGTTGTTCAAGGGTTGGATAAACAGGTTCGGTTGACTGCTTACTACTTACTATTGTAATTGTAGTCAGTAAATGCACGTGATCCATCTTTATGTGATCGAACTCTAGGTTGCCCTCTTATGATCCATGTATTCTTTTGACCAAAATTCGCTCACAGTAATCAAAATGATTGAATCGGTCAAATGACATTCCAACGAAATCAGAATAAAAGCATGTATTGAGAGGTCTGTCATTTATAAGTTTCACCATTTATGATACATTCACTTTGCACACGTATTTTTACATATCTATGAAATGGCGTGTTTTATCTTTCTATCAAAATTTGGAAAAAGTCTCACATACATGGTGTATAAGGAATTCAAGTTTTATTTATTGTAAAAAAATAACTGCTCTTTCCTAACTCCTGCTCAAGGTAGGGACTAGCTGCCTTGCAACAATCTTTGTTTGAATTGCAAACTTTAAAGATATTTTGAAATTTCATAAATAGAAATAAGATAAAACAATTGAATCAAACCCAAACATCAATGTAAGTGGTTTGTTTACAAGTTTGATCTTGCTCCAATAGATTTTTTTTGATGGGTGAAGCTTATGTTTTTTGTTTATTTATTTTGAATGATTTTGGGTGAAGCTTATGTTTTTTGTTTATTAATTTTGAATGATTTTGACGGGAAGTTTTTATAGCTACTGTTTAAAATGTTGTTTTATGGACATAGTAATATAGTTATAGTGGCAAGTAGAAGGAAAAAAAAAGGCTATGTTATGCATTATTACATATATAGCAACTTGTTTTTTTGACTAATAGAAAATAAAAAAGCTCTACTAAATTTACAAAAAAAAACATAAATTTATGTAAAACACAGATTTTATATAAACGTAAAGATTAAATTTTTTAAGTGCAAATTTATTTTAGAGTATAAAAAACAAGATGTATTTTTCATTGTTTAAACTATATTTTTAAATCAACTAATTAAACCTACATATCATAATTATATAATCTATATCTCTTTTTTATTTTCTATTTAAAAAATATTTTATTTTTATTTTAATAATGGACCCCTTCCACTCCACTCCACTCCACTCCACTTTAAACATAGACGTACTTATAAGTCACTGAGCTCAACAAGAAGCTGTATGCGCAAAGGAAATAACATTTGTTATCAATGTCATACCCGATTTGGTAATTCTGCTGCAGGACATTACTAAATATGGAAATATATTCGGTGACATTGTAATTTGCTCCCTTGAAATGGAATGTCACAGCAGGAAAGGTCGAATTTAAAGAGCGTTTGGCGTGAAAGCACAAGGCTAGGCCAACGCTAGAACCATCGGCCCATTGGACATGAATCAATGACCTCAATACTTCTTTCACAGCATCATAAGCAATCTGTGGCAGAAAAGTGACAGTCGTTCCAGAGTCTATGATAAGTCCGCCAGAGCCATCAGATTGATGAGCGAAAGTGCCAGAACGGATTTCCACTGATTTCCCAACACTGATTCCCTCCAGTGAAAGGTAATAGTATGATGGATGTAAGCTGTTTTGAATAAGGGGAGTCGAACTGAACCAGTTGAGCAATCATTACAGGGTTTGCACTTGGTCCACACTAAGATACTGCCAGTGTTCAGATATGTAACATAGGATACACCTGGCGTGCCTATTGTCATATTCAAGATATATCCTCCACATAGGCAATGCCACATGTTTAAAAAAAACTATCACTCACTTGTTTAAAAAAAACTATTACTCACTTCAAATGATACTAGTTCATATGGCATTTTTTTAATTGAACAATTTAATTAAAAAGAAAAAAACACAGGAAATTACTTTGAAAATAAATCTCAATTTTTGATTTATTTGTATTATTATAAATATTAGTAATATAATCAAAAATATCAAGTGGAGATTAAATCCTTACTATCCATTTAATAATTATTGATAATTAAATTAAAATTCTAAGAGCCTTATTCCATAATAATCAAGTCTGTGGAAGTAATTAGTTTTCTAAAGATATTTTATGAGATTATCAATATATTTTTATAAATAGTTTTATTTCATTTGTCATTTTTTTTATTAATTGATTGAATTATTTATTGAGCCTAGAGATTCATTTTACAGCCCAAGTGAAGGCAACGTGTAAGTATGTTAGTGTTCAACTTGGAAATATTCTCTAAATAGAAAAGAAATATCTGCTACAATAATAATAATAAATCTTATGCATGTTTAATTAGTTGTATCAAAAATACAATTTAAACAATAAAAAATTACACGTTATTTTTTGCACTTTAAATTTTTAAAAAATTGCTTAAAATATATATGTGCTAATTTAATCAATTTAATAAATATTAAACCATAAAATCTCAAACTTCATTATTTTCTTAAAATAAATCTGTGCTAATTTAATCAATTTAATAGATATTAAACCATAACATCTCAAACTTCATTATTTCCTTAAAATAAATCTGTGCTAATTTAATCAATTTAATAGATTCTAAATTAGAAAAACTCAAACTTCATTATTTTCTATTATATATAGTAATATTGTAAATGTTTAACCGAGGTCGCGTTATAGTTTCATCTTCTGTCCTGTTAGTCTGTTTTCGCAATATTTCCCAAAGTAACATATTTTTCAACTTTTAACAGCAAGAACGATCTTGCAAATTATTCTGTTAAACGTTTGTATTTATAACAAGAATTCAAAAGCGATCTTGTAATCTATTTTGCTAACCGTTTCCTATTTATAATAGGATTTCAGTCAGCGATGGTAGAATCTGTGATCTGATAAGAGTTCACCGTCGGATTAGGTTCTGGACTTTATATTGAAGTCGCCCTTCCATGATGGAGGGCTTTAAAAAAAAAAAACATTTCAATTGACCACAATACACTATTTTTACATTTCATTTTCAGAAAGACAAAATCATCAATATTTATGTTAATAAAAGACTTTTACATATACAATAGTGAAGGAGGTTCCATCTTGCATTGCTTAAATTGTTCTATTGTCTATTAAAACTCTTTTGGAATGCTAAGACTTCCAATAATTACACATCTCAAATAATTGGAACAGTCCCTTGACTTGGCCCCAAAATTGATACGAGATAGCTTCTTCTTTCAGTTATAAACCTTTGACAGTGATGGTCCTCTAGCTTAACATCTCTTGTGTGATACCCTACAATGATTATATTCAATATGTTAATAAAAAAAAACATAATAAAACTTGAAAGATATTATAAAACAGAAAGTAAAAGTCAAATGGTATAAAACTAAAAAAATCACTTACCAAAATTGTTCTTTTAAGTGCTTGATAGAGTAAGACAGTGATGGTCATAAACACTGAAACTCACTAGTTCTTTCAATCTATTCTCATAGTGGAAGAGGTTTTCGAGTTTTCATCTCTTTCCATTCATCATAAATAGCATCCCAATCTACCTCATTTAGAGCATGAGGTGCACTGAGAGAGAGAAACATTAACATATCTAATGTTTTTAAAGAAAGTTTTGATCTATCATCATTTTTTATTCGATTTAATTTTGAAAAGCCTCTTTCACATACGGCTGTACTAGCTGGAATAATAAGAATAGCTTGCCATAGCTGCATTAAGCATGGAAATCTTTCAAACCATTCAATTTCACCTCCACATATATCCCATGCTCCAAACATATGCTTTTTTGGGTAAGATTTATAAATAGTACATATAAATTCATCCATTTCACCCATACATTTAATGCTTTCCACAAAAAGCAAGCCTCCACCACTGAATTTTTCACATAAACATGTCAACCATCTTCTTGTTTGATTGTCTCTATCATCCATATCCTCATAATAATTACGAGGACTAAAAAACTTAGCTGCATTAAAAATACGCAAATCTATGAACCTTGCATTTAGAGAGTCAATCACCTTCATTACAAAACCTTTTCCCAGCATAACACAGTCATCTAGTGTCCCTGATCTCTGTGACTTCGGAAAACTCTCAAACCTCAATTCATGTACATGTACTATACCTGTACAATCTGCAAACTCAAGAGTTCCTTTTTGTGTTTTACTTAAAAAAGATGATGTGTGCATTGCACCTGCCCCAAATGTGCCTCTTAGAAATCGCTTATGAAGCAAGCTAATAGTGATATCCAAAGTCGTTCCAATAGATGTAATGTCAACATGATCCTCTTGAAACTTTTGATTCAACTTATTTAACTCAATAAGCACATCTGCAAGTAAGTGGATGCAAAATTGAACTTGAAATATTGTAGCCATCTCGTACATTTTTTTCTCCACTAACTCCCAGTCTCTTAACAAAGCAGGCATGAGCTTAACAAGTCTTTCCATGACTTTTCCTCTAGAAAGCCATCTAATATGATGAATTTGAAACACTTCTAGCCTTGTGATTTGAAATGACTCCATTAGCTCTTTCAATTCTCCATGTCTTTTAGTAGATTTCCCTAACCATAAATAGATCTTGTTTGCAAACTTATCAATAGCTTGCAATTTTTCAAAATATGATGAAGCATCATTTGCTGCTAATGCTTCTCGGTGAGCAATACAATGGATATCTAATAAATGAGGGGCATGTCGACGAAGCTTAGTAGATAAACCTTCACGAATACCCCTCATGGATGATGCTCCATCAGACCCAAATCCAACTAAATTTGTCATGGACAGATTCATATCTGCTAAAAGAGATATCACAGCATTATACATAGATTGTGATGTTCCATCCTTAATCTGTAGCAACTGTATGAATTTTGTAGCACATGGACCTCTTCCTTCATTTGTCAAATATGTAATATAAACAATCAAATGTTGCACCATAGTCCGATCAGTGCTTTCATCAAGTAAAAGTGAGTAATATGGGCTTTGGAAAATCTTATCTTTTAATTTTCTCCAATATACCTCCTTAGCAGCGTCTAAAAATTCTTTTCCAGATGTTGTATTTGTATATGCTGAATATTCATCTGTTAAAGGCATGTGAGGAGTGTTTTTATACCTGTTCAAGTCACAAATTGACTTATATACTTCCAAAGGTAAATCATGTATTGCAACAAAATACATGTTCTCAATAACTGATATAATTCCCCCTTTCTAAGCATCAACCATTAGCTCTACATGTTTTGTAATTGGAAGAGTACTCTGTTTTCTTTCTGCCTCTAAAAATTGAAAATAAATTTTATGAGCCTCTGATGCTGCATGGATGTTTAAAGCACTAACTTGAAGAGTTGCGCTTACATCTTTAGCAAATGGAGTTTCCCTTTTAAATTTTACACACCATGAACATTTTATCCTTTCAACGCCATTACAATATTTTACAGCATATGCCCATGGAAATCTCATCTTCCATTTGGACTTGAATGTCCTTTTGTACCTCTTGGATGTCGGTTCCTCTTCAAGAAGTTCTGCACTATATGATTCATGGTCCCCATCTAAATGATCATATACTTCATTTTCAGAAATGTGCAGTTGATTAGAGCATTGAGAGATACCAAATGCATCAGCAAGTGAACGTTGTTTCAGATCTTTTTTTGGGCGACCAAGAGGTGGCATTTTATACCTGTAAATCATAATCAATCAACAAAACAAGAAATATAAAAATACAGATTAATATAAAACACACAGATTCTTTGAAAACAAGACAGTAGACAACAAACTTCATATGAAAACTAATGTAGAAAAACACATTAATAAGAAAAAAAATCTGAAACTCTTTCCAAATTAATAAGAAAAAAAATTATACAGGATAAGATGTATGGTGATCCTTTATTTAAAATATATAAAAAAATTATCTAAAATCAATATAAATATAAAAAAAAATTTGCAGGCATGCTTAAAACATACAGAAGCACATAATTATTCAATGAACTGTGTAAAGCACTATAACTCGTGCTTGATTCTGTATGTGTAATACAATAAGCAGTCATAAATTAAGATGTATGTTCACTGTAAAAGTCACGGTGGTGGACCATTTGGATATCTGAGAACAGCTTTGATGCCTGGTCAGTGGGTCACTGTAAAAGTCATGGTGGCGGGCCATTTGGATATCTGAGAGTGGCTTTATCATTATGTAGAGTCCACAATCATTGAAAGCTTCACCAAGCTAGATGACAAATTTGTGGATAATGAGTGTCTAATAATCACAGAAAGGAGTTTAAAGTATTGTACTGCAACAGATTGTTTTGAGGCCACTCGCTGCGAGTGGATAGAATTTGTAAAAGGATTTGTTGTCAATATTTTGTCGGCCTATTCAATCACTGATCTAGAGGAATTAATAATGTACGGTGGAAAGCACGCAAAGCCAAAGGAATGCGGATGAGAGAGGCAGCTTATTGGAAGGCTTGTGGGGCAGGTGGTAGCCTCCTAGACAACTCCTATTTCAAAACACCCAATTATTTCAAATACCACCTAAACACACACACAGTTTCATTATGAATCAGTGTCAAGTACCTTTACGCAGCGTCATAGAAAATTTTCTCCCAAGATAGTATTCAGTAATCACGGAAATATCACAGAGACACTTTTGTTTTATAGTTGTCGAATTCTTGAATTGAAATGATAGACTTAAAAATTCTGCAAAATGTACCTATGTGAAATCTCAGGTTTTTATCTTCAAACTTTTGCAAATGTACATAATTTCATATAAAAACTTGTCAATTCAAAACAAAATGGTACAGTTGGAATCTAGCAAATTATAAGTTGATTTGATGGGGAACGATACCATGCTTCCCCTCGACTCTTTGGGATCAGGATTCAGTATTAGTAACAGCAGGACGAGGCCTACAAAATGAGAAGTTTGCACTGGTAGGTATTACTATTCATGTTACTGTGTGATATTGGAAGGCTGTCATAAATGTATGCATACGTATATTTTTTAATGGGGACATAATGCTAGAGCACTGTTCATCTACGGACTCATAATCATATCAGGTCAGAAAATTCCAGTGCCATTTCCATCCATGTGCTTGTCAGAGAAAGGGTTAATTTTGAAGCTTATACTTCATATTCCATGGGTAAAACACACACAAATAATAGGAATAACAATGTACAGTACATGGATAAAGATCACGGGGAAATGAAACTAATATGGGGTCATATCATGTCCATAAACTCAATAATGTTTTATTCCAGCTATAATAGTCATCCACAACACTGGTTATATAATGATATTTTTCCTACCCTCATTAACTGTCCAGTTTTGTCATCACAAGATAATTGCAGTGATCATGTTCATTTGGAAATGGATTACCATCAGCGTGTCCAAACAACATGTAGTAGCTTCAACCAGTTGGAGCAGATTTTTTAAGATGCCACTGAGTTGCACTTGTCCAGGCCAATTTTATGCCCTGCAGTAGACAAGAAACCAGCTAGCAAGCATCTAAATTTTAACATTTCCCTCTTATGGATGATGATCGAACATGAAGGAAAGGGGCATTTCCATCTGAAAGGGACGAGGCATCTAAAACCAATATCAGATCTATATGACATTCGTCCAAATCATCAAATATTTATTTGGACAAAATTGAAGTAGCACGCTAGGTGGAGATATTTTAGTGTTGTTTTAGTCATAGCTTTTCTAAGCTAAAAGGGAAGGCAAAGAGATCAAAAAAAGAGAGTAAGGCGTAGATCCTAAATAAAGAAAACTAAGGCGAGATCCAAAAAATTCGTATCAAAGAAAGCATACTAGGTCAAATGTAAATGCACTTACAATACTAGAGAATGTAATAAGTGGCTTTAGAAATTTGTTCAAGTCTTTTGAAGTGGAACCCGAGTCTTTCAATTAAGCCATAGTTCTCCACTAGGAACAAATTCAAAACTTCAACAAAAGAAGTCTCTTTTCTTTCTTTTATTCTAATGACCTCGAAATAACTCAACCATGTTTAATAATCATTCATTAAAATAGTGTTAAAGTCACTAATATGAAGGCAGCAAGATCATAAACTCTTGCTGCGGCTTCTTCCTCATCATAAGTTCACAGGTACAACTGCTTTCCCTTTTACTTTAGGTTCTGGTTCCAAATCCTTGTAAAACTGTTGAGATTTATAATAAGACTTAGTAGGTTCTGTCTGTAAACATCCAATACTGTTCCAAATAATTCTTCAAACAACTGGCCAGAATATACAAAAGGACGGTCAATGGTTTTTGCACTTTGAAATTTATCTTTGCAGGATGCAGACTATCAACAACTGATTCGGGTTTCAAAAAATAAAGATAATTACTGAAATATAAGTTTGTAATAGTCCTTAGCCATGTTGCAATAGTGGCATGAATTATTTGAGTTTGCTGCCATAAGAACACCTCAGTTCAGTTATAAACATTGTTAAGTGTGCAAGCATGACTAAGTGACTATGAAGATGTATCTGGAGGAAGAAGAGTGCGGAGACTTGGTAGAACATTTGTTGTCTGTTAAGAGAAGCATGGCCAGAGACCTTGACTCATCACAACCTGCTTTTGATTTGAACATCGATTCCATAGGAAAGGATTCAGGAATGAACAAAATTTATAATTGAAAACTCATCTGCATATTGTGAGTAGTTAGATGACACATCCTACTGTTCCAGCATTTCCTAGGAATGGAGAATCGATTGCCGTATAGCCATTCCCAGGTTGTTGTTTCAAATGCAATTTATTTTGAGGCACTTCTCAGCTAAAGATGGGCTTTTGGATCATTTGTCAGGATGCCATTTCAGTTTTCTTTAAGCATTGCGTATCTCACATCAGATGAATCTTTGTTAACGCAGAGAACTATATAAAACAATGAATTCGATCTCCTCTTAGAAACCATTTCATCTGGTTTTTTGCTTCCATTTCAATCATAACCTTTCCATTTTCCACCATAAGTCCGCCTCCCATATTCACTGCTTACATATTTAATAGATTGAGGAAATTTCTATGAATGTCCCAAATGAAAAGGAAAATGCACTGATACCTGTAGTGCATTAAGCACCTAATAGATCGAATGAATTTTAGATGAAGTTTTCAAATGCACAGAAAAACGCACTAGCTCTTTTCCATGACACACCCACTTATCTATTTTGCAGCAAAAGTAATATAAATAACCATCGTTATTCTTTCCTCATTTCATAGGCATTCACTCCATCTCAATGGGGCCAGGGGAACCCATCAACACATTTTCTGGTCTTTTGTATCAAGGTGGTTGTTGTTTCAATGCTTCACTGCCTGCTCATGGGCAGTGCAACAGCCTTAGACCATGAAAATTACCATACTATCTTGGTTGAAAACTTCAAATGGAAAGAGCCACAGGGATTTGCCAAATGCCCAGCTTCATTTGCAGGTGAACTGATTTCTTTTCTTTTTTTGTTTTCAGAGTACTTCCTAGATAACTCTTAGATAAAGTACTTGCATTTATCTTTGTTGGATTATTGGGAAGCTTAATTTCACAAAAGCAAGGAGCAAATGCAGAGTGAATTTGAGAACTTGCTGATTTCGATGCTACAGGCAGCCTCAAAGCCAATGCACTAATAGAAATCTTCACAAAGGTGCAGGGATCAGTGATCAAATTTGAAGGTTCAGTCTTAATTTCAATTAGAAGGGCATATATTTATGTCGCCCTTCCATGATGAAGGGCTTTAAAAAAAAATACATTTCAATTGACCACAATACATTATTTTTACATTTCATTTTCAGAAAGACAAAATCATCAATATTTATGTTAATAAAATACTTTTACATATACAATAGTGAAGCAGGTTCCATCTTGCATTGCTTAAATTGTTCTATTGTCTATTAAAACTCTTTTGGAATGCTAAGACTTCCAATAATTACACATCTCAAATAATTGGAACAGTCCCTTGACTTGGCCACAAAATTGATCTGAGATAGCTTCTTCTTTCAGTTATAAACCTTTGACAGTTATGGTCCTCTAGCTTAACATCTCTTGTGTGATACCCTACAATGATTAAATTCAATATGTTAATAAAAAAAAACATAATAAAACTTGAAATATATTATAAAACAGAAAGTAAAAGTCAAATGGTATAAAACTAAAAAAATCACTTACCAAAATTGTTCTTTTAAGTGCTTGATAGAGTAAGACAGTGATGGTCATAAACACTGAAACCTTTCACTTCAGTTCTTCTAATCATTCTCATAGCGAAGAGGTTTTCGAAGTTTTCATCTTTCCATTCATCATAAATATTCTCATCTACCTCATTTAGATATGAGGTGCACCTAGAGATATAAAACATTAACATATCCAATGTTTTTAAAGAAAGTTTTGATCTATCATCATTTTTTATTCGATTTAATTTTGAAAAGCCTCTTTCACATACGGCTGTACTAGTTGGAATAACAAGAATAGCTTGCCATAGCTGCATTAAGCATGGAAATATTTCAAACCATTCAATTTCACCTGCACATAGATCCCATGCTCCAAACATATGCTTTTTTGGGTAAGATTTATAAATAGTACATATAAATTCATCCATTTCACCCATACATTTAATGTTGTTCACAAAAAGCAAGCCTCCACCACTGAATTTTTCACATAAACATGTCAACCATCTTATTGTTTGATTGTCTCTATCATACATATCCTAATAATAATTACGAGGACTAAAAAACTTAGTTGCATTAAAAATAGGCAAATCTGTGAACCTTGCATTTAGAGAGTCAGTCACCTTCATTACAAAACCTTTTCCCAGCATAACACAGTCATCTAGTGTCCCTGATCTTTGTGACTTCGGCAAAATCTCAAACCTCAATTCATGTGCATGTACTATACCTATACAATCTGCAAACTCAAGAGTTCCTTCTTGTGTTTTACTTAAAAAAGATGATGTGTGCATTGCACCTGCCCCAAATGTGCCTCTTAGAAATCGCTTATGAAGCAAGCTAATAGTGATATCCAAAGTCATTCCAATAGATGTAATGTCAACATGATCCTCTTGAAACTTTTGATTCAACTTATTTAACTCAATAAGCACATCTACAAGTAAGTGGATGCAAAATTGAACTTGAAATATTGTAGCCATCTCATACATTTTTTTCTCCACTAACTCCCAGTCTCTTAACAAAGCAGGCATGAGCTTAACAAGTCTTTCCATGACTTTTCCTCTAGAAAGCCATCTAATATGATGAATTTGTAACACTTCTAGCCTTGTGATTTGAAATGACTCCATTAGCTCTTTCAATTCTCCATGTATTTTAGTAGATTTCCCTAACCATGAATAGATCTTGTTTGCAAACTTATCAATAGCTTGCAATTTTTCAAAATATGATGAAGCATCATTTGCTGCTAATGCTTCTCGGTGAGAAATACAATGGATATCTAATAAATGAGGGGCATGTCGATGAAGCTTAGTAGATAAACCTTCACGAATACCCCTCATGGATGATGCTCCATCAGATCCAAATCCAACTAACTTTGCCATGGATAGATTCATGTCTACTAAAAGAGATATCACGGCATCATACATAGATTGTGATGTTCCATCCTTAATCTGTAGCAACTGTATGAATTTTGTAGCACATGGACCTCTTCCTTCATTTGTCAAATATGTAATATAAACAATCAAATGTTGCACCATAGTCCGATCAGTGCTTTCATCAAGTAAAAGTGAGTAATATGGGCTTTGGAAAATCTCATCTTTTAATTTTCTCCAATATACCTCCTTAGCAGCGTCTAAAAATTCTTTTCCAGATGTTGTATTTGTATATGCTGAATATTCATCTGTTAAAGGCATGTGATGAGTGTTTTTATACCTGTTCAAGTCACAAATTGACTTATATACTTCCAAAGGTAAATCATGTATTGCAACAAAATATATGTTCTCAATAACTGATATAATTCTCCCTTTCTGAGCATCAACCATTAGCTCTACATGTTTTGTAATTGGAAAAGTACTCTGTTTTCTTTCTGCCTCTAAAAATTGCAAAGAAATTTTATGAGCCTCTGATGCTGCATGGATGTTTAAAGCACTAACTTGAAGAGTTGTGCTTCCATCTTTAGCAAATGGAGTTTCCCTTTTAAATTTTACACACCATGAACATTTTATCCTTTCAACGCCATTACAATCTTTTACAGCATATGCCCATGGAAATGTCATCTTCCATTTGGACTTGAATGTCCTTTTGTACCTCTTGGATGTCGGTTCCTCTTCAAGAAGTTCTGCACTATCTGATTCATGGTCCCCATCTAAATGATCATATACTTCATTTTCAGAAATGTGCAGTTGATTAGAGCATTGAGAGATACCAAATGCATCAGCAAGTGAACGTTGTTTCAGATCTTTTTTTGGGCGACCAAGAGGTGGCATTTTATACCTGTAAATCATAATCAATCAACAAAACAAGAAATATAAAAATACAGATTAATATAAAACACACGGATTCTTTGAAAACAAGACAGTAGACAACAAAATTCATATGAAAACTAATGTAGAAAAACACATTAATAAGAAAAAAAATCTGAAACTCTTTCCAAATTAATAAGAAAAAAAATTATACAGGATAAGATGTATGGTGATCATTTATTTAAAATATAAAAACAATTATCTAAAATCAATATAAATATAAAAAAAAAATTGCAGGCATGCTTAAAACATACAGAAGCACATAATTCTTCAATGAACTGTGTAAAGCACTATTACTCATGCTTGATTCTGTATGTGTAATACAATAAGCAATCATAAATTAAGATGTATGTTCACTGTAAAAGTCACGGTGGTGGACCATTTGGATATCTGAGAACAGCTTTGATGCCTGGTCAGTGGGTCACTGTAAAAGTCATGGTGGCGGGCCATTTGGATATCTGAGAGTGGCTTTATCATTATGTAGAGTCCACAATCATTGAAAGCTTCACCAAGATGGATGACAAATTTGTGGATAATGAGTGTCTAATAATCACAGAAAGGAGTTTAAAGTATTGTACTGCAACAGATTGTTTTGAGGCCACTAGCTGCGAGTGGATAGAATCTGTAAAAGGATTTGTTGTCAATATTTTGTCGGCCTATTCAATCACTGATCTAGAGGAATTAATAATGTACGGTGGAAAGCATGCAAAGCCAAAGGAATGTGGATGAGAGAGGCAACTTATTGGAAGGCTTGTGGGGCAGGTGGTAGCCTCCTAGACAACTCCTATTTCAAAACACCCAATTATCTCAAATACCACCTAAACACACCCACAATTTCATTATGAATCAGTGTCAAGTACCTTTATGCAGCGTCATAGAAAATTTTCTCCCAAGATAGTATTCAGTAATCAAGGAAATATCACAAAGACACTTTTGTTTTACAGTTGTCGAATTCTTGAATTCAAATGACAGACTTAAAGAATTCTGCAAAATGTACCTATGTGAAATCTCAGGTTTTTATCTTCAAACTTTTGCAAATGTACATAATTTCATATAAAAACTTGTCACCAAACAAAATTGTGGCTACTTGGAATCCAACAAAGTATAAGTTGATTTGATGGGGAACGATACCATGCTTCTCCTCGACTCTTTGGGATCAGGATTCAGTATTAGTAACAGCAGGACGAGGCCTACAAAATGAGAAGTTTGCACTGGTAGGTATTACTATTCATGTCACTGTCTGATATTGGAAGGTCATTGGCAAATGTATGCATGTGTATATTTGTTAATGTATCATAATGCTAGAGCACTCGTCATCTACACTCATAATCATATCAAAAGAAAATCTTAGCCCATTTCCATCCATGTGCTTCAATGTGAGAAAGGGTTAATTTTGAAGCTTATACTTCATATTCCATGGGTAAAACACACATAAATAATAGGAATAACAGTGTACAATACATGGATAAAGATCACGGGGAAATGAAACTAATGTGGGGTCAGATCATGTCCATAAACTCAATAATGTTTTATTCCAGCTATAATAGTCATCCACAACACTGGTTATATAATGATATTTTTCCTACCCTCATTAACTGTCCAGTTTTGTCATCACAGGATAATTGCAGTGATCATGTTCATTTGGAAATGGATTACCATCAGCCTGCCCAAACATCCTATAGTAGCTTCAACCAGTTGGAGCAGATTTTTTAAGATGCCACTGAGTTGCACTTGTCCAGGCCAATTTTATGCCCTGCAGTAGACAAGAAACCAACTAGCAAGCATCTAAATTTTAACATTTCCCTCTTATGGATGATGATCGAACATGGAGGAAAGGGGCGTTTCCGTCTAAAAGGGACGAGGCATCTAAAACCAATATCAGATCTATATGACATTCATCCAAATCATCAAATATTGATTTGGACAAAATTGAAGTAGCACGCTAGGTGGAGATATTTTAGTGTTGTTTTAGCTGCAGTTTTCTAAAAAAGGAAGGCAGGGATCCTAAAAAAAGAGAGTAAGGCAGAGATCCTAAATAAAGAAAACTAAGGCAGAGATCCAAAAAAATTCAGAACAGAGCATACGGTAGTCAAACAGAAATGTAATTTACAATACTAGAGAACAATAAGTATGAAATGTGTTCAAGTCTTCTTGAATTGGAACCCAGAGTCTTTCAATTGCTTCTTGTAGTTCTCCAATTAGGAACAAATTCAAAACTTCAGCAAAAAGAAGCCCTTTTCTTTTCTTTTTATTCTAATGACCTGAGTCAACTCAACCATGTTTAATAATCATTCATAAAAATAGTAATCTAAAGTCACCAATACTTAAAGGCAGCAAGATCATAAACTCTTGATGTGGCTTCTTCCTCATCATAAGTTCACAGGTACAACTGCTTGCCCTTTTACTTTAGGTTTTGGTTCCAAACCCTTGTAAAACTATTGAGCTTTATAATAAGACTTAGTAGGTTCTATCTGTAAACATCCAATACTGTTCCAAAGAATTCTTCAAACAACTGGCCAGAATATACAAAAGGACTGTCAATGGTTTTTGCACGTTGAAAGTTATCTTGGCAGGATGCAGACTATCAACAACTGATTCAGGTTTCAAAAAATAAAGATAATTACTGAAATATAAGTTTGTAATAGTCCTTAGCCATGTTGCAATAGTGGCATGAATTATTTGAGTTTGCTGCCATAAGAAAACCTCAGTTCAGTTATAAACATTGTTAAGTGTGCAAGCATGACTAAGTGACTATGAAGATGTATCTGGAGGAAGAAGAGTGCAGAGACTTGGTAGAACATTTGATGTCTGTTAAGAGAAGCATGGCCAGAGACCTTGACTCATCACAACCTGCTTCTGATTTGAACATCGATTCCATAGGAAAGGATCCAAGAATGAACAAAATTTATAATGGAAAACTCATCTACATATTGTGAGCAGTTAGATGACACATCCTACTGTTCAAGCATTTCCTAGGAATGGAGAATCGATTGCTGTATAGCCATTCCCAGGTTGCTGTTTCAAATGCAATTTCTTTTGAGGCACTTCTCAACTAAAGATGGGCTTTTGGATCATTTGTCAGGATGCCATTTCAGTTTTCTTTAAGCGTTGCGTATCTCACATCAGATGAATCTTTGTTAACGCAGAGAACTGTATAAAACAATGAATTCAATCTCCTCTTAGAAACCATTTCATCTGGTTTTTTGCTTCCATTTCAATCATAACCAGTCCATTTTCCACCATAAGTCTGCCTCCCATATTGACTGCTTACATATTTAATAGATTGAGGAAATTTCTATGAATGTCCCAAATGAAAAGGAAAATGCACTGATACCTGTAGTGCATTAAGCACCTAATAGATCAAATGAATTTTAGATGAAGTGTTCAAATGCACAAAAAAAAGCACTAACTCTTTTCCATGACACACACGCTTATCTATTTTGCAGCAAAAGTAATATAAATAACCATCGTTATTCTTTCCTCATTTCATAGGCATTCACTCCATCTCAATGGAGCCAGGGGAACCCATCAACACATTTTCTGGTCTTTTGTATCAGGGTGGTTGCTGTTTCAATGCTTCACTGCCTGCTCATGGGCAGTGCAACAACCTTAGACCATGAGAATTACCATACTATCTTGGTTGAAAACTTCAAATGGAAAGAGCCACAGGGATTTGCCAAATGCCCAGCTTCATTTGCAGGTGAACTGATCTCTTTTATTTTTTTCTTTTCATAGTACTTCCTAGATAATTCTTACATAAAGTACTTGCATTTATCTTTGTTGGATTATTGGGAAGCTTAATTTCACAAAAGCAAGGAGCACATGCAGAGTGAATTCGCGAACTTCCTATTTCGATGCTATAGGCAGCCTCAAAGCCAATGCACTAATAGAAATCTTCACAAAGGTGCAGGGATCCAGTGACGAGTTCAAGACATGGAAAGAAATTGAATGAGCTCAGAAAGAAAGACACCATCCACAAATGACTACACTCAAAAGCACATTAAGCAATACCGTCAATGCAGAAGTGCCTAAGATATCTCAGGAAGTTGCAGGCAGAAACAGTAGAAGTTTAAGCGAGTCAGAGCATAAACAATGAGAAGTCTAAGGAACTCAGAACGCTAGAGGCATCAAAACACTGAATCCATTCCAAGAACTTAAGAAGAAACTCTTCCCAAACTCTCAATATGGGCTGAACATAAATATTTGAATGATGAAGTACTTAAAAAATCAACTATCAGCAAAACACAATGATTAAATTCTGAAAAATACAATTTAAAATACCCTAACAACTCCTGAACATAAACAATATGGAATTGTGTATACACAGACAGGCCTGAAAGATGGACGAGTTCAAGGGTTTTGAGTACCTGGTTGTTTGTGCAGCCGATTGAAAATATTTTATCGTTGAGCTCTAAGTCCTGAGTCCTGAGTCCTGACACTCCTGAGTCCTGAGCAGTGAGACTGAGGAATGGCTCTTTCGCTACAGGTTGCAAACTTGCAGGTTGCAGTTCTTCTCTTTTCCATCACGATGAAAAGAAAATCCTTAGCTCTGAGTCTGAAGCTCGAGTCATAACTTCGAAGTTGGTAAGGAAAATTATCACGGTCATTGCCATTCGGCTTGGAGTTGGCAATGTCATTAATTTTCTTCAATATTGTTCCTTCAATGCTCCGCTACCACAGTCCACTAGGCAGCTGCCAGCAACCTTGGAGTGACCACTGACCAGTGACGATTCAGCCACGAAGACCCGTCACAGTTCACTCACGAGTCACGGACTCACGACTTCCATTTCTCCTTCGCTCGACAATCTGTCCTTTCTCTACTCACTCCCCCAACCACACAATGCGCTCCACGGTCATCCTGATCCGACTCATATCCCGGCCCGTGACCCATCCACCACTGGCAAAAAAAATTGTGACGGGCGCTGACAAGATAGCACTTCTGAAAACATTTTATAGTATTATTCAACCTTCTTTTAAAACTTGTAAAAATTCAAAATTAAATTTTTTTTTACTAGTAAATTTGCCTCCTCACTTCTCTGACGTGCCAGAGACCCTTTGAAGGGCTCTGACGTGTTCAAATTTGATCACTGTTCGCAGTCCGTGTATCTCTTATCAATTAAAAACACATATTTTCGTCATATCGCTACTACACCAAGGGCATTTTAAGACATTTGTTTAAGACAAAATAAATCTTTGTCTTAAAAAATTACATTTTATTTTAGTTATTTAATATTAAAATTTAATATTAATTGAATTGTCTTAAATATAAAATTTAAGGCAAAAGTAGTATGAGACAAAACTAGTTTGAGAGAAAACTTTATACTTAAGATAAAAGTAATTTGAAATGAAAATCTTTTCAGACAAAAACAATTTAAGACAAGACTTTATATTTTAAACAACAACAGTTTGAGACAAAAATAGTTTAAGACAAAATTTTATATTTAAGACAAAACGAGTTTGAGACAAAAATATTTTAATACAAAACAGACAAAAATATTTTAATATAAAACTTTATATTTAATACAATGGCAATTAAGACAAAACCTATTTAAGATAGTTAGCAATTAAGACAAAACCATTAGTATTGTGGAAGTTTGCACTGAAATTCTATGAGTAGATAGTGGATAATTATATTTTTTTACTTTTAATATATATATTCAAACCACATGAAATGTAATCATGTCAACTTTATTTCTTTTATATTAGATTTTTCCTTTTCCATTAAACCACATTCTAAAAATATAATTAATAAATAGATTAAAAATATATTATTTTTTGGTTGGCCACTCAGAGGAATTTAAGTTTGAATCTCATGTTTTTACATAATACTTCACAACAAGGTGATTTTCAAATGAGTTACATTCCATGAACTAAAATTGTTTATTTTTTTAAATATGTTAACATTTTTAAATTACTTCAACTAAAACTTTGATATAATTTGAAAGAAATTAAATACAATATAACGATAAATATATATATATATATATATTCTCAATTATTTTCCATATATGCATTTTAAACCTTCATTTTTTTTTTTCAAAATGAAAAATCAAAATTTTGATTCTTGCATATGTCTTATAGTCACATCTTGGTTTTCTTTTCACTATTGAACAAATATACCAAAGAGATAAATAACAATAATTTAATTATTTTTTAGATAAAATTTTAGTATTTAATTTTTTTTATTGTAAAAAAACTTTATATATATATATAATGCAATTTAATATTTTTTATATTAATTGATTATTAAGTATTAAGATGGTAAAGATTTTCCTCTATAACTAGAAAACCATGAATGCATTATTAAGATACGAAGTAATATTAGGAATTGATGTCATTTCAAACTAGGGAAGAACGATTATATGATTTATCTTCCTTGAACTTAATAGAGATATATGTAAAGAAATTGTGAAGGAGGTTGAAAGAGTACCTCTAGCATAAAATTTAATTTAACCTAAAAATTCATTGTCATGCCCCTATAGTCACCCATATCAGAGGCTGAATTAGTGCACCGAGATGGCCCATAACTATAGGTTTGTGGTGCATCTAACTCATTTCATCTCACCGATTTTCTCAATCTGAAACTATGTGATTATATACTACACCTCACTTTTTATATTTCACGGTCATTGAAATTCATAAGTTTAACACTTATTGAAGTATGTAGATAATAATTCTATACAATTATGCTTTAACATAACCAATATGCAAATGATATGAATGAAAGTAATCTTATAGAATCAACAACCTAACTATCCTAACAATTGTCAAATATTCAAATGTGTTACAATCAAGTGAACTTTAGTCTCGTATAACAATTTAAGTTATAAGAGCACGCAATTCATACAAACCTATCACCAAATTTCCTATTTCATTTACAATCATCGATCGCAACTTTGTCATAGATCAAAATTGTTTCACTTGATAGAAATAGTAAGTACTCTTGTGTGCATGCAATGTATGAAGAGTTAAATTAACTGAAGGAAAGCAAGTTAAGTCTAATTAAGTCTAATATTAGAAGTCAAGCGAGTCAAAGTTAAAAAGGTAATGCCTTGTCAAGAAAAGTTAAGTGAAGGAAAATAAAAAAAAATATTTATGTTAAAGTGAAGTTCGAAAAGTTTAGTTAAAGTGTCAAGTCGTAGTTTGCATGAAGAAAAGAAAGTTAGAGTTTGCATGATTCCATATTTAGAAAGTTTAGTGCTTATATACTCATGGTTGTGTCATTGTAATGTGAAGTAATAAGAGAGAATAACAAAAAATCGGTGGATGTATATGAGAGAATAATTAATTAATAGAGCTTATTTATTCAAGAAGAAGTTTGTGTACTTATTTGTCTTGTGTTTGCCTGTTTATCTTTACATCTAAATAACAACTAGTATTAGAGAAAGGTTTAGCAAGGTTTCAAAGAACCAAATAAGTTAAGAAGGTCATGAGATACTTTGACTAAGAGCATTAACTATTATGAGTAGTCTGCAAATCAAAGTTTGCATCCATTGGTCCATAAGTAGAAACTAGAGCTCGTTGAGAATTTATAAACCCAACTACTAAAATATTAGGGTGAGTAGCCTATAGATCCACCACCATATCAAGAGGAAATAACCACCAACACTAACCAAATAAGGAGTCTCCATCGTAAGTTGTAGCCATGAGACTCCATAAGAATATGCATAGAAGAGCTTTGCAAACTTGCTAGTAGTTGTTGGGAGCCACCGTTAAATTGAAGGTTAAAATGTTTATTTTTAAATATAATCAAGTGTATGTGACGTTAATTTCTAGAAGGCTAACACAATAAGGAAAGAAGTTAGAAGACAAAAGAAAGACTACAACCATGGGTACAAAGTATGAATCAATCAAACCGAGAAAATAAATCGAGAGGAAGAGCCAAAGTATTTTGAAGATCTCATAGAGGTTATCTCCATAGTTGAGGCATCTAAAATACAATTAGACAAAGTAGAAAAATTCGAGGATGAATGGATCAAGATAAATCCTGTAACACTTCCAAAATTTACTAGTAAAAATTTTAATTTTTGGACACTGTCAAAATGAAAACTTTTCTTCAATGTAAAGAGTTGATTAAGTATCAGTCTAACAAGCCATATGATGAAGTATGTGATACCTTAGTATTGGATCTTATAAAGCATGCATTGGATGAGAATTCCTTGTGCAAGGTAGCAAAAGCTACATCTTCCCAGGAAGCATGGAAGACCCTGGAAGTAGAATTTGGTATAAAGGAAAGTGACATAAAGAAACAGATTATGTTACAATCTGTTGAAGAATCAATAGAAAGTTAACTTCAGTTCTAATATTAAATGAGAAAGACTCTAGGACCTTGGTCATGGGACACGTATTCCAAGATGAATGTTGGGCGAAAAAATCCTAGTGGGTGTTCATTTCGGTTTATTAATGGTTATGGAAATTGGCAAAGGAAATGGCAAAGGCTTTGGAAAGGCATGAGGCATTTATTGGCATTTTATTTATGAAAATAATGGAAAATAGGAGAAAATAAAGGTGAAAGGTCACATGTTTCATGTGAGGAATAAAATGAAGGAAAATAATGGAAAATGAAGAAATTAGAGGCCTCATTGATAAAAAGGCTTATGAGGATTAGTTGGTAGCTTTTGCCCAAAATATTTTCAGTTCATTTTTGGATCTCTCATACTCTTTGACACTTTGAGTTTTCTAGAGCACTCTTGGAGGAGTGTGGCATACTTGGGATTTGGATCAAGAAGGAAAAATAAAAGTAAGAATGTGCAAAAGGACAACGAGATAAATAGATATAATGGGTTTTCTTGCAGGTACTGAGTTTCATGTATGGTTCTCTTACTAGTTTTAGCATGCATGACATATGCATGTGGTTATTTGGTTATGATTTTTCATTTGCATGGGGGATTGCATGGATTCAAAGTGGTTTTGCCTAGCCTTGCTATTTCATGGATAGCCATGTTGTTGTGGGTTTTACTTTTTCTTTCTAGTTGGTTTTCTCGTGCCTTTGGTTGTGGGTTGAGTTATTAGTTCCTAGAAGCCTTGGTTGGACAAATGCTTTGGAAGCACTTGGTGGGTTGAGTTACTAGTCCTAGAATACCTTGTTGGACAAATGCTTTGGAAGCCCGACAAAAATTGTGGGTTGAGTTACTAGTCCTGAAAACCTTGGTTGCAACAAACGTATTGGAGCCATGGAAAGCTTGGGTAGAGACCAATATGGTGATAGTTAGTGATGTTCGACCGTGAGAAGGAATCGTTGATTAAGGGTTGAGGTGGTTTGGCCTCTAAAATCCCTGGTTTGGTTTTGATTGATTTTTCCTATGAGATCCCACATTAATCCTTGGAATATGGCATGGGGGTGACTAGCTGAAAAAAATATTTGGTTCAGCTTAGCCTATGGTCGGGTGGTTCATGGAAGTCCCATTCTTGGTCAGCCTATGCAATCATCAATAAGAGCTCTTTCTCCTTGGTATTTTATGGTTAAATATACTTGTTTATATGTGGCTTATATCGTTGTTATATCCTTGATATTTCTATTGAGTTTTATGTCAGCGATAATGTATGGCTCTCATCATTTTTGGTTAATCATTGAATTTATAATGACTATATGGCTTAACAGATGGTAATGTAGTTATTGTGATGAGGCATCAATGCTTCTTAGTGATTCTCAGATAATTGTGCGACCCTTGTGCTCAGGTATATTGTTTTAACCTGTAGAATGCATATTTGTGACATGTTTGACGAAATGGTTGTCATGGCTAGTAGGGGTCCACTCAAGTCCTTGTTAAAGTATTTACATTTTTATCATTATTTTGATGTTACTTTTCATTTCTGGAAGTTTCATGGAGTTCTGGACAATGGCCTAAGTCCTGGCCCTGAAAAAGTGGCTCAGAATTCGGAGTCATTGGCACAGAACTACCTGGAAATGTCCCTAGTTGTAGGCATTCCTTGTTGTGGGACCGATTGGAAGTTCTAAGTCACATGAATGCCAATTTCAAGGGAGATATTAAGGCTTTGATGCAGAAAAATTTCATTTTCTCTCAAGGGTTAGTCACTTGGATGGGTTGGATGGCTCCGGTCACCTAGATGGGTTGGATGGCTCCTAGGGGTTTTGTTGTAGTGCAAAAGGTTAGGTTGGTTGTGTTACGTTAGTTCCACTTCCTTAACTGATATATAGGGAGTTGAATCATATCATAGTAACTTTTCATCACATGTTTGCCCCGGTTGGCTGGTAACTTGGGTATATGTGGGAGGAGGGTGTTATAGAGTAGTATCATAGCATGGTTTCGTTCTTCTTGGGTGATGTCTGGTTGCCATTGCACTTGGATGAATGTGTTTTCGTATCTACATGTTGGATGCATATAGGTCCTTGTACGTGTGATCTATGTGCTTATTGTTTATGCATGGTATTGGTCATGATTGTAGTGGTGTCGTCATGTGAAAGTTGATGGTTTTGTTGTTGAATGTATTTGTTGTGTTTATGTCAGCTGTGCATTGATTATGTGTATCAGTGTTTATATGTTGTTATGCATAATTTGACTAGATGATGGTCATTGTGCATGAAGTCATGGTATGTGGTTAGCATAGTCATGCATTGATAAATGGATAATGGTTGAAAAGATTTTTATATGTTGATATGATTATGTTTATTTGTGTGTGTGTGTGTGTGTGTGTGTGTGTGTATTGCGCTAATATGGTCGGTCTTGCAGATGAGATATCCTCTTCGAGCTATACTAAGGTACACTATTTTTCTTATGATTTGGTTTAACTAACATAATACACCTTGTAGGAAGAAGAGATCAAAGTTGACTAACAAGATGGTAGACTACAAAGATTCTCCCTATGAATCAGATGAGTAGCGTGGTGTTGGGAACACTTCTGACTTAACAGACACATTGAGGAGTTTGAAGGAGGAAATAAGGATTTGAAAGCAGATAATGACAAAATCATGTAGGCATAAGAGAAATAAGCAAAAGTCAATGTAATAATTCTTCACAGTTTTTCAGAATTGCAGAGACGGGGACCACTTCTAATCAACTATGGATAGGAGGATATGACTAATGGGGCATGTGGAAGTAGAACCCATAGTGGGCATAGGTCAAATAAATATGACACGATCAGGGATGTAAAGTTCTTGGATACTCCGAACAGGAGGGGTGATGGACACAGGTACAATTCTCGTTCTAGTTCTGAAAGGTATCATGGTCATCATCGTTATAATCCTTAAAGGAGGAGTGATAGGGGATATTTTCTGGATGAGTTCAAGAAAGAAAAACCACCTACGTTCGATGGAGAAATGAATAAATCACATGATGCAAAAGCATGGTTGATTGGAATGAATAAATTCTTCAGATTGCACGATTACTTAGAGAACATGAAGGCCAGGATATCTACATTCAGTCTTAAAGGTAAAGCATACATTTGGTGCGAAGATGTAAAGAACATTAGAGATATTTATGAGGAGTTGACTTGGAGTGAATTTGAGAGACTATTCAAGAAGCAGTATCTATCGAAGATGTACTATGATGATAAGGAAAAATAGTTTTATGAGCTAAATATGGACTCTATTATCGATGAGGAGTAATCTAGCAGATTTTTGGAGTTGTTGAGATATGTGCCTTACCTCAAGGAGGAGAAGGCCAAGATTCAACGATTCATCAATGGGTTTTCGATAAAATTCAAAGACAGGATTGAGTTTTATGAGCCTAGATCATTGGAGGAGGCCATCCGGAAGCTAAAGCATTTTTATGAACAATCAAAGCGTAGATCTAAGACTAACCAGACTGGAAAGGTAATGCAACGAATAAAGGGAAATGGGATAAGAAGCGAGCAAGGCCTCGAGACACAGGTAAAAAAGAGAATGCAACGCCGCACAAGAATTTCAATGCATCTAACAAAGGGTAGGGATTTTAGTTTGAGGAGCAGAACAAGGGTCTAGGTTGGAAGCCTATACAATGTTGGACTTGTGGCAAGGATCATCACATGAGAGATTTTACACAGCAGCAAGGTGGTAGACCACAGATTTACAATGCTCAGGAAGCATAGACAACGGGGGATGTTGGACAAAGTGTTCCTCATATCTATGCAGCATTGGATAAATGGCAAGCAGATCAGAATGCGTCTATTATCAAGATGGACGGCAAGCTTTGTGATCAAGTTGTTTCTATTTTGATTGGCCCATGATCTAATTACAGTTATGTTAATCCTGACCTAGTGGATAAGTGTGGTTTGAATAAATAATCGCATGCAGAGTCTTGGTTAGTGCAGTTGGATACAGGTACAAAGAAGTGAGTTCATCATTGGCTAAGAGCTTATGCATTTGAGTTGAATGGTATGTCTACATCAACACATTTGAATTTATTTTCATTGAGTTCATATAACATGCTTTTGGGTATGGACTGGTTGTATCTCCATAGGACCAAAGTGGACTGCTATGACAAAGCTATTGAGTGCTTGGATGACAATGGAGAACAAAGAGTCTTGCAAGGTAAGAATAAGGAAACATCAGTTAGAATGGTGACAACTATGCAGACGAAGTGTAGCCATAGGAACATGTGTGTTATTTGCAGTACATATTTCTACTGACAAAGATAAGGACTCCATAGTTGGTAGAGCTAAAGTTTTAGTTGAAGGAAATGTTGAACAAGGGATACATTAGGAAAAGTGTATCACCATGGGGCACACCAGTATTTTTTGTGAAGAATAAGGATTGTACTCTCAGGTTGTGCATTCATTACATGCAGTTGAACAAGGTGGCCATTAAGAATAAGTATTCGTTGTCGAGGATTGGTGATTTTTTTGATCAATTGAAGGGAACAACAATGTTCTCGAAGATTGATCTGATACTAGGATATCATCTGAGATTAGAATATTGACTAGTAACATTTCTCCTAAGGGTTGCAGAACTAGGGTTCATATATCAACTTGTATTCTATGGTTTCAAACCCTTCTTGTCTCCTTCAAGGGGGTTTCTTGAGGTCTTCAAGAATACTTCCTTTTTCTAACTAGATGGATTGCTTCTTTCACACATGTATGGAAACGTACTTTACAAATCATATTGTAATAGATTCATAAGATGATATTATGGGTATTGACTACACCTTATTTGGAGACATCATTTTTATTGTAGGGGTTGGTACCTTTTCTATTGGATGTGGTTCATGATGTGAAGACTACTCACCTTCTAGTAAAGATTCATACTAACTCTAACAAGCCTATGGATGTTTGTTCACAAAGGGAGACCCATCTTTGCTCAGATCATTGGATTCTTTGTTTGTTCATGCTAATTTTTTTTCTCATCTTTCCTTCTCCAAGGGGTTGAGACTATTTTATTCATTTATTTTACATGGCCCGGTGAAAGAAGAAGAATGGAGATTGTCTCCACATCTTTTTCATTTCACTAAGTTACAAATAAAACGAGTCCAATTCTATATGAAATAGACTAATAGCCTATTGATACACCTTTAGTGATTTATGCATAGCTCTCACCTATCACTATAGATCAATGAAATGACATCTAAAAGATATAGCCTAAAAGAATTTGATTTTATGCCCAAGACACCTGTATAATGGAGTAGTTGTGAAGGCAACGATATCCATTGGGGATTTCCATTTTTTTAGCAACATACAAGAAAAATATTGGTGTTGGAGGAAGAGATAAAAGATCTTTTCCAAAAACACAATATCATCACTCTCCTAGTGCCATTTTTGTTAACTCATTAGAATGAAAGTAATGCATAAGGATTCATCAGTATCTATGAAATTTTCTCTCTTTCCAATAACAAAATAGGTTCATCCTAATATTAATATATAAAATATGGTTCATTAATATGCATGGTTCATTTATTTTTTTTATGATCCTATTTATCTAAAGGATATCTATTTTTTGAATTTTGTTTGGTATAAGATATGGTGATACCTTTAAATATGAGGTAATTTTGGGTAAAATTAGAAGTGGAAAAAAAATTTGTGGTTTGAATTTCCTTTGTAGTAGTAGGCTACATGAAATTTCTATCAAAAGGTTTTTTTGTGGCCCAACATGGAATAATCTTTGGATGAAAAGGTCAATTATGGGTGGTATGTATTTTAGCTCTTCAACTCATTGGATTCTTTGTCTGTTCATGGTATTTGTTGTTCTCAACTAAGAATCCCTGAATCACCCTGAAAGTTCATGACAATGTAACTCTTGGAGGCATTGATGGACAACCCTCGCCCCCCCAAAAAAAATCATTAGAATAAAACTTTTAGAAACTTTTGTTAAATGATTACCTCCAAATGTTCAATCCCCCGCTTCCAAAAAAATTGTGCGAATACATATTTCAGAAATTGAGAAGATCAGTAATTAATAAGCCCTCGAACCGATGGTCCTCGAACTTGCAAGAGCAAGGGAATAGCGAAATTGCAAGAGTAGGGGAATAGATTGCAGGGATGTTATGCAGGTGAGCAAGCTGGCCCTAGCTAAGGCAACCCACCCATCACAGGTGAAGGTGTGGTTATATCCTAACTCAGAATCCCTATCCCTGGCCTTGATGCTTTTAGATTCATCACCTTTTGTATTCTTTGAAGTCTCTGCCTTCTACAACAACCCAAATCCCAGCTCCCACATCAGAGGCGTGTTTTTTGTGCCTCATAAAGCCTCGGCCGGCCAACAGGCCAAAAAAAATCACGGGAGCCATTGTTTTTATACCCGAAATGCCCAGTCACATTGGATCCCACATGGTTCTGACGGCCTGACTGGTGCGACAAAGCTCTGCTTCAAATCAAAGTTCGAGTTTGGGTTTTAGCTGTGTGGGTATCGAGGTGAGGGCTTCCAAAGGCTTTGAGGTTTTGACAAAACTTGGGATTGTGGAATTGGTCCACAAATTTTTGATGAAGATCGTGGCGTCTTAGCTTCTAAAGGGAAAATATGGGTCATGGCTACCAAGCTCAAGGACGAGAAAGGGACTTCAAAATTGAAGGGCGAGGGTTTTTAACCTAGGAATTAGGTATGTATTATTTTGATTAAGTGTTGTGTCGTTGATTGCAATGTTTTCGTTTAGTCAATTCAGCTTTCACTTCAACATGTGTTGTTGGGGCAGGACAATGAGGTCAGGGTTTAACTGCTTCAACATATGTTGTTGGGTCAGGACAATGGGGTCAGGGTGTTTCCAGCTTCTATTTCTTATCTAGCATCTCCAAAAACCTACGTTGGGGCAGGACAATGGGGTCAGGGTTTGGCCATATTCTATTGCTTGTCTGGCATCTCCAAAAATCCTTGAATATTTCTTGGTAGTATTTATATGCTCGGCCATCTTCTATTGCTTGTTTGACATCTCCAAAAGCCTTGGGATCCATTACAATTACTAAATTGGCTGGGGTTTAACCACCATGAGCTATAGTAATGTAAGAGATTTGTTGCTAGGGTTTCACTACCGCCTATGTGGATTCCTTAATCAGCCCATATCCTTGTCCAATCCCACTCATTATTCCCCTAACCCATAAATGTGCTTAAATCCCCTAACCCCTACGCCCCCGATCCCTATCCCCTTAACCACTAACTCATTATTCCCTTAACCCCTAAACCCTAAACCTCTAACCCCTAAGCCCCTATTCCTCTAACCCCTAAGCCCCTAATCCATAATCCCTTAACCACTAACTCATTATTCCCTAACCCTTATAAAAATCCTTAAAACTCGTTGGGATTAGCCATTCCAAACGAAATCTGGTCTAGTTGGGACCCACGATAGAGTTAATTCCCCCTTGTTGGCAAGGTGGAATTTTTTCCCTGTCAACAACCCTATAATCCTTAATCCCTCTAAAATATAACCTATATTATTGTTAATTCATATGAACTTTAATCCTAAGCCCTAATTCCTATAAAACTTATAAGACCCAATCTTTATAACCCTTGCCACACTTAATATCTAAAGATTATAACACTTATCCTCTAAAAGAACTTACCTCTCTAACATGTAATACATATAATCATTGACACCTGACCACTATACTACTTAACACATATAAACCATAACCATAATACTATAACCATTATATCTCTTTACATTTTACCATCATAACCCTAAATTTTATAACCTTTAATCCCTATCTATTTTTAAACCCTAAAACCCCTACTATAACCTTATAACCCATATTTCAAATAATCCCTAATATTTACAAACTTAGTCCTCATAATCATTGCATTAAAACCCCTAACCTTATAATCCATATTTCCAACAATGCTTAGCCTTCACAGCCCTTAGTCTTTATAATCCTTGCATTATGACACCAAAACCTTATCCTTGTAACTACAACCATCACTTAGTGACTATCATCACCTTATCTTAAGCACATTGTACAAACTTGATCACCACTTTCATCGGAAATATCTTAGTCCAAGTTGACCATTGACATTGGCATGGACCTGTAATTCCCCTAGTCATACTTGATTGGTGATCATTGTAGTACCATGGGTTTATTAAAGCACAGATGAGATGACCATGTAGGGAACTCGATATTGGTGTAGTATTATCCATTGTTGTTGTAGGTGTTGGAACTTCGTCGCTATGCAAAAATGATTGCAAGGTGACACAAAACTAATGCAATTGCATTGGAGTATGTATCAATATGCCATGCCATGCACAATGCTTGATTAAGTAAACACTTAGGTGCATAATAAAGATCTCAATCATAACTACATGTTTATTAAACACCCATGTTCACTTTTTGAATATGGAGGTTATGGGTGATATCATAGAGCCATTTAATACACCAGTAAACTTCCCTATAGTGAGAAAAATTTGACGACACAGATAGTCATGATTCTCATTCATCTAAAACAAAAATGAAATTTTGACAATACGGATTGACCTAGAACTTGGAAAAAATTGTAAAAGCATTGCTCCACTATGAATGAGCTTTGGATCATAGTAGAACTCTGCCCGTGCCTAAAATTTCTACCAAATAATTACCAAACTATTAGCTTATTTTGTGACACTAGATAAATTTTAAAGAACTACCTAATCTTATAGCAAACTTCTTTCTAATTGTTGATATATGATGATAAAAAGAGCTAAAATTATTATTGATTTACAACTTTACTTGTTTTTTTTTACTATTTAAGTTGATCATGAACCAAACATAACCTTTAAAAGATATTGTTTCACCACGAATAAGCCATGAATTTTAGTAGACTCTACTTATATCTAAATTTTCTACCAAATTCTTACCATCTTTATTAGTGAAAAGAAAATCTATATACTTCAAAAACATGAGTTAATTTAATAATTGACCTTTGACTAACCACATGATCTTTATATTACCACTTCATTCTCATGATTCATCTTTATATTAGTGTTTTAAAATATTAACTTAATCTAAATTTCTTGATACATAGTGACTTAGTCCCTTGATACATATTGACTTAGTCCAAACTTTATTCCAGGTTCTAATTCTCAAAAGGGTGATTGGTATGTGAAACTGCTACGAAATCTATGGCGAGAACGAAGAAAATAACAGATGGGGTTTCAGATTGGGGTCCCTTGTCTAGGCCAACAACGCTTATTGCCTCTATGATGGCAGAGGACTTCAGTTCCCAGTCCTTCTCTCAGCTTTTCGCAGGACCGCAGATCGAAACCCCGTAGGGCCAAGAACAAAACCTGAAGCCCTCATCACCTGCGGGCTTTGATGGCAGCAACAGCAGCAGTAGTAGCGATAAGGATAATGATCCTTTTAGTATTTCAGGAGTTTTTGTAGATGGATTGGTGCCGATGAGAGGTTTTGAGCAGGACATAAACCGCCTATGAGGACTGGTGGCAGAAATTTTGTAGAGAGATTGGCTACCCGAGGGGGATTCAATGCACCCAAATTGAATACAGCTCAGTTTAAGTTCTTGCCTTATGTTTAAGAATAACTCCATGGCATCATCTAAGCCTAAAGGAAAGAAGGATTTCTTCAGTAGGATTAAGGTATTCTAGCTTGATTTGCCTTCAGTTTTCCTTTTGTCTTTTGTTTCTTTGTTTGAGGTTTTGAAATGTTTAACAGTTTGTCCATAAGAATTCGGTGTTCATGAATTCTTCATTTCCATGGACACATAATGAAGAGTCATATTCTTCTTGTGTGTGAGAGAAAGGATGCATTTTGGGTGAGTCATGAGGAGCAGATGTAGTGGGTCTGGCCTAGCGCTTTGCAAGTATGCTTGGAACCGACTTTATATAGAGGGAGTCCGGGAGAAGAGGTTTTTTGTATGATTAGATTTGGGTTTTGTTAATTGGAGTCTGAGTTCTTGGTTGTTCTTGCATAAAGGGTCGAGCGATGGATTTCCCTTGTTAGGTGGCAATTTCCAGCGATGTTTGTCCTTATTAGGTGGCAATTGCCAACAAGATATGTTGGTAGTTCAAATCTAATGAGAATTTGAATACCAATATGGTATGAATGGATGATAAAATTAGAATTTAAAAAAATAATGAGTGGAAAGGGTTTGCCACAGTTACCAGAAGCCTGCAGTCTCCCCCTCCGTGCTTGAGCTTTGTTCTCTCTTTTGTTTGAGGATTTATGTATGTTTCTTAGATGGTGGGAAAAGAGTTGTAAAATTAAAGTGGCCAGTGCAGAGCTCCCAAGCTTGGTTCCCCCTTTTGTTTAAATATTGGTATGTGTTGCTTAGATGTTGAAATATGAGTTGCTGTAAAATTCTAGATGTTGTAAAGTTCTTAAGTGGTCAGTGCATAGCTCCTAAGACATTATGAGAACATGGGTGCCGAAAAGGCATGAAACTACGTTTAAACCCAGAGCTTTGCCAACCTAGAATTGGAAGAAAAAGAACCAAAATTACTACAGGCAGCTTTACATTTCTAGAATTGTTTTCTAATTTATACATTTTTTTCTCTTTGAGGAACAACTCAAACTCAAAAAGGCTCGAAGTCATTACAACAAAGTTTATCATGTCAAACATTCCTCTCAACCACCTAAGATACACCCAATTAAAAATTGTTTCATAAGTTTGTCTACATATAGCCCGTAATTGTGGGCTGCAAAAGTTAGGTCCCAATTTGATAATTGTGGAGGAGGTTGGTTAGTGTTAAATAAACTCAAACTTTCTTGATAACTTCCCCTTGCCTATGTGGAAATTTTGGGGTATCAAGTCTGGAAATAGTAGGGCTCCATCTGATTTTATAATCCAATAATTATTTAGGTAATTTCCACATTCACAAACATGTCTCAACTGTAGGCAGAGGCCGAGAGGCCAATTCCATGTTCTTGATCTATAGGGCATATTAGAGCTCCATTATTGACTATTTAGACATGTTCTCCTCTGGTTTGAGTCATCCCTAAGTTATTTCATAAGTTTTTCTACATATAGCCAGTAATTGTGGGTTGCAGAAGTTAGGTCCCAATTTGATAATTGTGGAGGACGGTGGTTATTTTTCAATAAACTCAAACTTGCTTGATAACTTCCCCTTGCCTATGTGGGACTTTTGCGGTAGCCAGTCTGGAATCAGTAGGGCTCCATCTGATTCTATAATCCAATAATTCTTTAGGTAATTGCCACATTCACAAACCTCTCTCAACTGTAGGCAGAGGGCGAGAGGCCAATTCCATATTCTTGATCTATAGGGTGTATTAGAGCACCATTATTGACTATTTAGACATGTTCTCCTCTGGTTTGAGTCATCCCTAAGTTATTTGAACGACATCCCTATTGCTGCTTGACCAGACTAACGGTGTGTGATTGATTATCTGGGTTCTAATCATATTGTTGTATCTGGCTGAGCAATTGGGAATTTTTATAAACTGACTAGACTGGACATTAGTTCAGACTCCAAGAGAGAACTCAAATCAGGATATTATATAGAATTTTCCATTTCTAGGCCTGATCGACAATAGGAAAGTTATATGTATTGCACTTGGTGCCATTTTGATATATTCACCTTTACATGGTATATATATGAACAAACTTTGCATATTTTGTGTTTATTGGTTTGGAATTATGGTTTTAAATCTTTAAAATAGTATTTTTTCATTAAAACTTATTTTTTTTAAAACTGGTTCATTGAGATCTAACCAGTCCCAGTTTGATTGGTTCCGATTTGAACCCGGTTTATTAGGTGGACCAGTCTGGCCACCAGTTCTAGTTTTTAATACTATGCATCTAAGACCTGAAATAAATCAAGTCAATCTTCATGTTTTTTTCTTTCTCTCTGATATAAGGGATGATGACCATCTTAGTCTTTGCATGAAACACATATCCTTTATAAATGGGTGTGAGATCAAGCAGCTTAGTGTCATATTTGTGCACATACTTAAAACCATGTTGTTGACTTCCAATGAATAGCTATTGAGGAAATCCATAAATCATGATATCATGCCACCAACAATACATTTTGAATCCGATCAAATAGTGATAATATAAATAATACTTCTACCAATTTACTAGGTAGTGTTGCATCCACTAGCTTTGAGTCTTTAAAAATCGATAACTTCATATCCATTTCAATAGGAGTTGTTGCAGATTTATCATCAGCAATGTAAAATAAGTTTCAAATTTCAATATCTTCCTTACATACTTAGCTTGGAAAATCTAAATACATTGGAGCTATTATTTCAAAAACTTCATGCAGGAAGCTCATATTTTATCACTTCCATGATTCTTGGAAGTTGGATTCACTGAAATGATGCCATCAACATATAAGATGCAATCAATATTCCATCCTTCACTTTTCTTTTGACAATCTGATAGGTTTCTAAAATAATTATCCTTGATTGGTCATCAATGCTTGCATACAAGGCTCTATGAGCCTGCCTCAGTCCATATGAGCTATAATTCATATACATTTCCTCTGCAAAAATTGTATTCTAGAAGGCACTTTTGACATCCACTTAATAAATCTCACACCTATGCCTAACTAATTGTATTCATCTAACAAGTGCAAAGTTTCTTCAAAGTCTACACAGGCTCCCAAGTCTGATTTATCTGTATTTCAGTATAATCCTCTGGCAACTCTTTCTTTATGTTCGCTTCTTCAAATGAGTTAGACTCGTGTGAGTAAATACTCAAAAGCAACACTTACTCGATATACAGTTGATTGTTGTAGACTAATTGACTTCCAGACTTCTTCACTAGTTGTAGGTAGTTCTTAGAACTTTGAATCCATAATCATTCTTTATGTAGATATGACTTTGGAATTCTCTTGAACTTTGGTCTTATTTGTTACTTTTTGTCTTGTTGGCACTAGCTTCCTCAGCGTCACCTAATGTTTGTTTGGTCATATTTTCATGTTTTAGATTTCTTTCCTTTACTTTTGCAACCTTTCTTACATTATCTTTTAATACAAGCCATGTTACAACAATATAGTCTGATACTTCTTGCAGATTATATTTAATATTTATCAAAGACTTATTTTTGCTTCCTCATTCAAATAGCCTATACACCTTGGACTCTTCACTGTGCCCTAAAAAAATGTGTATTTTTATTTTGTCTTGTAGCTTTTGCCTAATTTTATTTTGCCACGAGCATACAACCACATCATAACAAAGACTTCGAGACAATTTGCTTGTGATTTCCTTCCACTCCATGTGACCTTTGGTGTGATGTTTCTCACAAACTTTGTGGAGCCTTTGACTTATACATGCCTGTGTAGATTTCTTTAGCCTAGTTAAAGATGTTGCTTGAGATAATTTTCCCTTGCCCATGATCTTCATCAAAGACAACATCTGTATTGTGCTAAACCTTTGATGAAGATCATGGGAAAGGGAAAAATATCTTAAACTATTCTAAAGCAATCTACATAGGCATGCATAACTCAACAAAGACTTCACAAAAGCTGTGAGAAAAATCACACCAGTGGGCACATTGAGTGGAAGGAAATCAAAAGCATATATACATATATATATATATTCAAAGAGCGCACACTTTGGACTCTTCGTGTACCCTACAAAGATGTGTATTTTTTGTTTACCTTCTACTTTTGTCCTTTTTTCCTTCTTCCTTTTGTTGTTTTCAAAAACATCCTTTGTGGAGTCTATTGAGTTATACATACCTCTGTAGATTGCTTCCCTTCTACTTTTTCCTTTTTTCCCTTCTTCATTTCCCTTTTATCCAAGACAACATCTGTACTACCAATTATGTTTTCTCTTCTAATTCAAAGATGTGTTATTTGTTTTTGCATGTTTTCCATTTGTTGCATGTGAAAACAAATAGCAACAAAAGATTTTGAGGCAATTTGCTTGTGATTTCCTTCCACTCCATATGCCTTCGGGTATGTTCTTTCTCATAGCCTTCGTGAAATTTATAATTCAGTACGTACACAGTGCACACAACTCTGTAGATTGCTTTAGACTAGAAGTTGTTTGAGATAATTTTGGGCTTTAGGCATGTTTCTGGCCATCTCTATGCCACGCACTATTTGTTATGGAGTATATACGTAAGCTGTGAGCAAATATCATGAACTTTCTAAAACCCAAAGACGTGTCTTGTGTCACATTATATAATCATTCTGTTGCAACTACACCTGAACAAATGTCAATATATAAATGACATTGAATGTGTATAGCTTCTATTTTCTCTGCTGATATGAAATGTATTCTCAAAGGATGTGTCTGGTTCTAAAATCTAGTTCACCATGATAAAACCTCAAAGTCCAAATCAAATTCATCTCAATAAAATGCTTGAGAATGAATGTGTAACAACCTTGCAACTTGATTTTTATGAATCCAAATATCATCTTATCTTGAACTTTTTGAGTCATTAGTAAATAATAAACGGGAAATGTACAAGGTCTTCATCGAACTTAATATGGCATTAGCATGACCGTATATAAATGTAAATATTAGACTAGTAAACCAAGTATATTATCCCTGAGGAAAAAGTAAAGTGAGATAACTTCATAAATGAGAAGACATTTTCTAGTCCTAGTTTCTATCAAACGGTCCAAAGGAAATTCCCAATATGAACTTGCTAAACTCCATCATTAGCTGGTAAATAACTAACCCTTCCAGTCTACTTAGGTTTACAGAGAGTACAAGGGCATTTTACATTATGAATAAATGTTTTCAAATTACTTTTCATGTACAAAATATTCATTATCCACGAGAATTGTAACAAAATAAGAGCATTCATCCTGCGTCTTTTAGAAAATTTAAGCAACTCTGAGTTCATTACTTCGTTGAAGCTTCAAAAAAAATAATTAATTAAATAGATGGTGATAGATATTGTGGTTCAATACTAATCTAATCTATGCAGGAATTGATCCCTAAGAAAAATTCCAAGCATAGATAAAGATTAGACCATATAGAAATATAAATATTAGACTAATAAAGATAGAATATTTATATTGTCCCTGAGAAAACGATAGAATGAGATAACCTGATGATTCAGAAGGCATTTTTTTGGCCCTAATTTTTGATGGTCCAAAGGTATTTCCCAGAATGAACATGTTAACTCCATCGTTAGCTGATAAATACCTGATATACTCCAGTCTACTTAGGTTGATGAACTGTAGAGGGGCATTTCACATTATGAAGAAATGTTTCCAAATTTCCCATACCATGTCTTCATTGTCCACAAGACTATTAACTAAACATAAGAGGGAACTCATATTGTGTCTTTCAGAAAATGTAAGCAACTCAGGGATAGAATGAGATAACTTCATGATTGAGAAGGCATTTTTTGGTCATAGTTTTTTATGGTCCAAAGGTATTTCCCAGAATGAACATGTTAACTCCATCCTTAGCTGGTAAATACTTGATATACTCCAATCTCCTTAGGTTGAGGAACTGTACAGGGGCATTTCACTGTATCAAGAATTCCAAATTTCCCATACCATGTCTTCATTGTCCACAAGAATATTAACTAAACATATGAGGGCACTCATCTTGTGTCTTTCAAAAAAAGTAAGCAACTTTGAGTTCTCTACATAAATAAATTATCAAAAATAAATAATTAAGGATTTCATAGTTCAATTGGAATTTGATACTACTATATGTAGATATCTCTTTTCTACAGGATATATGGTGTCCATCTCTACAAATTAAGATTTAATAACACCATATCCAATCGTTTGACCACTAGTCCATCTTTCAGTGCCATGTTTATCGGTGCTCTATAGTGACTCGTGAGTTGTGCGAGAAATTTATTCAGCTCGCTAACCTGAGCTTCTGGAACTATCAAAAACAATAAAAATGATGTTCAAATGACCTCAAAAAATTCACCAATCCCCTGCTAAAAATCAAAATGTGAAATGTTGTCATATATGCAAGAAATCATTTAGTATAGTTAGTATAGTTTTAGCATTTTGCTTCATTGCATTGACTTTAGGGACAAACTGTAAACTATGCCATAACAGTATCTGTTTATTTAAAACTATTTATTTCAAAAAGGGATAGAACTAATTAAAAATACAAGACTATGCAAGTCACAATTGTAAGTTACTTGCTTAATTTTCAACTGGGGAAGGGAAAATTGACTGAATCAGTAAGTCTAATAAAACAAGGATAAAAATAATAGAAGTTTGTTTCATCCACCTCTGCAAACCAATTTAATTTAAAAGGATAAATTAAATATCTTTACTTTTGGGGTGGTCAGCCTTAGCTTCTGCCTGTTGTAGTGGTTGTATAGAAACAGACTAATAGGATGTATACCCTCTGAAATTGGTAAGCTAAAGAATATCCAGACCCATTTTCTCAACCCCAATGACCTTGAAGGAACCCTCCCTCCAAATATTGGAAATTGCTCCAATCTGATCGATTTTCTTATATTTGATAACCAACTGAGTGGCGAGAATCAAGATACCACCAAAGCTTGGCAGGATATAGAACTTGAAAGTTATTTGTGTTGGTGGGAATCCAAACATTGAAGTTGAACTGCCTCCTAAAATTTGCAACCATAAGAATCCTACTATTTTGGGGCTTGCAAAAACGAGGATTTCTGGAACAATCCCTCCTTCGTTTGGATCATTAGGAAAACTGAAATCACTTGCACTTTACACAAATATATTATCAGGATCAATCCACTTGGGTTGAGCACTCGTTTTGAACTTGTGTATCTATATCTCTACAGAAGTAGTATGTCAAGCTTTCTACCCAAGGAGCTTGGTATGCTGCAAAAGCTAGAAAAATTTCTTCTATGCAAAAATAATTTGGTAGGAAGTATACCGTCAGAGTTTGGTAACTGCACAAGCTTGGAGGTGATAGGCCTATCACTGAACACTTTTTCTAGAAGCATTCCTAACACAATAGGCTACTTGAAGAATCTAGTTGATCTTCAACTCAGTGTTAACTATAGTACTAGTTCAATACCTTATTCCCTTGTTAATTGCACTAGTCTTTCTCAACTCCATCTTGGTAGCAACCAGATATCTAGAGAAATACCTGATGCAAGTGGAAAAATAAAGAATATCATGTTGCTATTTGCTTGGTTGAATAATTTGGAAGGAATAAATCCTACCAGTATAGGTAACTCCAAAGTACTTCAGGCTTTATATTTTAGTATTTACTAACAATATGCTAATTGGAAAAATTCCTTCAAGCATATTCCAATTGAGAAATGTCACAAAGTTGATTGTTCTTTCAATTGATCTCATTGGCTCTATTTCTCCAAATATCGGTAGTTTTAAAGCTTTGATTAGGCTTCAGTTGGGTGACAATAAGCTTAGTGGGGAAATCCAAAAAGAGGTTGGGAAACTTGAAAATTTGGACTTCCTTGACATGGCAGATAATCAGTTTATGGGAATCCTTTTTCCAGATATTGGAGGATGCACTGAACTTCAGATGTTGGATCTTCATGGCAACAAAATTATAGATAATCTGCCAAGAACACTTGGTTTTCTAAAAAATATTCATGTATTAGATTTATGAATGCGTATGTTGGTGGGTTCATACCCTATACATTGGGAAACATTTCACTGGAAAAACAGGCAATGAATGGAAATTATTTGTCTGGAGTGATACCAAGAGAGATTTTGTTTTGCACTAAGTTACAATACCTAGACTTGAATAGAAAAAATTGACTAGTGGCATTCCTTCTGAGATTGGAAGCATAAAAGGATTGGAAATTGCAATGAATATCAGTTGGAATTATCTCTTAGGGACCATTCCATTGAAGTTTTCTAGACTCATAAAAATGGAAGCGTTGGATATAGTTTTGCAGGATAAAGTGGCACTTTCCAAGCAATGCCAAAATTCTGAGCACTAATAGTCTCAACATGATAAGAGAAGTTTTATGAGAATAAGCAGTTGGATGACTTATGAAACTTTACAATGCTATTCAAACTTGTTCCAAGAATTGTAAGGAATGCCTCCTACCTATGCAGCTAAAAACAATATTGACCTACACTAGGTAGTTGTTCTACTAAACTAGATGTTTATTATATGCACTATACTTGATATATCATGATTTTCAATAAGCCTACACTAATCCCAAACATGGTTTATAGGGAAATTACTTATACTAATCAAACAATTTTCTCTACAGTCTTGTACACCTCCATGTTTTCGAGGAAGAACCATGATAACGTTTGATTTGGAAGGTAAAATACTTGACTATTATAAGAATTTTTGGCATTAACAAGACACTTGCAACACTTCAGACACATTTCTATTGGTGTTCCATGTCACATGATGTTGAAGCTCACACTTGCTCCTATATTCCTTGCAACATTTTCAAGTTGTTAAGCAAGAAATTGGGTATCTCTATACCTCTTCTTATCCTTTCACAACCATGGGGGTCGACAATTATGAATTTTCTATTTGGTCTACATGTCTATGTCTATGTCTATGTCTATGTCTATGTCTATGTCTATGTGTTTTTTTATCACTTTTTAAAGATGACAATCATGGTCCCATGTATTAAGTCTATTACCACATCAAAGGTTGCTAAACTGTTCTTCCTACATGCTTGGTCACACTTTAGATGCCAACATCCATATGTCTAATTGAGACCTTGAATTTAGAAACCATTCTGGAAGTATTTGTGGACCATAGTTTACAATTGTCTCAATATATCCACAATGTGACACCCACAAAGAGATTATTAAATCAAATTTTCCAACTGAATGTGCATTTAGGTACTTTGCATGTATGGCTATGTGCATCCTCGCGTTTAAGATGAAAACCTAGCTTTCATTTAGCATGCCTATAATAGGTTTCCTAAAAACTCTATAGGTCATACTATGTCTTAGAATTATTTGGGTTTTCAACCTTTGGCACCACTTGACAATGTTTTTCAAGCACAATTGACATTAGTGCCCCAAAATAGACCAAAGAACAAGACATAGTAGAATTTTTTTTTTATAAAATTCAGTAGATAAATTAGTAGGTCCAGGACATATCAATTCAAAAAGTACAAGAGGCCACACAACATACTTTGCAAATCACATCTGTTAAAGTCAACAATAGTGTCTGGTTGCATTTTCCAAATGATGGTGTTAAAGGAACATATCGGATGATCAAGCCCACTTTTATATGGAACCAGTATAATAATTTGGGTATGCTCTTCCGTTTTCAAGTCCATGTTGAGTAAGAACTCAAATTTTGGATTTCAACCAAATTCTAACAACAAGCCACATAGGGAGATACCAGGCATCAAATATATGGAAGCTAAGACTCCAAAGATCCTTAGGTGGTGTTCACTTTGTGATGTTACCTGTAGCACAAAGGAAGTTCTTCACAAACAACATGTGTTTGGAAAGAAGCACAAATCCATGTTAAAAAGGTCGAAGGAAAAGGGTTCAGAATATGGAGTAAAGCCACAGAGAAAGCATCCACAAGGATTGATAGGGTGGTGTTCTCTTACAAAATCTTCATGAGCCTCAAATGTGTAGGAAAAAACACCTGTCCAATTTAGGAATGGCAAAAAATTAAAACATGTTAGGAATGGCAAAGACAAAGGAGGAGGAGACAATAGAGGCTGGCAAAGACAATGTGACATGTTATTGGAAAAGTAAAAAAAAAACAGTGAATGAAGAAGGAAATTTGGCATCCAAGAAACATCACAAGTTACATAAAGGATATGTTGGGCAACCTAAAGAGGATGGAAATTATAAAGCCCATTTACTAGTCTGTTGTGAGAGATAAAGTGTTCCTGGTGGAAAATTTGAGGAAGAAACTTTTCACGTTAAAGCTCAAGTTGAAGGGGCAGACATAAAGTGTCCTTGGTGGAAAAGTTGAGGAAGAATTTGTTCATGTTAAAGCTCAAATTGAAGGGGGCAGATTAATTGTTCCAATCTTCCAACCTGTTGAACATAAAATGATCTGTCTTTGGTTCTATGGATAGAAATTAGATTTCCAAATTTTCTTTGAATTTTTGTGACGGTTTAATTTTGTTATATTGAGCTTCCCATATCATAAAAACAGTTATATGTATAATTAATGTAGAAACAGGTGGTGACTTTGACTTGGAGATAAATTGATTAGCTTCTTTGGATAATTCAACTGTGGTTCTAGGCACAATGGAATCCCTAGGAACAAGCTCCAACTCGATCTTTGTAGAAGAAATAGGAGCTGACTTGAAAGTCAAGACCGAGGTGTACGAGATCTCCAGCCAAGCTAGCCTAGCCAGACCAGCTCCTAGTTAAATTTGCTGGCTCCAGTTGCTTTCTAGTTTTACTTGTTAGTGTTGTTATTTGTACAGTATAGAGATGCTTTGCAAAAGGTCTTAGGTTATATCAGATGCATTTGGAAGATTCTTTGCAAAAGGTCTTAGGTTATAGCTAATACATTTGGACTTTCCCAGACAGCATAGTGTTGAGCTTTAAAAATTATTTAAGGTCTGGTTTCGCTTTGACAGGACCCTTATAGCCATGAATGTAGCCAATTTTTCTAAGATATTAATACGGGAGTATACTGGATTACAAAAAAAACCCAGAAAACTAGAACCCTACTCTCAGCTCTATTAGATACGTTTGTGAGATTTGGGTTTAGAAAGAAGCTCTAGCAGATACTTTATCCATAGAAGATGCTACAATGATGCCAATTTTAACATCAAGAAAGGCAACTTTACCTACAAAGGGAGGTACATTTTTGTGCAAGCCAAGCTACAAGGGTGTCATAGTGAGCTAACTCCATTGAGTTATTTTTTTATTAAGTTAAAAATAGGGGCTTGCATGATTATATATTTTATAAGGATTATGTCATTATGTGTTGAACATTTTTTAAAAATCAATGCCTATTATACAATTTCAAGGACTACCATAACTCACATAATTGTTTAAAGGTTGCTAGCTCAATGGAAGAGCACCTGCCATGCAGGAGGTTGGTGGTTTGATTCCACTGTACCCTAACATAAATTATTCAATGATATTGTATATTTTTTTAATTAAATAATTTTAAATTGATTTGTTTTAATGGGGAGATATTTTTCTAGATTCATTGTTTTATATTGTCTCTAGAGAGACAATATATAGGATTAGACAAATTCCAACTATTGTCTTTGGAAAGACAAATGAAATTGTCTCATAAGAGACAATAAATGAAACTGTCTTTGGAGAGACAAAAATGCTTGTGTTATATATTGTCTCTATAGAGACAATATTTTAAGACAATTTAATTTTAAGACGATTTAATTTGAGACACCCACTTAAAGACAATATTTAAGATAATACACAAGTTTTATTTTGTCTCAATTTAAGAAAATTTACCCCAAAATTGTCTTAAATATTGTCTTAAAACCCCCCTTTATGTTGTAGTGTACCCTAGGACACTAATTATTTAGCATCATATGGGAATGGATTCACCAATTTGGCTGCACAACGTCTTCAATTTCAATGGACTTCATTTTCGGTTCGGAATTTGACAGTCTACAAAATGTATTTGTGATTTTGGGATGTATTTGATGTTCGTTATTGTTAGAAACTAGCATATTGAGCGAAATGTGGATATGGGTAACCAATAAAGACACAAAAATCAACAATCTTTTACTGAATTAATGAATGGGAAATTAAGAAAAAGCGCATTCTTTTTTTGGAAACATCTAAGAGTAGAAAAGAGGGAAACATTTGAAAAACTAGGAAAGAAGGAAACATCTCAATATATTAGCTTTATATAATAATGCATTTGATTTTATCTTTTGTAATTACAAAATAAAAAAATAAGGAGAATGATTGCATTGTTTATAAAATTCTCATCCCTTCCTCATAATAAAGACTGTGGTATTGTTTCTAGAGTTGTGTTATTCATTTTTCGTGTCTATATTTTGTTCTATGATTCTCTGCATTAATTTTCAGATCTGCAGGTAGATAAATTGGTATCAGAGCATAAGATCTTGGAAGCCTTCCACATGTTCGAAGAATTTTTATTTTTAAGGGTCATACATTTCAATCCATTCAATGCATGAAAATCATGTTGCCTCATCAATGGACCTCCATTGCAAACTCGCAAGTAAATGATTTAGCTAGGGCTCTTCAAGAGCTAATTACGCTGCAACAACAACAACGTCCTCCAAGGCAAATGTAGCTCTTACACGCTTTCAACTTCCCAAATTCTCAGGGCACATGAATGGTGAGGCTGTTGATTCTTGGCTCTGCGGTCTCTCCAACTATTTCAGAACTAGTCCAACGATGGAAGAGGAGATGAAAATTCAGATCACTGGTCTACAATTGGAAGACCTAGCGCAAACATGGTGGGATACTCATCTTGAGAATATGTCCTTAGTTTTCGAACTTGGAGAACCAGCGTAGACCAGATCAATGCCTATCACATCTTGGAATCTCTTTTGCCAAGCCTTACGAGAACACTTCTATCCTACAGGATATATACAAATCTCCTTGCAAAATGGTTACAACTTCGACAACTACCCAATCAATTAATGCAATCTTACATTGTTTTCTTTTTCTAGTTGCACATTCAACTCCATATATCTTATCCATAAGAGGTACTAATTATCAAATTTAATTCTTTTTTTCTAATGCTTTTTCGACGTGAAGTTGAGTTGTTTGATAGTGCTTCATTAGACAAGGCCTTTATTCGAGCTCTATTTGTGGAACGCAAAGTAGGTACTCAAATCTGATCTCCTCAAGCCAGAAATGGTCCATCTCCCTCTGGTTCTTCTAATGTCACCTCTGCCTCATCCCCCACACCTCACAATACCCCCTGGTGCACATCTCATCATACCAATTCACATGCTTCTGCAGATTGCTAAGTACTGAAAAATCTCCGCCCTCACAAAACTCTTTTTACAAAGGTTGAAAAACTAAATGCCACTACCCCACTTCTAGTTGTTTCTCTCGAAAATCCTACAGAAGTGGACCCCTCTCTCATCCTCATGACTGTTAATGCAACAAACACCTATGTTGCGCCTTTGTTTACCCATAATTGTCAAATCAAACATGAGTTGGCCACACTTATTCTTGACAATGGGAGTCAAAAGAATCTTATGACATAGGACTTAGTGGAACGCATTTGGCTTCCCACCACTCCTCACCCACACCTATATCAGCTCGGTTGGGTCAAAAAGGACAGTCCTCATCTTACTATCTCCTAATGTTGTGTTTTCACCTTTGCTATTGGACCTTTTCGTGATACCGTGGTATGTGATGTTTCTCCTCTCAATTTTTTTGATTATTGCTAGGCATTCTATACCAAGAGGATCGAATTGTTTATCATTCTACAAATCACCAATACCACTTGCAGCACGATGGGCACACCTATGTGCTCACATCCTCAGCTAGCACATCAACCCAACCTTCCATTGGAAAAGCTCCCATTATGAGAGTCAATTTAAAACAAGATGTTTCTTTGTGCTTGGTTCACCCTGTCAAGCCAGACAACCTCACCAATCCCATCCCTCCTACAATGGCTCCTCTACTCCATGAATTTTCATATGTATTCACCAAACCCACAGGGCTGCCTCCATCACACTCTGTTGAACATCACATCGATCTTATTCCTGGTGCTCCCTTACCCAATACCCCATCTTATCGCCTTGCTCCTTGAGAGGAAACTGAGATAGAACACCAAATTGAAGAATTTTTGACATCCAGTCATATTCAAACTTCATCCTCGCCATGTGCATCTCTAGCTTTTATTATTCCCAAAAAGGATACTTCTGAATGGTGCCTCATGACAGACTATCGATCCCTTAATAAAGCCACTGTTAAAAACCACTACCCCCTTCCCCGCATTGAGGATTTGTTGGACCACTTACACGGGGCTTGTTTCTTCACAAAGATGGATTTAACTGCAGACTACCATCAAGTTCCCATGAATGCAGCCGACACATGGAAAACTACTTTTAAAACAAATTTTGGGCTATTTGAATGGTTGGTCATGTCATTTGGACTGACCAATGTACTGGCCACCTTTATGAGATTCATTAATGATGTTTTCAGGGCACATTTGGGTAATTTTGTGGTCATCTACCTTGATGAAATTTTAGTATTCAGTAAATCTTGGGAAGACCATCTTCAACATGTTCGCACCATACTTGAGTTATCCCAAGCACCTCACCTTCAAGTCAAAGAAAATAAATTCTATTTTGGACCAACATCAGTTCAATATTTGGGATTTATTATTGACAGCACATGGGTTTGCCTAGATCCCTCTCGTGTACTAGATTTGGCGCAATGGCCAACCCCTTCTAATGCACATGACCTCAAGAGCTTCATGGGAGGTATTAATTTCTACATAAATTTTGTCTCTCATTTGGTGGAGGAGGTCAGGATGCTTCCTGAACTAAACAGGGAGGAATTGGGCAACCAAGAAGGACAAAAAAATCAGCAACCTCTCACTGATTGTGCAACCAAGAAAAAGCGCACTCTTTCCTTGGAAACATCTAAGAGTAGAAAAGAGGGAAACATCTGAAAAATAGGAAAGAAGGAAACATCTCAATATATTGGCTTTCTCTAATAATGCATTTGATTTTATCTTTTGTAATTACAAAATAAAAAATAAGGAGAATGATTGCATTGTTTATAAAATGCTCATCCCTTCCTCATAATAAAGATTGTGGTATTTTTTCGAGAGTTGTGTTAGTCCTTTTTCGTGTCTATATTATGTTATGTGATTCTGTGCATTAATTTTCAGATCTGAAAGTAGATCAATATGGTTACTTATAGTTTGAGATTTTGATATGTTGTTCACAAAATATTGGGTAATAAAAGGTGATTATAGGATGTATTTGATGTTCGTTAGTGTAAGTAGAAATTGGCATCTTAAGAAAAATGTGGACATGGTTATTAATCTTTGGATAGATTGTTCATAAAACATTAGGACAATAAAAGAGTTGATAAAATGTGGAATTATGTGATGGAATAATAGATATTATTTCATTTTTTATTTTCTATTAACAACAATATAATAGTACAAATATAAATACATTAAGTTATCACTAAGGAGAAGCACATTAAAATATTAATGTGGTTGATAGAACCAAAGGATTTTTTATATCTACTCACATAAATATATAATAATAATAAAAATATTAAAAAAAAAATTATTATTATTATTATTATTATTGAATAATATTTTTTATTGATATTAGTAACACTACAAGGAAAAGACCGTCTAGTGGATGTTTTTGAGGAACCCCTTATAAAAATACCCTAAACATCGGTTTGTAGCGAAGGTTACTAGAGGAGGTTGGCGGGTGTGTTGATCAGCAGTTGTCATTGATGTCAACCCAAACAACACCAGGGGCTAATCCAATATTGCATGGGAATTTTGACCTACCAAATTAATATATTCTGGGTCAATAATGTTTTTTATGGTTTCTACTTGTCGATATGTTTCCGTTGATATATGGCACTCCATGTAATTCTTCATGGTTTGAGAGATATTCATGTTTGAAGTTTGTACCCCCAGTTATTGGGCTAAAACCCCATGGGGTTGGGGCATGGGTCATTGAAAAGTAATAACTAATATTTTTTTATGCTCCTAAAATCCCTCCAACATTCACTTGTTGAAGCCCCTCTCAACTTAAGCATTCATATAAATTGTGATCTTCATTTCCTCCTTATGCAAGGGATTCGGCCATCTGAAACAGGTCATCGTGGCATTTTCTCTCTAAATTATTTTCTACGAAGGTTCAGAAGATGAAATTTTTATGAGGCGAAGCCGAAATCCTGAGGAAGCTACAGCAAAAAGTTTAGATCAAGTTGCGCAATATTTTTGGAGATATGATCTGTGGAAGTCAGGGTTTTTGCAGGCTCTTGAAATTCATCTCAAAGAAGTGACCTTGGTAAATTCATCATAACTTTCTCTCTGAGTATCGGATTGGAATTCCATAAAAATTGGAGGATATTTCTCCGTCTTTGATTTTCTCTCTATAAATTTTAGAGACAAATGAAGAAACAATGACACGTGGCACGCCGTACAAGTGCGCTCTGCTGAAACAATCCTTAATTAGGGCATTGTGAGAGACTGGATATAACTCTCTCTTGATGAATACAAATTGGTTCAGACCTATGGAATTATAAATAAGACTCATAGGACTACTAGAGGACCAAAAGTCAGATATTGAGGATTTGAAATAACAGAGATACACCAGATTCAATATCGAGCTCCTAGAAGGCAAGAAAAAGCTAGATCATGTGTTGTCAAGGGTTGCAAAGGACCAGAATTTCTACGGTAGAAAAGCAAATCAAGGTGCAGCAGAGGGTAGCATGACAAGAGCAGCAACCAAGGTGCATAACAGCAGCAAGAAGTTCATCATATGAAGTCTTCAAGCGGGAAGCACTGCATACAATCATTGTAAAGGTATCATTGTACTTAGTCATTATAAATACATTATTGTACAAATTGTACTAGTGTCTGTCTGCCAAGGGTTGAAGAGGCAGTGTTGGGAGGTCTAGGATCATCATTAGGTGGTTGTGTCAAAGTTGGGGTTATGGTCTAGCATATCTTCTTCTTCTGCATCATTCTTTCATCAGAAGTGGACCATTTTCCTCGGTACCGGAGCCATTCTTATTTTGTTCTTCTATAGGTGGTAGGGTGGTACAGGTGATTTGTAGCTCATCAAGTGTTAGCATCCATCTCGCCTGACTACCGAAGAATCTCGACGTTGAGCGTCCATCTAGTGGGGGGGGAGTTAGAGAAGAATGCTTTTCTAGATTCTAGGAAGTTGGAGCTTTATTTTCAATTGGAGTTGAATATTAAAGAATTATTAGAAAGCATTAGGTGGTTTTTGTCCCGGAGTGGGTTTCCACCTTAAAAACTGTGTGCATTTTTGTTTCTCTTGTTTCTTGCTATAATTGTACAAACACTGATAATAATTGAAGATTCACTAATGCTCTAATTGAAAGGAATATTGATTCCCCCCCCCCCCCCCTCAGTGTTTCCAACAATTGGTATTGGAGCTTGGTTCCTTCAATTGAAGTTTAATAGCTGGAAGGAGGTCATGGAGCATACCAAGAATGGTGTACCTCTATTCAATGAAAATAATTATGCACTCTGGAAAGTAAGAATGGAGGTCGATCTCTTGGCGCAAGGTTACAAAGTATGGGACACTATTCAAAATGGATTTACATCAACCGTGGATGAACAAGGTAAGAATAATTTGGTAAATGTTGAAAATGCAAAGAATAATATTATCAGTGGACTTATTGAATCTGCTTATCATAAGGGTTTGGGTTGTAAAACCGCCAAAAATGTATGGGAAAAGCTTGAGAATATATATGTAGGTGACTCAAATTTCAAAGAAGCAAAGCTTCAATTCCATAGAGAAAAACTTGAGCAACTCATAATGAAAGAAGATTGCAACATTGCTGCATACTTCCAATACATTGATGAAATAACCAATACTCTAGAAGGATTAGGAGAGCCAGTTGATGAGAAGAATATTATACTGAAGATTCCTAGAACGTTACCAGGGAGATTCAACCCAAAGGTATCAGTCTTAGAATATAGTGCAAATCAAGAAAAACTCAACAAAGAGGAATTACATGGAGTTCTCATAGCATATGAAATGAGACTTGATGAAGAAGACGGTACTTCAAATCTAGAAACTGTGTTTGTTGCATCTAATAAAACCAATAAGGACAAACAACCTTCAATTGAAATGACATGCACCTGAAAATGTGAAGAAAAGGGAGATGATGGAGAAGGCCTTTCAGATGAAGAATATGCTTACTTTATGAGAAAACTAAAAACTGGTAAAGGAAAATTCAAAGGTAAAATTCCATTGATATGTTTCAGTTATGGAGAGGTTGGGAATTTCGCAGCAAAATGTCTAAAACAAAAGTAATGGCAACTCAAAAGAAAGAAAGGCTTTAATAAATTCAACAAGCAAGGATCCAAAAGGAACTTTCTTCTAAAGAAGATACTCATCATCCGACAAAGAAAATGATAGTGAAGAAGAAGCCAATGAGAGAGTATTGCTTATGGCCAAGCACAATAAACCCAAGATCAATAAACAAGAGGTATCAAACAATGAAGAAGAAGGATGGACCATAGACGAATTTTATGAGGAAGCAATCAAGCTTATAAAAGATCTCAAGGTGGAGAAGATCCATTCCAAAACTATTGAAGAACAAGTTCAAGGTCTCAAAATTGAAGTTGAAGAACACAAATGCATTGAAGAGTCACTTCAAAATAAGTTGGAAGAAAGCAACCAAGAAAGGGAAGAATTAGAAGCCGAAGTAGTCTCGCTGCGTGAGGAAGTGAAGAAAGGAAAAACTATCCAAAACTATCCCAACAGCTCAAGGGCATTGGAAGAACTCATAAAAAATCAACGATCTTACAACAACAAAAAATGGCATCGGTTACAAAGAAGAAGAATTAGGACCTTCTACAACAAAATATAATGAACCTATGAGATCTGACATGCATGTAGACTTCTTTGGACAAGATTCACAAGAACAACCTTGGAAGAAAATTCCTCGATGAAAATTTCCATCCAGGTACCAACATATTTTTTATGGCTACTATTATTCATGTGGAAAATTTTGTCATAAAGTTGTAGAATGTCGCACATACCCTAGGAACGAATACAATTCCAGGAGATCTGTCAAATATGAACCTCCCAGGGCTCAATGAAACATCAATAGATTTGAACATTTAAGAAATAATATTGAATGTTACAAATGTCGAAACTTTGGACACATAGCCAAAGATCGGCAGACTAAAATCCTCCAGAAGAATCTTCGAAGCCACAGAATGAACGAACATGGAAGAAGAAGAAGAATGATAATTGTGCTCTTGCTCTCAAGGCTCAAAAGAACAAATATGTGTGGTATGTTGATAGCGGTTGCTCAACGCATGTGACTGGAGATAGAAATAAATTTGTGTCTCTGAAAGAGAAGAAGGATGGAATCGTGTCCTTTGGAAATGATGGATCTTCAAATGTTATAGGATCAGGTACTGTCACTCTCGGAAGCAAAGATGTTCTAGCCAAGAATGTTCTATTGGTTGAAAACATGAATCACAATATGCTCAGTGTTGGACAAATGTGTGATCAAGGACACACAATACTATACAACTCCACAAAATGTGAAATCAGGAAAGGCGTGTATGGTGAAATTATGGCTATAGCAAGTCGAGCTCCAAACGACATATATGTTCTGGATGAAGCAACTAAAGCATGTCTAATAGCTAAAGAGGATGATATAATAATTGGTGGCAATGATGATCGACTAACTAATAATTTTTCTACAAAGGTGCAAAGTGATTTCGAGATGTCTTTACTTGGTGAGCTGACATACTTCTTAGGGCTTAAATATCTCAGCAAGAGAAAGGAATATTTATATGTCAAGCCAAGTACATCAAGGATATGCTCAGGAAATTTAAAATGGAAGATTGTAAACCCATCCTTACTCCAATGGTAACAGGTTGCAAATTGAGCATAGACTACTCATCTAAGGATGTGGATCAAAGGTTGTACATATCTATGATTAGTAGTCTTCTATATGTAATAGCCTCCCAACCAAATGTTACGCAAGCAGTTGGACAAGTAGCAAGATTCCAAGCAGCACCAAAAGAATCACATATTAAATATTCGCCAACATTGGAATATCTTTGCCAAAAGCTTGGGATTCTCCCAAGTTCTCATTATATTTTCCCTTTTCAAGAATATAAAGTGGGAGTGGAAGTGTGTACAGGTCTACAGGACGATTGTGTGTCAGCGAGAGTGGAAGTGTGTACAGGTCCGCAGGTTGGTTGTGTTTCAGGGGGAGTTACCCTTTGCCATTGATGTCAAAAGGGGAGAGAATGTTGTAGGAAGAGGTGTCATGATCACAGGGGGAGTACTTGTGTTGCCATCAATGCAAAAGGGGGAGATTGTTGATTAGAGGTTGTCATTGATGTCAACCCAAGTAGCACCAGGGGCTAACCCAATATTGCATGGGAATTTTGACCTACAAATTAATATATTCTGGGTCAATAATGCTTTTTATGGTTTCTACTTGTTGAGATGTTTCCGTTGATATATGACACGCCATGTAATTCTTCACAGTTTGAGAGATACTCATGTTTGAAGTTTGTACCCCTGTGCTAGTGGGCTAAAACCCCATGGGGTTGGGGCATGGGTCATTGAAAAGTCATAATTAATATTTTTTTTATGCTCCTAAAATCCCTCCCACGTTCACTTGTTGAAGCCCCTCTCAACTTAAGCATTCATATAAATTGTGATCTTCATTTCCTCATGCAAGGGATTCATCCATCTGAAACAGGTCATCGTGGGATTTTCGCTCTAAGTTTCTACGAAGGTTCAGAAGCTAAAATTTTTATGAGGTGAAGCCAAAATCCTGAGGAAGCTGCAGTAAAAATTTTAGATCAAAGTGCACAATATTTTTGGAGATATGATCTATGGAAGTCATGGTTTTTGTAGGCTCCTGAAATTCATCTCAAAGAAATGACCTTGGTATATTCGTCATAACTCTCTCTCTAAGTATCAGATTGGAATTCCATAAAAAGTGGTAGATAGTGCACAGTCTGTAATTTTTTCTATATCAATTTCAGAGACAAATGAAGAAACAGTGACACGTGGCACGTCGTACAAGTGCGCTCTGCTGAAACAGTCCTTAATTAGGGCATTGTGAGAGATTGGGTATAACTCTCTCTTGAAGAATCCAAATTGGTTCAGACCTATGTCATTGGAAAGAAGACTCATAGGAATACTATAGGACCAAAAATTAGATATTGAGGATCTAAAATAACAGAGATACACCAGATTCAATATCGAGGTCCTAGAAGGTAAGAAAAAGCTAGATCATGTGTTGTCAAGGGTTGCAAAGGACCAGAATTTCTACGGCATAAAAGAAAAGAAAGGTGTAGCAGAGGGTAGTGTTAGACTCCTATACCAATAGGTGTCATTTTTCATGATTGTCTTGATTGAACTATGGAATATGTTCAAACCTTTTTCTTGAGCAAAGGTGTTCCATATTCTTGAAAAACCAAAAAATCAAATTATTTAAAAAATGTAAAGAGGGTATACCCTAAAAGAAAAATCAAAGGGTAAAAAGAATAAAATGGTCAAAAAAGTGAAAGAAATGAACCCCAAACAAAAAATAGACCAAGGAAAGTGTGCAAATCCAAATGCCACTACTATTTCATTTTTGTAAATAAGCAATTGTGTGCAGCTTGTCAAAATTTTGCCACAATTTATGAAGGGTCAAACTGTTTAAACTTGACTTATTCATATTTCAATTTCATGTTATAGAATAGAGAATAAATATCTGACCAAACAGTTTAATCTTGGCATATAAGTAGATAGGTAGAGTTATTAAAAGGTGCTCAACAATTTAATCTGAGTCCTTGGATGTAATAAGGGTAGAAATAGATAGATTTATCATGTAAAAAGAAAAGGTTGAAAAGGGTTTGCAAGTCTAAATGCACCCTAATAAAGAAGAGAAAATGGTAGTAGTAGATAGGGTAGGTAGATGGTGTTGCAAAGTTTTATCTGATGAATGATGCCGCTAAATGTTTTTGATCCTTTACTTTCATCACAAATACTGAAGCAGGAAATACACTGGAAAATCACAGCAAGCAAAGTCAAAATCATTAACTTCCCTCATCACTTTCCCCTTAAAGTTTTACTAATTTCCCCCAAAGTACTAAGGCATTTGGAGATCAAAGGGGCTCAAGGCATTTCCTTGACTTTTGGAGGGACCGGACTCTCGGCCTAATGATCAAAAAGACCTAAGTACTTGAGATAATTCATCATTATAATCATTCACCTTTAACCTTTTCCTAAGTAAAATCCCATTTTGCTTAGGAAAATTATGCAAAATTTCATAAAAATCCCTCAAAATAACTTACTATTCTAAGTTTAAGTGTTGAAGATGAGATATTGCAATTTACTTCAGAAATTGTCACTCTCTTAGATGTGCAAAGTATTTTGAGTTGTCTTTGTCCCTTTGTCATATTAACATTTAACTCTATTTACTAAATCCCTAGTGAAATGCCCTATCCTAAGTATATAACTCCTTTTATATAAATATCCAAAAACCCCTCTATTATAAAGTTTAGCCAAAGTATTTATTTCCACGTGCATTCAAATAAAAACCCACTATACAACCCCTTTGGTTAAAATATATCATTATATAATACTCCCGCCCCTATGGTAAGTCAATCATATCGATTTATTTATCATATAATAAAAACATATATGAGAAAAGCTTTAAACATATGATATATATGTTTAACACAAAAAAAGAATAAACCTGAAGTTTTATTTTTAAATCAAAACTTCGGAAAAACCCCCATGCCACCGTGGCTCATCCACTTGGCATCCCACCCGACACTTTAACCATAATTGAACCCTGCCGCAACCCCTATTTTTCATTAACCATTGGGATTAATTAATTATCAGAATTAATTAATAACCACACTTTTCCGCCTATTAGACGCCCCCCGGGATGTTTAATAAAGTTAATCACGTTTAAAACCCCGTCGGGCCCGCACGATAACGCCCCACCATCTCCCCGTCCCTTCCACCTTTGGATCGCCCCTCCACAGATCAACGCTCCACATCAATTCCGCCAGCCGTCCCTTATCAGAGCTTTAATGCGCGGGGACTTGGTGGTTTTGAAATAGTCCACCGGCCACGCGTCCATCGCCCAATGGAATCGCTGCCTGCTCATCTAATACCACCCTTGTCCATAAGCGGTGCGGGAATTACCGCTTACCGCCCGACCCCTGCCACGTGTCAGCCCGTACTTCCATGAAGTCATTCCTCGATAAACTAAAAACCCCTTTTTGACTTTGGAAATAAAACAAATTTTCGTGTTTTTTATGTCATTTTCACCATTTGAAAGCGACTGCGCCTTCCTCCACGAAATTCAAAATTTCACTGAAATCTACTGTTCTATCCAATTTCGCTCCAGAATTCCGCCGAACTAGTGCTGGAGCATCCTCTTGCCACCACTTGATACCTGTTAAATCCCATTTTGCCTCCGAAAACAGGTATTTATTCTATTGCACTCCGAACTTCAAAAGAAACTTTGTGTTCCTTGTTTTTCCGCTGAATCAGTGTTAAAATCTTATTCCTAGGATCATTCCCTGAGCTGTAAAACTGTGAATTGTTCCCCTGAAACTGCAATTGTGCTAATTTCCCTCATTAAAACTGAAATCGCGCCCCGGCCTGTGAAGAAAACCCAGAAACTTCCATTTTGAATACACAAGAACCAAAATTGAAGCTCCGGCAACCTTGAATGTAACTCCATTGAATGCCCCCCACAGAGAGTTAGAATATTTGCCCTTAGTGGATAAAGACTTCCAAATTAAAGACGTATTTTTTGATGAAAGCCCCCTTCTGAGTTATTGTCGCTGCAGAGATGATTATTCGAAGGGATTGGATGTCATTGGGTTGTGGGAATCCAATTTCCCGAGATATCTCATTCCCTCAATCATTACTTTCCCAGAAATTATCCACTACTGCCATTCTAACTATGACCCAACTCAAAGAGAAGTAATGTCCCCTGACTAGAGTGTTCTTTTCCCCATTACTCCCCAAGCTATCAATACAATGCTCCATTTTGAACCTGGTCAAAACCTCACTCCCTTGTCCATTGGGGAATTGCTTGAAAAATCTACTCGGTTGTCCCCTGAAGAGGTGATCAGAAGATCACATCCTTGGATAAACAATCTTAATACTAGTCATAAGATTTGTTTACTCCAAGATTGTTATCAAATCTATTCAAACAGAGGTTAGAAAGCATAAAAGCTAAAGAGTATCAGTGGTTAAAGTGTATCAGGTAAAAGTCAGTGAAAGTTAAAATGAAGTTACAGAGCAGTCAAAGGTAAACAGTAAAAGTAAATACAGAAGGCAGTAAAATGGTAAAAAGAGATGAGAATACTTTCACCAATATTGAGTTTTGTCTTAAGTGAAAGTAAAACAGTCAAAAGAGTAAGAAAGTAAAAAGATGAAAAAACATAACAAGAAGGAACATTTTTGCAGAAATTGCATATTTTAGTCATAGTTTTGCAGAAACTATTGTGATCAATCCAAGATTAATTTTACAAAACTGAAGGAGGTTTATGGTCTTAAGAGGGCCATCTACAAAAGCATCTCTCACTTTTCTAACATCCATTATGGTTTTGGAAATATTAAACAATGTTGGAAAGAACTTTTTGCAGAAAATTCCTGTTAAGTCATCATTTTGCAGAGAATATTGTGGCCAATCCGAAATACATCGTACAAAACTGAAGGAGGTTTTTGTTCCTAAGAGACCCATATACAAAAACCTATCTCATTTTGTGTACATTGATTTCAGACTGAGAGATACATGCACATCTTTAGAGGTTATTTTTGTAGACTCTGTAAAACTCTGTTTTACACATCTTTTTGCAGAGCCTATTATGCACAGCTGGAGAGGAATTCTAGGAAAGTGAAAGAGTTTTATCTCACCAACATATTTATCTAAAATAACCTCTTTCACTTTTTACATATCTATTACGGATTGATAAATACAAAGGTCTCATGGGACTCCAAAGTTGCAGAATTGTTGGAGCAGAATTGCACAAAGAAAGGAAACAGTTAGTGACTTGGATGCCTCATCATCAACTAAGAGTTGGATCAAATTCGAATTCTCCTCTTTATCATCACCTATCCATACAAAATAGTGCCAAATAGATGCATTAGTTTGAGTGTCCTTTACTTAAGTTCTATTTATGTAAAATAGTTGGAGAGATTTGTGAACCAATTTTGATATTTTTTCAAGATATTTTAGTTTAGAATTTGTATAAATACTTCACTCTTGGAAGTATTTTGGGTGGATTCTATTAATTTGTTGTGACATTGAAGTTTTTGGAATAAAATCATTTTGGAGAAATTTATTTGTGTCTTACTGGATGACAATTTGAAGCTCAGGACTTTTTGCAGGATTCATGTGTCGGACTGCAGTTCAATAAGTCTTTCTATCCTATGTCTTAAGTTTTATATCAGTTTATAATATCATTGTGTCCATTTCTGAATAATTTACATAAATGATTGAATCAGAATTTACTTAATTGTACTCTGATTTCAGATGTGATTATTCTTAATGTTTTCCTCTAAATTGGTTATAAGCACGAATTCTTAAATGCTCTTGCTTTGCTAATTTAAACATTCTCGATTACTATAATAAAGAATTCTTCATTGCTCTTTATTTGTAGTCATTTCATTTCTTTCTTTTGAACATGGTGAAATATTCTTAGCTGCCTTTCATCCCTTCAAAATCTTCCCATCCACTTTAAATTTTAAGGATTGTTCTCTGTCTGGCTATCTTGCCCTGCAAAGCCATCTTGTGTGTAGAATAGAAACCCAGTAAAGCCATCCTTTGACTCCATAGCCCAATGGACTGAAAATCTTCAACCTTGCCCCTAGTTTGCGGATTCCACCATTTTCAAACAAATTCTTGGACTTATAACTAGCCTAAAACTTTCTAAGAACAAAGATAAATCATAAAGAGAGAGCCCTCTCTGGATGCAGATTGGCTAGATTCTGCATCTGAAGGTTGGTTTGTGGTTACCTCGGGTATACTTTCCTTTTCCACAACTTCAAGGAAAACCTGAGTGATAACAGGTAGCATGACAAGAGAAACAACCAAAGTGCATAACAGCAGCAAGAAGTTCATCATATGAAGTCGTCAAGTGGGCAGCACTGCATACAATCATTGTAAAGGTATCATTGTACTTAGTCATTGTAAATACATTATTGTACAAATTGTACTAGTGTCTATCTGCCAAGGGTTGAAGAGGCAGTTTTGGGAGGTCTAGGATCATCATTAGGTGGTTGTGTCAAAGTTGGGGTTATGGTCTAGCATATCTTCTTCTTCTGCATCATTCTATATCATTGTAAAGTGGACCATTTTCCCTGGTACGGGAATCCATTCTTCTTTTATTCTTCTATAGGGTGGTAGGGTGGTGCTAGGGTGAGTTGTAGCTCATTGGGTGTTGGGGCATCCATTCAGTTGACTGCTAAAGAATCTTGGGCGTTGGAGTGTCCATCCAATGGGAGCTGGAGAAGAATGCTTTTCTAGATTCTAGGAAGTTGGAGCTTTATTTTCAATTGGAGTTGAATATTAAAGAATTATTAGAAAAGAATTAGGTGGTTTATGTCCCAGAGTGGGTTTCCACCTTAAAAACTATGTGCATTTGTGTTCCTCTTGTTTGCTGCTATCATTGTACAAAAACTAATAATAATTGAAGATTAACTAATGCTCTAATTGAAAGGAATACTGATTCACCCCCCCCCCCTCAGTATTTCCAACAGGGTGGAGATTTTTGCGGATGTGTTTCATCCGGTGTGCTTATCATCCTAAACCGTACTGGTGCATTCAACAAGAGAAAGCACCAGTGTGCAAAAATCATTGGCACACTGGGACAACGTGCGCTCCATAAAAACATGTCTGGTGCATCTTATTTTTATAGCGCATTGGTGCTTTACAAAGATTCTGCATCGGTGCGTCCTAAAACCCCACGCCAAAATTGAAACCACCCGGTGCGGTCTTAAGAAACTGCACCAGTGCACTTATAAAACCCCATGCACCGAAAAAGGGTTATATAAAAAATAATTACGGCCAAAAACCCGCATTTTTTCACTTTTTAGTGCTCCATAGCTCTCAAGCACCGATGCAACTTTTCCTTGTCTGAAGTGCCCTGACATCGGCGCTCCCATTGCACCCATTGCACCCATTGTTTTTGTGCATTTCCCACCATCTCCATTTTGAATTTTGCAAAACGGTGGGAAAATTTCATTTTGCAAATTCTACAGCCAATATGCCTCCTTGACGGCCAAATGTATAGGTATTTTTCTTTTTTTTCCATAATTAATCATTTTAGTGGATTATAATTGTAAATTAGCTTAAAATTAAAATTTAAACAAAACAAAAAAATCTCGTGCAGTGCACTCAAGCCGTTCGGCTCGCACTAGTTCGCGGTGTTGCCTGTAAATTTACAGGCCACACCACAACCGGTGCTAACGGTATCTGCACCTATTCCGGGGCAGTACCGAAAGGTGCACCGTGATATTTTAAAATTTAAAAAAAAAGTGTGGTGCAGTCGATAGCTCGGCCGCACCATTGACCCTGTGGAATAGTGGCAATATGGTGCGTTGATTGAAATATCTACCCTGGGACAGGTAATTTTGTCAACGTACCACATTCCAGAATTTCCACATGGTAAACGGTGTGGCCTAGTAAAATACCGCACCATTGACTATGTACTGATGTCAAGAGGTCGGTGCACTGACCAAATTATACGCCCTGGGGCATATAGTTTGGTCAGTGCACCACCCTCCTAGCATCACTACATAGTCAATGGTGTGGTCTGTTATACCACAGCACCGTCGACTTTAGAACAATACCAAGAGGGCAGTGCGCGACAAAAAAATATGCACCGTGACCTGTGCATGCTTGTTTTTTGTGACATTACCGATTGTTTTTTTTTTCAAAAAAAATTATATATGTATATTCCTAACTACATGTTTCATTTAATAAAAAAATTTATTTAATATGTCAATCATTTAGAGATGTGAAAGGAGAGAAGAGAGGGAATAGTAGCAATAATAGGCAAACCAGTATAACATGGTTCGTCTGTGGGAGGCACGAGAGAGGGAGAGAAATGCGTACCCTCACCATATTACAGCAACTACCCAGGGGCTCCTAAGGCAAGTAAGCCTCCTCAAGTTCTATGAAGAGGCTACTTCCCTAAAGGGCCATGGTTTATTTTTGCGACATCTTATCCGCAGGTGGAATGTGCACCTACAAGCTTTCCAAGTTGGTCCTAACCAGTGGTACATGCCCACTGAGGAGGACATCTATTTCATTATAGGGCTATCAAGGAGAGGGGTGGACTTTCCCTCATTCCCAAAGGTTCCAATTGGCTATGCAGTAGGGATTCAGTTGGTGTACTCTCAGAGATACATTAGCATGGATATACTGTCTCCTTTAGATTTTTAGGTCTACGGAGGTCAGTTACGTATTGCTGCATTTGGTATTGAAGAGGTGAGGTGCCTCTCACTTTTGATTTCGACCATTTCACACAACACCAGCGACAAGAAATGCATTAGTTGCTTGCTTCTATATTATGTTGATTCTTTAGTACAGGAGCCATGACTTGTCAAGTGGTCTACCATTTTTTTGTGGCAGTTCTGTACAGCCTTAGATAGATGTCGTGTTCACACATAAGGGAGGGTTAACTTCCCTTTTGCTTCAGAGTTTTTATGTTTATTTTTTTAGAGGTTTCCAGAGATGAGGCCTACTTTTGTTTGGAAAACTCATAGGCTGATGTTGGATGCACAGATGCACATGTGGGGACAGATGATGCCCAATAGGGGCGAGACTCAAATTTCCGTGAGAATATCACATGATGTACTGGAGTTGCTATCCAATGTTGACGAGCATCCCTTCGTTATGGTCCCCTGTCCTTATGCTGGTTTGGATTAGTGAGGGTGTGCCAACGTCCTCTTCACAGATGATGAGTTGTTGGATGATAGAGGTAATATTATTGTTTTATTTAAATTTATTCTAACATGTTCTTTAACTTGTTTTTATTAAATTGTGTAATGAAATTGTCTAATTATTGTTGTGTACTTGTATATATTTTTCATACATTGGGTCTTTTGATGGCGAGGACATGTCAGTGCCACCAAATGATCCAGGTGTGGATCCTGATGATGATCAGGATATGGAATATGCTAAGGATCATGAGGCTGGTGCACACAGACTTGCTCTTGCTGGTGTGCCGGTACCGCCTTTTGCTAGGTGCAATAGGCCTGATAGTATATTAAGGATGGAGTTGGGTGACCAACTATGTGCACTATTTTTTGAGGCAGGAGTCAAGCCTGCTACTATAAGAGACATACAAACCGATGGTAGGCTGGTACATATGTGAAGAGGCATGTCACGTGACATGTATAGCCTGATGCAGCATGTCGTAGGAGCTATGACTTTAGTTACATGGCGAAGGAGTGCCCTTGCACATTATAGGTGTGGTCGAGACGCAGCACGTGATCGACAGTCTGCAAGCAGCAACGCATCATCTGATGATCATGATCAGGGGAGTGATCATCGTTCACCTCTCATCACTCCAGGTGAGCAGGTTCCACTAGCATCGACCAGCAATCATCATGGAGAGTAGACTGCACTAGCATCAACTAGCAATCATCATGGAGAGAAAGCTCCACTAGCATCGACCAGCAATCATCATGGAGAGCAGGTTGGACCATCAGCCATGTTGAGTCAGCAGCCTGCAGAATCTAGCAGTACTCATGATCATGAGCAGGCTCAAACATCGATCATGTCCAGTCATCATGATCAGCAGCCGACAATTGATCCTAATCAGCATGAGGCACTAATACCAGATGAGCAGGCACATGATGATCATCATGTATCTGAGCTTGTCAAGGCTGCACCATTGACTGAGTAGGCCTTGGTTAGTACTGCTATTGATGATATACCACTAGCTGATATATGACATTTATATTACAGTTGCATATTTTGACATTATATATATATATATATATATATATATATATATATATGGTCCATGTATTCTATGTTCATGTTGCACTTGTACTTAATTTACATGTTGGTAATCATCATGATTTGTATATTGTTAGGTCATGTTAGAGATGTTCATTTAATGTGCCACTTGCAGATAGATGTGTATGTGATAACATTTATTTCACATGAGATGTATATTTGATGTTTGTGTTGTGATGATGTGATACAATGCTAATTGTGTTTTTTTAGATGATCGTGATGTAATTTATTAATTAATGTAATATTAAATGATCATGATATTGTAAAAATGTAATTGTAATTCTAATTGTATGTAAAATTCTAAAATTGTAATTGTAATTGTAATGGTAATTTTAATTGTAATTGTATGTAAAATATTTGATAATTTTTTTGTAATTGCAATATTTAATTTATTGTGAAATGATTGTAATTGTAATTTTAATTGTAATTGTATATGTAAAATTGTAAAATTGTAATTCTAATTCTAATTCTAATTGTATGTAAAATTCTAAAATTATAATTGCAATTGTAATGGTAATTTTAATTGTAATTGTATGTAAAATATTTGTAAAATTTTAATTGTAATTGCAATATTTAATTTATTGTGAAATTATTGTAATTGTATATTTGTAAAATTGTAAAATTCTAATTCTAATTCTAATTGTATGTAAAATTCTAAAATTGTAATATTTGTAAAATTTTAATTGTAATTGCAATATTTAATTTATTGTGAAATGATTGTAATTGTAATTTTAATTGTAATTGTATATCTGTAAAATTGTAAAATTCTAATTCTAATTCTAATTGTATGTAAAATTCTAAAATTGTAATTGTATAAATTCTAAAATTGTAATTGTAATGGTATATATGTAAATTTGTAAATTTGTAATTGTAATTGTAAATTTTATGTAAAATTCTAAAATTCTAATTGTAATTGTATGTAAAATTCTAAAATTTTAATTGTAATTATAAAATTGTAAAATTCTAATTCTAATTCTAATTCTAATTGTATGTAAAATATTTGTAAAATTTGAATTGTATTACTATGAAATGATTGTAATTATAAAATTGTAATTGTATGTAAAATTCTAAAATTGTAATTTTAATTCTAATTCTAATTCTAATTGTATGTAAAATATTTGTAAAATTTTAATTGTGTTAATGTGAAAATTTTAATTGTATTAATGTGAAATGATTTTATTAAAATTTTCAAATTTGTAAATTTGTAAAATTTTAAATAATTGTAAAACAATAAATCTAGAATAATATGAATTTTTGTAACATAATAAAGTTTAGAAAATAATGCAAATAAGGTAGTGTAGAATTATCATTATTTTATTATGATCTTACATAATAAAAAAAGAACTTTATACAGTACGCCATTGTTTTTGAGATCAACATAATTGCAAATTATCAAGTGAAATATTGATTTTAACATTAACACAATGCAAATTACCAATTAATTCAAAATACATATTATAATGTTTTGAAAAACCCATCTTAAAAAGTATAAATATTGATGAAATAACACATGTACCATATCACTCTTGGTTCTCATGATCACCCTCTTTATCTTCCAACTCGCATGACATGATAACACTATTGTTCTCAAAAATATGTTTTGATCTAGGGTCATCTCTCAATATGAACCACCAATCCCTATCCAACACTTCTGGGTAAAAAAACACCTAGTTGCAGTGTTTGGGGGAAACATAGAGCTCCTTAGCTTCATCCCACATCTTTCTAGAGTTGATACATATCAGCCTACTATCGTGATCTTCCTTTACATTAATCCGATCAAAGGTGTCCCACCACTTGCACCTAAAAATAACACATTGGAAAGAAGAGAAATAAACTTCAATAATATCTTGTATCTTTCTGACGTAACCTAATGTCCCTCGTACTAGGTTTTGATCACGGTGGCTAGATCAACTAGATTGATCGAACTCGACTTCCACTCCACAGTCTTGTCATGTGTCCAGCATTGCCATTTCCTATGTGAAAATGGTGTCCATATGCCAACATAGATGGGAACAAATGCACTTATTATAAAAAGTTAAAAAATCATTGTGTCATGTGTCTTATAATAACCCAATAGTTAAAATATGAAATATAGATGTAATTACATTTGAAAGGTGCATTATTAAGCTTCACACGTACATATAAATTAAATATATTATTCCCGAGTTCTTGCACCCAATCCCTACGTTTAGCACATCCTCTTCAACACGCAGGTAACGACCGGTTACACTGTATTTCTCTCTAACTTGGTCAGCAACCCAACTATTAGGGCATATTTTTGGCACATTTTCTTTTAAATGATCAGGATAAGGCACACTTCTACCATTCATCCGTCTGAATTATTTCCTATCATTATCCCATTTCATCCTCTTTTGTTCGTACAATGCGACCCGCGGTTGTGTTGCTTAGGAATTGTAAAGAATGAATTTATTGATGGCTTCAATTCCTGCATTCGTTAATGAAATCAAACCAACATTATATAGTACATAGAGATCAAAATATACATTATATCGAAGTTCAACATGAATATTTACTTTGTGTAAATTTGAAAAATTATAAGTCACTTACTCTTTATCAAGCGCTTTTTTCCAAACTCCACTCATTTGGAGAAACTCCCCTTCTCTTTTTTCTTCACCCCTTTCATCGTCCCAAATCATCGTACCTGGTCTATTTTCGATCTTCTTGATGTACTCACTAGGATAATATAAATAATTATACGATATGTACCCCTCTGCCATAGACCCCTCAGGTTTTTCCCTTTGTCGAAGAAAACCTTTAAATTTCTTCATGTACCTCTCTAAGAAGAACATCCAACGACAAGAAACCACCCCAACTAATTCAACCTCATCTACTAGGTGAATTAGAAGATGAACCTGCAATTCCATGAAACTTGTCGGTAGTTCCTTCTCAAACACATAAACAATCTCAACTATCTCTTGACACTACCGTGGAATGCTAGCCACATGAATCTCCTTTGACGTGATCCAACATACAAATGCAGATAATTTAGATATGGCATGTCCTAGGTCTTGAGGGAATTCATGTTTCACACACCCATGCATGAACAAAGGATAATGACACTGCAAAGTTATAAACACGTGCAATAATATACAAAATTAGTTATGTTTTATGATCCCTGCATGGGATAAAATTTATTCATATAACAAATAATAAAATAATCATGCTTTTGACATTATACGTACTCTTATAAGATTCAAATAGTCATGTGATTTCAACCCCAAAAAATGGTCATCCACGGTGAAGGAGCACCCTCACACCCATTATAACTTCCTTTGTGATGCAGACTAGCTGCAGAAATATCAGAGTATCTGCAAAAACTATAGATTTTACACTCTACAAAACTTTATTACCCACAACAGGTTTGTTTTAACGTCAAGGCTTGTTAAACATAAATACAGTCTTATCAACAACGTTATCATAAACAAACACACATAACACAAACAAATACATATGGCGGAATTCTTACCAGAGGGTCCCACGACAAGCCTGACCAATCACCGGCGATCACAAATCGCATAACTTGTAGTTAACATTAATACTTAAATTTTAATCCTTGCGAATTTTGAAACCACGCTGAGCTAACACATGTCCTCCTCCTTTTCACATCACAAATAAATATGTTTACTTTGCGATGTATTAACACTTATCTCCTAAATCTTGTGAAGAGAAAAATCGCTTCCCGACGTTGTGATCTCCACCGTTGGATTAATCTCGGATCCGACGATCCCCGTTGTCTCTCCACTCCTCACTTTGCATCGCTGATAAAAAAAATTAACTTGCGACGTTTTAAATTTAAACCCATTTCTGTGCGATGTGTGATGGCTTTCAACTTGTGATGAGATCTCTCCCATTGATCGGGTTCAGATCTACGACCCTCGTCTCTCTTGCAATCTGATTGTCTGTTTGTTGTATAACTTAATGTATATGTGATTCAACAGAGTTTAAACAAATAATTTGAATAGAGAGCCCAATCAATAAAAAACACTTGAAAATTAATAATAAATGAATTTACAGAGCCAATCCCTTGATCGGTTGGCTATTACAATTGTTTATTCTCTCTCTACTCTCGCCTCTTACACACCTATTTCACACGGTCTTACTTTTTCCTCCCACTCTACTCTCTTTTCTCACTTATCTTATATATTTATATAAAAATCTGAAGTGGTCCTTTCACCTAAAATAGATTTCTGTTGAAACACTCCAACAAACAAATGCTACCCTATTTCTAAGCTCTTATCCTACTTGGCTCATTCTCCTCGCAGGGAGAAACCAATTTCTATTTTTATTCCTAATTAATTTAGCAAACCCAAACAAACTAACTTCTCTCATTTAAAACTAAGTAAAATATTAATGGCCAATGTTTATCCACCTCATGTTATCCATAACATGTGAACATCCAATCACATTGTTGGCTAAGTCCGGATGCTCCTGCATCAGACTCTCGGGGAAGAAAAGATTGATCCATCAATGATTCAGGATCTATACTAAACTTTTGTAACTCTGATGTCGTCATCCAACTGGAATCTTCCATAGGGTGTCCTTTCCACTTGACTAGATACTGATAATAAGTTTTTCCTCTAGTATTCTTTGCCGCTATTTTCTCCAAAATGGCTTCCACTTCTTTCTTTTCGGTCTTTGGCATCTATTCCTTCCAATTAAAAGTCTAGTATTCCTCTTCTATAGAGTCTTCTTGTAGCTCTTCCTCTGTTCCTTTGTATAAGTACAAATCTGCAACATTAAATATAGGCAATATTCTGATTCCTTTTGGAAATTAAATCTCATATGCATTTGAAGAAAAATTCCTCAAAATTCTACATGATCTTATATTTTTCATCTTTAATTTGTTGTAAGTCCTAACAGGAAACCTTTTGTTTTCTCAGGTACATCATGGTTAGGTCACCTACTTGGAATTATTTTTCTTTCCTCTTCATATCAACTCTCTTCTTTTATTTTCCATTGTTTTCCTGCAATCTGTTTTGCAAACTCTTCAGCCTTTTCGCTCCTTATCTCTTGTTTTTCTAAATTTCTGAGCTCATACACACTTCTTGGATTCATTCCAAAAACAATCTAGAATGGACTCATCCCAGTACTTCGAATGGGAGTATCATTATAAGCAAACTCAACCTGAGCAAGTGCTAAATCCCACTGCTTAGGTTTTTTATATACTAAGCTCCTCAATATATTTCCCAAGCTTTTGCTCACTACCTCGGTCTGTCCATCCATTTGAGGGTGATAAGTTGAACTGAAACTAAGGTTGGTACCTATTTTCTTCCATAGAGTTCTCCAGAAATGACCAAAAAACTTGGTATCCCTATCAGACACAATACTCATAGGTAATCCATGTAATTTTACAACTTATGAAAAAAACATATTAGCAATATGTGTTGCATCACTAGTTTTCTTGCATGAAATTAAATGATCCATTTTAGAAAAATTATCCACCACAACATAAATAGATTCATTTCCTCTTTAAGTTTTTGGCAAACACAAAACAAAATCCATATTAACTGCATCCCATGGTCAGTTTGGTATTGATAATGGCTTATACAATATTGTATTTTGACTTCTCCCCTTAGCATGCCCACAAATCCTGCATTTCTCAACAAATATATTAACATCAGTTTGCATCTTTGGCCAGTAGTAAAAAGAATTTACCTGGTCAAAACTCTTGTCTTATCCAAAGTGTCCAAATAAGCATCCACAATGTTTCTCCTTTATTATGTTTTCCCTCATAGAACATTTGGGAATGCACAGTTTATTACTTTTGAATAGAAAACCTCCTTGGATAAGATAATCCAACCACTGGCTTCTATTATGAACTGTTGGGTTTTGCACAACTACATAGATTTCCTTAAATTCTACATCTTATTTATACATGTAAACCATTTCTTCAAATTCTACAACACCAACTTGTAATTCTTGCATGATTAAATTCGCTCTTCTCAAAGCAACATAAACTTTTTTCAACTTACCACTTGTATGCTCAATTACAAAAGTAAAAATTTGCAAAAATTATAACCATTTGGCATGTTTTTGGTTCAATTTTGGCTGGTTGTTTATAAACTATAACGCATGGTTATCAGAATATAATTCAAACTCTTTTGGTAACAAATAATGTCTCCATTTTTTCAAGGCTCGCACAACAACATAAAACTTTGTCATAAGATGAGTATTTATTCTTAGCTTCATTCAGTTTCACACTGAAGTATGCTATTGGTCTTTGTTCTTGACTTAAAACTGCTCCAATTGCAACTCCACTAGCATTAGTTTCAAGTGGGAAAAAAATTTCAAAATCTGGCAAAGCTAAAACTGGGTTTTCTGTAATTTTCTTCTTCGGAAACTTAAAGTTTCAATATGCTAATTCTATCCACTTAAATGGCTAGTTAGTTTCCTTGATTGTTTCAATAATGGATGCAAAAATCTGACTAAATATTCTGATAAATTTTCTATAGAAACTTGCAAGACCGTGAAAGCTTCTTACCTCAAATATGTTTCTTGGAGTTGGTCAATTCAAAATTGCTTGGAATTTTCTCGGATCCATTTTCAAGCCTTCTTTAGAAACTACAAATCCCAAATAGACTATATCTTCCTTCATAAAACTGCATTTCTTCAAATTTATTAGCAGCTTCTCTTTCTACAAAGTTCTTAGAACCAATTTAAGGTGCTCCATATGCTCTTCTTTACTTCGACTGAAAATTAGAATATCATCAAGATAAACAATTACAAACTTGCCTGCATATTCCTTCAAGACTTTATTCATTAATCTCATGAATGTATTGGGTGCATTAGTAAGCCCAAAAGGCATCACTAACTATTCATACAAACCATTGTTTGTTTTGAAGGAAGTTTTCCACTCATCCCTTTCTCTAATCCTTATATGATGATAAACACTCTTCAAATCTATCTTAGTAAAATATTTTGATCCACTCAAGCAATCCATTAAATCATCCATTCATGGTAAAGGAAAACGATATCTAATGGTGATTTTATTTATGGCTCTGGAATCTGTGCACATGCGCCATTCACCTCCTTTCTTTGGAATAAGTATTGTTGGTAAAGCACATGGACTAAGGCATTCTCTTATCAACCCCTTATCCATCAACTCTTTCACTTGTCTTTCAAATTCTGTATTTTCTTTAGGATTTAAACTGTATGTTTCTTTATTCGGCAAAAATTCTCTAGGTATTAGATCAATATTATGACTAATACTTCTGATTGGTGGTAATGAATTTAGCAACTCATCCACAATGTAGGAATTTACAGGGTAAGTTACTTAGATCAAGAACCAAAGGTCACCACCCACAAACATATCACAAATCAGTACACCAGTATAATCACATGGTTAAAACCCTCAAAGAGGGAAACAGTCCACGACCTAAGCCAACACGACCACTTCAGGCAATTTATTAATATAAAAAGAAAAGTTACATATGTTTCTCTCATAAACAGTTACCGGAAAAATGACCCCCCATGCTCTTTAAACAGAGATCATGGACCAATCGGGTGCTAAGCCACAGATCAAGTGTCGTTAATACTGAGGTGAGAGATAACCATCAAATCAGTACAAAACGTGACCGTCGGATTATAAATTACAAATATAAATGGTAAAGAAATACACTTTACCTAACTCTACACTAGACTAAGTTATTCTTAACTAATTCCTATGTGTCAGAATATCCTAACATCCTCCCTTAAGAACAACTTGGGATGGGATTGAAGGATTTACAAAGGTGACACAAAAGGAGCCTATTTCCTATGTGTCGAAATATCCTAACATCCCCCCTTAAGAAAAAATTGGGATAGGATTGAAGGATTTACAAAAGTGACACAATAGGAGAAGGAAGGAGACATTAGAGCCTATCCCCCCTTAATGACAACTTTCTTGAACTCCAAGCATGGATCGAAGTTTGGTAAACTTTTCTTCTATGAGAGCCTTTGTAAAGATATTGGTTACTTGATCATTGGTTGGATAGTACTACACTTCAATAACATGATCATGAATGAGCTTTCTGATGAAGTGTATGTAGAGTTAAATGTGTTTCATACACTGATTCTGAATTGGATCTTTACATAGCTAAATGGCACTCTGATTATCACACCGAAGTGTAGTTGGATGCTGCTAATGAAGACCAAATTCATAGAGGATCTGACGAAGCCACATGGCTTCCTTGTTGGCTTCAACTGCACCATGATACTCTACTTCTGCTAAAGAAAGAGAGATGGCACTTTGTTTCTTACAAGACCAAGTAATAGGTCCTGAACCAAGAGTGAATACATATCCTGCAGTAGACTTCTGATCATTAGGGTCACCAGCCCAATCGAAATCAATGAAACCAATCAACAATGGAGATGCTCCTGCACTGTAATGAATCTCAAACTGAATTGTACCTCGAATATATCAAAGTATTCTTTTAGCTTATTTCCAGTGACTTTCATGAGGTTGGTGCATAAACCGAGCAACAAGAACAACGGAAAATGAAATTTCAGGACGAGTATGGGTTAGATACAGAAGTTTACCAACAAGTTGACAATATAAGGTAGCATCAACTTCAAGGGTAGTACAAGTGACTAAAATCTTGACTCCAGACTGAAAAGGAGAAGGGGCTGGCTTACAGTCTTCCATGTGAAATTGGTGTAGAATATCACAGGCATACTTGGACTGAGAGAGGGTAATGCCTTCCTTGGATTGCAAGACTTGAAGACCAAGGAAATAATGCAAGTGTCCTAAGTCTGTCAGTTCAAACTTATTTTTGAGGCTAGACTTCACATGGTTTATATGGTTTGGATCAATACCAGTAAGGATGAGATCATCAACATAAAGAACAAGGATGGTGAAGGACTTACCCACTTTCTTGGTGTAGATAGTGTTATCAGAATGACACCTATAAAAGCCATTATCTAATAGAAATCTATCCATTTTGGCATACCATGCCCGAGGAGCTTGTTTGAGAACATAGAGAGACTTCCTAAGGTGAAAAACAAGGCTAGAGTCATTTTGGATAAAGCCAGGGGGTTGTTCCATGTAGATTTCTTCATGTAAATCTCTATGTAAGAAGGAAGATTTAACATCCATCTGATGGACTTCCCATTTAAAGGAAGCAACAAGGGAAAGAACAAGGCAGATAGAATTCATTTTGGCAACAGGGGAGAATGTTTTAGTATAGTCAATGCCTTCAACTTGTGAAAATCCTTTAGTGACAAGACGAGCTTTATGTCTATCCACTTTTCCATCTTGTCCAAACTTTATTTTGTAAACCCATCTGCATCTGACAAGTTTTCTTCCTTTTGGAAGAGGAACAAGATCCCAAGTATCATTCACCAATAAGGAATAATATTCTTCATTCATAGCTTCATCCCAAGCTGGATGACTAGAGGCTTCTTCAAAGGTTTCTGGATCAGGATTTTCTGGAACTTGAGCTAATAAGGAAGAAGCTCTTTCAAACTAAGAACATGTACATCATCGATCGGCGGGGTCACCTACAAGAGAACTTGCTGCATCCCGAGTAGAGCGAACCCATCTTGGAAGCGGTGGAGTATAAGGAACAATTTCAAGAGGTGGAGGAGGATTTTCATCCTCGCTGTCATCATCTAAACTAGAAGGAATGCTATTAAAAATATAAGAGAGAGAGAGAGGTGGCACATATGCCGAATCAGGCTCGTGGGCCAAAGGTGGCACACCCGCTGAACTAGGCTCGCAGGCCGATATATTTCCACCAAATTTTACATCTCTTCTAATGATTATATTTTTGGATTTTGGTTGAAGAATTCTATATCCTTTGGCATCTTCAAAATATCCAACAAAAATGCATTTTTCACTCTTAGGTTCTAAGGCTTTATGTTTTGCATCTGGAATATGGGCCCAAGCATCACTTCCAAAAACACGAAAGTGACTTACATCTGGTTTGATTGAGCTCCAAGCTTCTTTTGGAGTTATATTCTTTAAAACCTTAGTAGGAGTGCGATTTACTATGTAATTTTAACAGTTAATGGCTTCTGCCCAAAAATTGAGACCAAGTCCTCTAGATTGAAGCATACAATTAGTCATTTCTTTTAAGGTGCGATTCTTCCTTTTAGCTACACCATTTTGTTGTGGAGTATATGGAATGGTATGTTGCAATTGAATGCCATGCTCAGTGTAGAAGTTGATAAATTTTTTGTTAACACATTCTGCTCCATTGTCTGATCTTAACTTAAGAATTTGATGTCCAGATTGTTTCTCAACAAAGTCCTTAAAGGCTAAGAACATGTTAAAAACTTCACTCTTGAGTTTTAATAAGTATACCCAAGTGCGTCTGGAAAAATTGTCAATGAAAGTTAAGAAGTACTTGCAACCAGAGAAAGAAACAATAGGAAGTGGACCAAATAAATCACTGTGCACAAGCTGCAAAGGGGCTGAAGCGTGCCAAGAGGCATGTTTGTCAAAACTATCTCGATGATGTTTTTCGAGTACACATCCGGAGCAAACACCATCTTGGCAAGATACCATAGGAAGGCTCATCACCATATTTTCCTTACATAGAGTTTGAAGAGAGCAATAGTTTAAGTGACCAAATATCTCATGCAAAATTTTGCTCACATTATCATTATGAGCAATAAAAACTAAGGGAAGACATGATGACCCAAAGTTATCAAACGTATACAACCTTGTGGAATCATCAGCAATGCCAGTAGCTAAAATATGTTTAGGATCTTTGAGGTCCTTGATTACAACATCATGAGGTGAGAATTCTACTATTTTCCCTTCACCTGAATGAGTTATCTGATAAAAAAATAGAAGGTTGCATGACAAGGTAGGAACACATAGTGAATCATTAAACTGACCATTATCTAGATGAATGGTTCCAGATCCTACAACACTAAGAGATCTATCGTCACCAACATAAATATGTTTGGTGTTACAATCATTTAAAGAAGAAAACATGGATTTATTTTTAGCCATGTGGTAAGAAGCTCCAGAATCAATGAGCCACTCATGAGAAGGAGAAGAAGAAGATACATTTAATGTATAACCAGATCTTGATGCTTGACAACCACAAACAGAAAATTCCATGCCTGAAGATGATGGTGAAGAGTGCTCCAAATTGATGTTGTGCTTCTTCATTGCTACTTCTAAGGCTTCCATCTTCTTAAAACATTTGGGCTCTAAATGGCCATCATGATTGCAAAATTTGCAATGCCTATCTGTCTTCTTTCCTTTGTTTTTATATGCCTTATCACTTTGGGGAGTTTATTTTTCAGTTTGCGGATGAAATTGCTTAGGACCCTTGTTTGATTTAGGACCATACTTTTTAGGATATTGCTTCTTGGGATTCTTTTGATGTGGTTGCTGCTGGGTTGCTAAGGCTTTCTTAGAAGCATTTCCAGAAGTAATAAGACCAAGGTGTGATATTTTTTCTTGTTCTCTTATCAAATAATCGCAAAAGGCATAAAAAGAGGGGTTCTTGTATGCGAATCTTGAATAAATGATGGCTTCTCTAGTGGAATGGAAGGCAGAAACAAATACAGAGTATGCAGGGCCAATCTTAGCAAGAATCCAAGAAATGAGGCTACCATCTTCCTTTTGATCTTGCAACCTTCTAAAAGAATTTGAATGGTCTTGAATTTGGACAAAAAATATTCAATGGAGGAGAAATTATTGGGGTCCAAAGTAAGCAACTCATTTTCAAGCTGGTGGGCCTTGATTTGATTTTGAATGCCAAAAACAATTTTTAGCTTTTCCAGGGCTTCATCAGGGGTGTCAATGTCAAGGATAAGAAATCGAAGATCTTGAGCAATGGACATTCCTATCAACCCTCGTGCTTGATCTTGTTTATTTTCCCATTTAGCAACTTTATCATCATCGGAAGGTTTATTTTCTTGTCATGTGTCTATTCTATAAAACCCTTTACTTCTAAGTATATCTACCATGTGAGGTAGCCATTGGAAATAATTGGTGTTGTTAAGAATAATCAGGCATGCACTTTCCATTTTTTTTTTTAAATTGAAGCTAAGAAAAGCTGAAACTAACTGCTCCAATGGAAATATCTTGAAAAATTAGGCCATTTCAAAAAAAACAGTTCGAAAAATGGCTTCCGAGTGAAGAATTAATGCCTTTTGAAAAATCTGAGTTGTAGATGCCGAATAGTTACGGGAGCGGAATGAAGTGCGGCTTTTTTAAAAAAAAAATTGCCCCTTTGAACAAAAACTTTTTACAAAAGAAGATTGAGAAAGAGATTTGAACCCAAGACCTCTATTCTCATAAACTAACTCCTCACCAAGTGATATAGTAAAAGGATTATGTTATTGTTAAAAAGGAGGAAGGGAGGGGTTTTTTTTTTCACTCTTCAGTGCACGTGCCTTTTCATGCACAAAAAAACACAAAAAACCAAGAAAAAAAATGAAATTTAAGCCTTATGGTAGAATGTTAGACTTTCGATTAGCCTTACCGGAAATTATCGATTTTTTCATTTCCCGAGATCACACAAAGACACGGGGAAAGAGCATACGTAGCAAAAAAAAACCGCGGGGAAAGAGCATACGTAGCAAAAAAAATCCCTTTTCCTGTTTCTGATTTTCTGATATCACACAGCGCACAGAAAAGAGCATACACAGAGAAGAGGGTATAGATCCAGCAAATAAATAAAACCTAAAAACCAAAAATAAACAAAAAAACAAAAATAAGCAGAACTATTAACAAATATAACTGCAAAACAGATGTTTTATACCTCCAAATCTAAATTGTTATAACTTGGGCAACCGGAAATCGTTTTGCATGAAACGAAAGGTATTACTCATTGTAACAAATGCTCCAGACACAACGGAGTAGTTATCCAAGCCCAAAAATGTTCAAAAATAGTAGATCTACAAAATGGCATTTGCATGCAGTCAAACCGGCTTCGGATTTTGATCAACAATGGATGCAGCCCTCAAAATAGCTATGGTACCATGTATGAATTTACAGGGTAAGTTCCTTAGATCAATAACCAAAGGTCACCACTCATAAACATATCACAAATTAGTATACCAATATAATCACATGGTTAAAACCCTCAAAGAGGGAAACAGTCCACGGCCTGAGCCAACGTGGCCACTTCAGGAAATTTATTAATATAAAAAGAAAAGTAACATATTTTTCTCTCATAAACTGCTACCAGAAAAATTACCCTCCATTCTCTTTAAATAGAGCTCATGGAACAATTGGATGTTAAGCCATGGATCAAGTGTCATTAATACCGAGGTGAGAGATAACCGTCGAATCACTACAAATCATGAACGTCGGATTATAAGTTACAAATGCACATGGTAAAGAAACACACTTTACCTAACTCTACACTAGAATAAGTTATTCTTAACTATTTTCTATGTGTCGGAATATCCTAACACACAATAATATCAACAAAATCATTCAACAGATTTTAGATTTATTCAGATAAATCTTCTAAATTTGTGGAAGTTAGAATTACCTTGGGTCTTCCTATAACAGTAAAATGCATCTCCTCATCCTTCTTGAATTCTTGCAATAGTTCCTTCACACTCATCAGCATAACATTGTTTCCAGGTGTTTCTTTGTCAACTTCATCCTTCAATGGTAGCAGTGTGTGTTTTTTTCCATCCTTCTCCAAAGTATAAGTGTTTCTTCTTCCATCATATATGGATTTCTGATTAAACTTCCAGGGCATTCCTAGCAATATGTGACATACATCCATCAGCATTACATCACATAATATAACATCCTTGTAAGTACCAATCTGGATCTCTACCTTACACTGTTCTGTCACAATAATCTAATGTCCTTTTTGTAGCCATGATACCTTATAAGGAGTAGGGTGTACTGTTTTTACCAATCCCAACCTGTCCACCATCTTTGTAGAAACAAGGTTATCAGTGCTTCCACTTTCAGTTACCACTTTGCAACATTTCCCTTTGGAATTGCATATAGTCCTAAATATTTTCTTCCTTTGAGCTGGTTCTCTTGCTTCTTTTTCTTCTTTAAGAAATACCCTTTTAAATAACAAAGATTCTCCTGCTTCGGGTGGTTCCTCTTTTCCTGCAATCTGAGGAATTTCTTCCTTTGTTTCAGCAACATTCACATTTCTCTGGGTTGTTGACTTATTATGAGGATAGTCCCATGACCCATTTCCCCATTCACCACATGTAAAACATCGAATATCTCTTTCTCGGCCTCTACCTATGGGTACAAAACTTCCTCGGCCAGAGTCTCCTCTTTGTGGTGATCTGCTACTCAAACCTCCTATTTCATTCTGGGAATGTTGAAATCAGGGTTTGAATGTTCCTCTTCCTCTTGCTGAACTCTTTCCTCGATTCCTCTTACTTTTCTTTCTAAGTATCTTCTCTTCTTCTTTTAAGTTTTCCTGGTAAGAATCTTCAATTGTCTTAAACTTTCATAGACTGATCTCATCCTGGATATCATACCTCAAACCGTTTATATACCTGGCTACTTTCTCAACATCATCCTCTACATGTCCAGCTCTAATGTTTAGCTTATAAAATTCCTATGTATATTCTTTCACTGTCATTCCTTTTTGTTTCAAATTCTATAATTGCTTAAAAATATTTTATTAATAATACTTGGGTAGGAACTTAATTTTTAATTTTCTTACCATTTTATCCCATTGCTTGATTTTGGGCTTTCCTCTTCTCTAACTGGATACTTGTAATTCCTCCCACGAGATAGCTGCATGACCCTTTAGTCTAGTAGCTTCAAACTTCACTTTTATTTTGTCTTCAACTTTTTCAAATTCAAAGTACTTGCCTAATGAACCGATCCATTCCATTAACTCCTCCATATTGAGATTTCCTTCATACAAAGGTACATCCACCTTTGGTCTTCCAGTTGCTTTAATCAAAATTTTTAGCATTTTAGCAGCATCATATTCTTCTTCTTCTTCTTCCTTAGAAGTTTCCTCTGCTACGCTGACATCTCCTTCTTCAGTTGCTCTCCTCTAAGTAACCTCTACTGTCTTCATTCTTGTACAAAGATGTCAAATTTCATTCAGCAGAATCACATTAGCTTCTGGCCTTCCACGACCTATGCCAGCTCCTCTCCTAGGTGGCATATTTTCTCCAACTTTCAAGAACAGACTCAAGTCTTCTTTTATACCAAATGATGCAGACTAGCTATAGAAATATCAAATTATGCACGGAAATTATAGAGTTTACACTCTACACAACCTTATTACCCGCAGCAGGCTTGTTTTAACCTCAGGGCTCATTAAACATACATACAATTTCATCAAAAACATTATCATAAACAAACACATATAACACAAATCAATACATATGCACGGAATTCTTACTGGAGGGTCCCACGACAAGCCTGACCAATCATCGATGATCGCAGATCGCAAAACTTGCAGTTAACATTAATACTTAAACTTCAATCCTTGTGAATTATGAAACTGCGCTAAGCTAACACGTGTCCTCCTCCTTTTCGCATTGAAAATAAATCCATTTACTTTGCAATGTCTTAACACTTATCTCCTAAATCTTGCGAAGCGCGAAATCGCTTCCCAACGTTGTGATCTCCACCTTTGGTTTAGTCTAGGATCCAATGATCCCCGTTGTCTCTCCACTCCTCACTTTGCATTGTTGATTAAAAAAAATTAACTTGCGACTTTTTAACATTAAACCCATTTCTGTGCAAAGTACGATGGCTTTCAACTTGCGATGAGATCTCTCCCGTTGATTGGGTTTAGATCTACTGCCCTAATTTCTCTTGCAATCTGAATGGCTTCTTGCTATATAACTTAATGTATATGTGATCCAACAGAGTTTAAAAAAATAGTTTGAACAGAGATCTCGATCAATACAAAACACTTGAAAATTAATAATAAAGAAATTTATAGAGCCAAGCCCTTGATCGACTGGTTATTACAATTGTTTATGCTCTCTCTGCTCTCACCCCTTGCACACCTATTTCACATGGTCTTACTTTTTCCTCCCACTTTGCTCTCTTCTCTCACTTATCTTATATATTTATATAACAATGTGAAGCAGTCCTTTCGCCTAAAATAGATTTCTTTTGAACCACTCCAACAAAAAAATGCTACCCTATTTCTAATCTCTTATCCTACTTGGCTCAATCTCCTCGCAGGGAGAAACCAATTTCTATTTTTATTCCCAATTAATTTATAAAACCCAAAAAAACTAACTTCTCTCATTTAAAACTAAGTAAAATATTAATGGCCAATATTTATCCACCTCATGTTAGCCACAACATGTGAACATCCAATCACATTGTTGGCTAAGTCCGGATGCTCCTGCATCACTTTGCCAAAGAAAGATCATCTTTTTTTTAAATCCATGGGACATCACCTTCTTTGAAATACCATGAATTAGAGGGACTAGCGCCTTCCTTTGGTCATGTACTTTCTAATTTCTTGGCCAATGTTTATTTTTAGTTTTTTAAGTAATAAGATATTTCCTAACAACCAATGTGTCAGTTTGTTTCGATGATATGTTACTCCATAAAGAAGATTAAACATTTTTAAATATATGCATGGGATCTAATAAGTGGGTAATCTTTCTTGAAAAGTGTAACTAGGTCGGTCTTCATAATGACCATGTAATTATGTACTTATGTAAAGAAGAAGTCAAAAATAAAAATAAATGTATTTTTTGTTTACTTTCTTCATGGGTTTCATGAGAAATATTCTTAGTGCAGGTCTATAGACTTCTTCTTGAAGTCTATTAGGAACATAAGTGTAATTAAGAGTCATGTAAATGGTGTGAAGAATATCCTCCAAGACAGTGCAGTAGAATGGCCTTCAAGACTGCCCTTATTCATCGTTGAAGAAAATCCTATTCACTATAATGAATTCGGCCTAAAAATAGTGTTGAGGTCAGCCTACATGATTGCTGAAGTGTCAGCTTAATATCTGGCTGGAACAACTATAAATACCCCTACATATGTTGCGGTATACACACAATTTTTTGTGAACAAGACTAAGGTTAGACAGTGTGGAACAGGGAGCAACTATTGTTGATCTATCTAAGGTTTTTGGTAGCATATAAAGTGTGGATCTAAGGACAGGAGCTAATACAGATTGAAGGGCACAATATTGTAGAAGAAATAGGAAGGATAGGTACAGCAAGAGAACAAATTTGCAGATTAGCAAACAACAGTTTGCGGATGGGTGCAGGAGGATAAAAGTCAGATATCATTGTGTTCTAAAGTCTCTATTGTAAGAAATTGTCAAGGTCAATTCTGTGATCTAAAGGTAATAGAAATTAAGGAAGGTAAATCATATATTTACCTTCCTAACTTCATCACAAGATATTCAGTTACATGTAAAATCAACTGTCTCTACATTTGTATAAGTGCTTTGATAATTGACTTGATGAAGAATTAACTAAGAAGACATAAGAAAGCTCACAAGTAATTATCAAGAAGAGAATTTATAACCCCTTAATATTCTCAACATGGTATCAGAGCTATGGTGCGAAAAACAAAGAAAGGGAATTTAAAGGTACAATTCCATGAATTGACAATAAGACAATGCAGACACTGAAATAAGTTCGATGCAATTTTCAGTTATACAAATTCTCAACATTAATTAAGTCTGAATTTTGCGGATAAGGTGTAGACAGATATGACTACGTTGAAGTATGAGTTAAGGCTGCGTTCAAAGAACAGGGAAGCGAGGAAGTAATTATATGTGAAGAAAGAAACCAACTCTGTTGTTTAATATGGATCTCGGGTGTAGACTCAAGGACTGTAATGTAAGTGCAATTAAGAAGAGACAGAGTTGTGCATTGAAGATGTTAGAAAGATGTTATATATGTATAGTGTATAAGCTAAGGTTTGGGCATATGATTTTGTGGTATATGCTAACTTACAGTGCAAGCTCATGATTGTAATGTGATGTGTAGGAAGTCTGGTTAAAAGGGGACTATGTTATAGTATGAGAACAGAATCATATATAAAGGTATCATTATGGTTTGATGAAAAGTGGACAAGGTAAAAGAAGGAAGAATACGAATAGAGACTGAGCTCTCTAGTTATGGTGCAAATCGGTGCAAATGTGTGCTGAAGAGAAGAAATCAAATTTGAAGCAGAAGTGCGAAAATAAGGTCTACAAGGTTTCTTGGTCACCACAGTTCAGTCTGGAATACATCAAGGGTTTGTTCTGATACGAAGTCTGAAGGATGATCTACTATGGAAAGGGAAGAACTATAACTCTATTTCTTAAAGAGAAACATCACTATAAATGATCTCAGACTTGGTCAAGGAAGCATATTGTCTAAAACAAAGAACCGAGCTTTCCTAGGACTAGTGCAATAGAGTGCAGAAAAGAAGACTTTATCTTCACTTATCAAGTAAGTTTCTTTCATTATATAATAAAATGTGGTTAAATGACTTGGTTTTGTAGGGAAACCTATATGATGGTTGGGTTACCAAAATTCCTTGCATGAGAAGAATAGTAACAATCCTTGAAGAAAGAAAGGTTATGTCACTTAGACCAGATTTACACTAAATTGAATTATCAAAAGAATGAAGGGATTTTTTCATAAGATATCAACTATGAGATCTGGAAAAGATGATAAGATGTACAACATAACAATAGACAAGAAAATTACCTCACTCAACTTTTGGTTTCCATGCTAGATGGAAAAAGTCAATCAAGGGAAAAAATGTTGAATAACATTCACAAAAGAAAAAGGAAATTTTAAGTAGGAGACTTATGGACATTACAAGAAAGTTGGTCCTAAAGGGACAATATCAATAGGAGAAAGAAAAAGAAGATTCAAAGAAAATCTCAAAAAATTATGAATAATAAATTGACTTCTGTTGGTTATGTGATAATGTAGCATCTTGATCTAAGCATGGCAGGAGCTTCCAGTGAATCAGCTTTGGGAAAACCTCTCTGAAAAAAATTACTAATGTAAAGTAGTCATTAAGAGCAAGGGTCATCATGGAAACATATTTCTGGATGTGATGACATATTGATGAAGCAGACTAAGGGAATGAAGCTCTTCATTCTTGAGAAATTTCTACAGGATAACTGAAGGGAAAAAGGTATGAGGTATGTATATATTTATATGCTGACATTGAATGTTTTGAAGTCATGCCATGTGATTGCAAGTAATGGACTTCTTTACTTAGAAGTATGATCTATGGAGGAGTATCTCTCAATGCACGAACAGATGAAATCAACATAATATGTCCTCATGGAATATGAGGTGGTTGTATATGAACAAGAAACTATGAAATTTGTATGTTCCTGGGAATCAAGAATGTGCAGAGAGGAAGAGATCATGAAATGCAACCATGTTAAGAGGCATTTATCATCTGGAGGCTAATAATATGTGACTAGGAGATCTCCTAGAAAGATATGTATACTCTGACGGAAGTCTAGTAAAGAAGAAGACCCATGGAAAAACATATCATTAGGAGATGTGTCAATCTGTATGAAGGAAGCCAATGCTTACAGGAAGATTTCATGGTGAAATATCATCACTGAGGTAACTTTTGTTTTAAAAGGTTCATATGTAAATGTTTATCTAGATGAATTTGTGCAGGGATGCTAATCATGAGAAAGGATGTATGATCTTGGGAGATGATTTGAAGGAAAGCAGCATGGCACAATAGTGGACCATATAAGGAAGTCTGGTGAATCACTCTGATAGCTGACAAGACTAAGGATGGAAGTGATGAATGATCTGTGCCCTATGAAGCTAAAAGATGGAGATTCCTTAATACCGAAATCCATGACATTGAGTATAGTAATTCTTCGTGAGCAGCTGGGTGTCTCACCATTGTTTTTGAAGGTGCCTGATTAAGAGGGAGCCTGATGGTAAGTTTATTACTTGGAAGAAACTTGGTAATTCCTAAGGATGAGCTTAGGTACATTATTTGTATAAGAATGAGTACATTCCCTTGTGGAATAGGTCCTCCCTAGGAGGGAGAGATAGACACATAATTCTGGTCTTGGGAAGACAGAATGGAGGATTGGGTAATCATCTGGCATTCGATACTCTTTGAGAATGTGATCGGGCATTCAAGATAAGAGTAGTCGGGGACCGACATTCTTTGAGGGCTAGCTACCCAAGAGAATAATAGTCTAGGAAGGTCATACTTTGGGAACACCCAGGTGGAGTATGTACCTTGGAGAGACAATGACGAAGGTGTCTATAATTCATGTGTCTTGCCAGCATTGAAGCCCATTGTCTCATTGAAGAGATGGGGTTGTTATTCAAGGCCTTGCACTAGTACAATGCTGGTTGAAATGATGTTATACAGATGTGATTACTAATCCAATTTTTCTTATGAGATTCTTCAATTTTAAAAGTGATCATGTACCTGTATGAATACCTCCATAGTTAAGAGGGAGTGTTGAAAAGTGTAACTAGGTCGATCTTCATAATGACCATGTAATTATGTACTTACGTAAAGAAGAAGTCAAAAGTAATAAAATGTATTTTTGGTTTACTTGCTTCATGGGTTTCATGAGAAATATTCTTAGTACAGGTCTATAGACTTCTTCTTAATGTCTATTAGGAACATAAGTGTAATTAAGAGTCATGTAAATGGTATGAAGAATATCCTCCAAGACAGTGCAGAAGAATGGCCTTCAATACTTCCCTTATTCATCGTTGAAGAAAATCTTATTCGTTGTAATGAAGTTGGCCTACAAACAGTGTTGAGGTCGGCCTACATGATTGCTGAAGGGTCGACTTAATATCTGGCTGGAACAATCATAAATACCCCTACATATGTTGCAGTATACATGAAATTTTTTGCAGACAATATTGAGGTTAGACAGTGTGGAACAGGGAGCAACTATTGCGAAACTATCTAAGTTTTTTGGTAGCATCTAAAGTGCAGATATAAGGACGGGAGCTAATACATATTGAAGGGCACAATATTACTGAAGAAATAGGAAGGATAGGTACAGCAAGAGAAAAAATTTGTGGATTACAAAAGAACATTTTTTGAATGGGTGCAGGAGAATACAATTGCAAATATCATTGAGTTCTAAAGTCCCTATTGTAAGAATTTTTCAAGGTCAAGTCTGTGATCTAAAGGTAATATAAAGTAAGGAAGGTATATCAGAGATTTACCTTCCTAAATTCATCACAAGATATCCAGTTACAAGTAAAATCAACTCTATCTCTACATTTGTATAAGTGCTTTGATAATTGACTTGATGAAGAATTAACTAAGAAGACATAAGCAAGCTCGCAAGTAATTATCAAGAAGAGAATTTATAACACCTTAATATTCTCAACAATCTTAAGATGCTCCCAATATGGGAGGTTATAAAAGATAGATTTCCTTTTCATCCCAATGGGAAATTTCTCAACATAGGTGTCGAAGAATTATGTATCATAGAACATAGGCTCACCATTTGAATCGAAGATTTCTATGAACTCCTTCTCCTTCTCTCTCTCAAATTCTCTAAGCCATTCACCTAGTGTTGTTATTGGAGGCCTTTGGGTTCTCTCTCATTTACCATTGAAATCAGATGCTTCTCTTCTGTAAGGGTGTTCCTCTGGGAGGAATACCCTAGAGCAATCATACACTGGCTTTCGTAGGTCCTTGGAGAATCTAGATTTCATAGAAGGTCCACAACATTTACATCCAAAATACCCTTTTGTTACAAGACCTACAAGATTATTGTATACAATTTATATGCATGGCACGTTAAATAATATCATGAAGATAAGAACAATTACAACGAATTAAATTAATAACTAATATTTGAAAGAATATTTTACATATTTAAACAAATCAATAAACATGTAATTTACCAGAGCAAACTCCTAAGCCTGGATAATCATGTGTCGTGTAAGCACATATGCCATACAACGTAAAACTCCTCTATGCTACGATGGGTCTTGATACATCATATACATTTATCCCATCCCATAATTCCTTCAACTCATCTACAAGTGGTTGTAAGTAGACATCCATATTCTTCACTTGTCTTCTAACAGGGAATATGAGAGCCAACATAAGATGTTCGTTCTTCACAGACAACCATGGGGGGTTATTGTTATTGATCACTACTACAGGCCAAACAGAATAGTTGGTGTTTTGCAGGGAATATGGGTTGACTCCATCCATGGATATGCTGAGTTGTAGACTTTGTACTTCATCCTTGAATTTTCCGGGCCATATATCCTCTATATGCTTCATGGCTATTGAATCAGTTGGGATTCGCATAACTCCAAACTCACTTCTATGTGATACATGTCATCCCTACAACATAGCTAATTCTTTTCAACGAAAGGGCCTTTGAATCCTTGGTATTATAGGCATGTGCCTCAATATCTTAAAAGGAGGACCATATGATCTACCCTTCTTTTTTATTTAACATACCTGTCATGCCCACATTTCAGACATATCTCTTTGTCTGCATATTCTCCTCTATATAGAATACAAGAATTTGGACATGCATGATATGATATGTACTCAACACTCGACATTTTCAACAATTTATTTACCTCTTTACAGTTATCGGGCAAGACATTATCACTCGGAAGAACCTTATCTTTGAATAACCTGTAGCTGGTGATCATGGAAAATATTAATAAATGTACATTAATGCTTATATAATTATTAACGTTCATAAAATTGACCATCTATAATTTTCATTGTGTATTGATTATATTTCTCAAATTTATATAAGGGAGGAATTTATGGTAACTTACCTCAAAATTTCCGAGAAACATGCATTCGACAAGAAAAAATTTTCTTTCAAGTTGTACAGTAACATTGTTGTCCCCCACTGGATAGACTTTGACTGGCTACCAGGTCCAAAGAGAGGAGTGGTGGAAGAAAATTTAAGGCTTGTTTGGTCAATTTAGTGTGTCCTAAATTGCTACATTAATTTGTCAATCCGGGATTCGTAAGCTGACGAAGTGTGGCGCACTATATGTGCAAGATAACCTATCTCTTACTTTTTGTCGTTTTTGGTTTTTTTCTTTTTATCTTGGTTGGTTTCCTAATGTGAGATGGAAATTCTAAGACACAAGTATGGTTATGATTGTTCAAGGCAATGATGTCCTTTATAATGATTTACCAAACTTCAAACTTCAAAAGGATTTTGAAACATACAATGAGAAAATTAGTTCCTAAAAGGAAATGAAAATGTGCCACTATTCTAGTTAAACAAACAGTGAACTATTGATCATGAAAACCATTACCCTTGCTGTTGTCTAAACACAAAAGAAACTATATTCAAAGAAAATATTGCAAGTAAAGTAAAACTAAAATCAAATTACATCAACTCATATTCTGACCCCTCACCATTAGTCTCGCTATGGCTTTCGGAGGTAATCATAAACAACTTGAGCAATCTGATATCTAATTTGCAGAAAAATAAACTAATATCAAATTACACACTCATAATTCAATCCCTCACCATTAGTCTCGCTATGGCTTTCGGAGGTAACTGATAATGACATGAGCAATTTAATATCTATCTTGCAGAAAAGTAAACTAATATCAAACTATACACTCATACTTCAATCCCTCACCATTAGTCTCGCTATGGCTTTCGGAGGTAACTGAAAATGACATGAATAATTTAATATCTAACTTGCAGAAAAGTAAACTAATATCAAACTACACACTCATACTTAAATCCCTCACCATTAGTCTCGCTATGGCTTTCGGAGGTAACTGAAAATGACATGAGCAATTTAATATCTAATCTAACTACTAAAGCAAATGTGCAAGACTGAAATAAAAAAAACAGTGCTGGAATTAAAAAAAAACTAAGAAAAGTAAATTAGCAGAAGGACAATATTGATTCCATGTCATTAGTCATTATAAAAAGATGTGCAAATGCCCAGGTTTCCTATTGTAATCTGGAACAGAAAACACTGATCAGTTAACAACAATATAAAACATAAAAGATTATGGACAGAAGTAAAATGTAAAGCATGAAAGATTATGGACAAAGATGAAATGTAAATACCATGAAAGATGTAATCTATATACACGTGAATTACTATGGCACAATGAATGTAAAGAAATGAAGCATGAAACTATACATTAATACACAAAACCTCAGCGTGTGCAGGGGCCCTCTGCACAAACCTTGGGCAACAGCTTTCAAATATGAATTACGCTTATGAACAGAGTCTTCTCATATATTAAAATGCGGTCATAACAGAGAAATAATGTCATAGCACAATGGCGACGCAATTACATTACAGAGCTAACTATTATGCATATGAGAACGCATTATTTACAACAAAGGGTGACATAACTAATTCCCTAAAGTCTACGCTGATAGAAGACACGTGAACCACCACGTCCAGAGATCTAGCGTTATGGTCGCCGTGAGGATTAAATCTATGGAGAGTGGCTGTTGGATTCGGCTTATGGATCCATTTACAGGTGTTGATGTGTCTCCCGTGATTTAGAAACGGCCACGCAAATCTTCACGTGATGAGAAACAGAGTTCTGTCACCGTGGGACTCTTCGGTTGACCACCACTTGGCTACCTTTGACCACATCCTTCTTAGGTGAATTCGACTGAGCCAATAGGACATGATCCATGTCCATGTCATTTCTAACTTTCCCATGTGGCTCGATTTGCCTGAAGACACCTGCAATATAGACTTTAACAAAATGGCTGCGGAAAGTTGCAGCAGCTGCGGAAAGTGACAAGATTCCGCAGCTAAATGAGCAAAAATCTAATTCAAACAGCAGACACAAAACATAGTTAAAAACCATTTTAAATGCTCTTTTACAATTAATATGCAATTATATTGGTGACTTAGAAGGTCCAGGTGAATGAAAAAGGTCTAGAAAGGTGTATAAGAAAGATGCAAGTTTGGGACTCAACATACCCCCACTATGAAGGTGTTGCATGTCCTCATGCAACCAAAATTTTGATCATCCTCTTTCAATTTATATGCCTTGATACTTCAGCCAGTACATCCAGTCCTCTCCTCCTCTTCCTTGGTGCTGCTAACATCCTGGGCTTTTTCATCAAGCATCTGAATTTGATATTAATCATTGCTCTACTTAACTTCTGGCATTTCTTCTTCAATTTCCTGTTCTTTTTCTGCCATAGTCCCAGATGTAGCATGGTATTGTCATGAATGATCTTGTCCAATTTGCTTTGTTCCTTTAATGCCTCATTTATTTTTAATGTGTCTATTTAAAACCTCCAACTCAAAGACTTCTTGTTTCAATGATTGGACTAGATCTTCTTTTGCTATGTGAGGCTGAGTGGATGAAGTGCTAGGACCCGTGGCTGCTCTTTCTAAAGATTCTATATAATCATATACTTCTTGCTGCTTTGGGTCTATCTCGGGTGTCGTTTTCATTGGGCTGTCCCCAAAATTCCGTGGAGGAGAATTGACTTCAAAATCTAACTGAAAAGGACTCATGTCAACATCTTGAGGATTAATTTCAACATTTGACTGAGAATGCGGTGGACTATGTTCAACGTCTGGCTGAGAATGAGATGGACTATGTTCAATGTCTGACTGAGAATGAGATGGACTATGTTCAATGTCTAACTGAGAATGAGATGGACTATGGCCAGCTAGAGTTTGTTCAGGTGTTTCTTCTCCCAAATCAATAAAATGGGGTCCTTTCGTTTGTGTTTTCCTCAACTTCCCTTTAAGCCTGGAACTTCTTCTTACACGTTGTGGACTACTGTCTTTTTGCTTCTATTTTCCTTTCCCTTTCTTTTTGGCCATAGATGACTGTTCCTGAAGGTGAACTAGTCTCTCAGATAACACTTGATGATCTTCTTTTGAAGAAGGGGTTTGATGCATAGCCTCAATGCTTCTTTCCTCTTTTGATTTTATTGGCTTTTTACCCTTGGTTTCTTCCTTCCTCCTTTTTTACAGTCTTTCTTCTCTACTAGTTATTTCAACTGTATTAGTAGGAGTGCTTTGAGTTTTATCATTTGTTCTCTTTCTCCTACTCCTTCTTGATGTACTGCCTTCAGGAATTTCTTGGGGTTCTTCAAAGAAATTTCTAATCAAAAATTGTTCCCATGTGTCCTTTTTCTCTTTTAACTGTTTTTCAATCAAAATTTTCACAAGACCATGGTGATACAAATGTGGTTCTACGTCCCCTAGATGCTTCTGGATGGTTACAGACATCTTCTTCAAACTGTTTAATAAAAAGTATGGCAGATTGAGGGCCTGTTTGTTTAGGAAATCCATCAATAGTCGGGTATGATACATGTACATTGACCCAAAACGACCCTCACAAGTGATAAATTTTTGAATGACCAACAGTAAAGTGGCCCACTCTTCTTTCAAAGCATGAACATGAATTCCCTTTTTAAAAATAGTTACATCCATACATGGGTTACGTAGGATCACTCTCCAGGCTTCATCACTAATGCTTTTGTTCTTGAACCAGCGTTCACCTTCTTGAGGGAGTTCTGTAGCAGATGCTATGGATGCCTCATTCACCGTAAATTTGAGGTCCCCAATCTCTACTTCCAGACCATTGAAATACCTTGCAAAAGCTTTTTTCACCTCTTTATGGTAACCTCTAAACTTTTGAATGAACCGAAGCCACTTTTCCTTTTTCAATAAATCTCTGACTTGCGGGTATCCTTCCATGAATTTAGGTCCTTCTGGTTCTGTTCTCAACAACTGACCCATCCTTCTTTCTGCTCTTTAAAACTTGTCTATGTGAGGAGGGTTCAACGGAGGTAAGACGGCTGAATGAGCGGAAATGAGCACGATTTATGGAGGAGACCAGTGACTGTAGGCGGATATCAGAGAATAGGTATACGAAATGTAGCGTAACAGAGAACAAAATGGGGTGAAGCGGAATAGAGAAGGGTTACGTGAGCACGGTGGAAATGTAGCTGTGAGACCAATAGAACAGTAGGAGGAGTATAACGCATCCGGTATTATTTAAAATTGGGTGGTTGCAGAGTAAATGTAAGCACGTTTATGAAACGGCTACGCATTTTATGCGGCTGAAAGAAGTCGTAGTCAAATCAACCACGTTTCATCATCAGAGGTGGAGTATCGGAGTATGAGTGAAGATCGGAGGCTTGATTATGGGACCGTTTGAAAATGAATGCAAGGATTGTGGGAGGATCATATAGAGATCGTGGAATAGTTACGGAGTTTGTCAACACAATCATTTCATATAATGGAGCTATGGTTTATAACTATGTAAAAATGTGCTTGAATGCAATTTGAAATAAATTTTTACTCATACCTTGGAATTCTTGCCATTTTTCATTGGTCTTCAATTAGTTGCTCCTCATTTATATCTTGAATGCCCCATGTCTTCATAATATGTCTTCATACCTGCATTTGATTTCATGATTGTGGAAATAACATCTGACTATAAATTTTTGAAAAACAGAGTGGTGGCTGTAGAATCTGCTTCCGGCTGCGGAAACTGGTGTCAGTTGCGGAAACAGGTGTCAGCTGCGGAAACTGACACAGCTATTATTTGGGTGAATGGAAATAGATGGATGATAACTGACTGAATGAAAATGGTCATGAAAGAAAATTTTATTGGTGAAATGAAATGAAATAGATGAAATGAAGTGAAATGGAATGAAGTGGAGTGAAATGAAGTGGAATGAAGTGGAATGGAATGGAGTGGGTGGTCACAAAATTTGTGAAATGAAAGAGAGATTTTTTTTTTTTTTGGAAAATATAGGGTGTTAGGTGTTCCTGATTTTCACCCTACATTTTCTGTATAAGACTGCCAATCAATGATTGGTTTTCAGGCTTATACAATTTTTTTTTTTTATACTCAAAAGAACAAAGGCTAGGCTGGTGGAGAAGAAAAATTCTTCTGTACCAGCCTGATTACAAAATTTTCTTGAAATTTTTTGAAAAATTCCTCTTTTGAGAGTGGCTTATGATAGACTTTTAATCTGTGGCCATTCACAATAAGAGGAGTTTGAAATTCATCAATGGTCTTGATTCTTACTACTCCATTGCTAAAGATCTTGTCAATCTCATATGGCCCAAGCCAATGAGTCTGAAATTTTCCTTTAAAATATTTAAACTTGGAATCAAATAGCAATGCCCAATCTCCTTCTTGAAACTTCTTCTCTTTGATGTATTTTTCATGCCATTTAGCTCTTTGATATTGAACTAGATCAGTTCTTAGAATTGCCTCTTGTCTGATCTCATCTAGCTCATTCAACTGCTCCATTCTATGCTTTTGAGCTTCAGATAAATCCATCCCCAACTGAACTGCTATCTTGAAGGTCTTGACTTGGAACTCAATGGGGAGCAGGACTTCTTTCCCATAAACAAGTTCATAGGGAGAATGTCCTGTTGTATTTATCCATGTAGTTCTGTAGGCCCACAAGGCTTCAGAAAGCCTTTCTACCCAATATCTTCTATGTAGATGAACAGTTTTGGTGATGATATTTTCAAGAACTTTGTTTGTAGACTCCACTTGACCATTTGCTTGCGGATGGTAAGGAGTAGATCTTCTGTGCTTGATTTTGTATTCTTTCATCAACTTCTCCACCAGGTTGGATGTGAATTGGCTTCCCTGATCTGTCACAATTTCTCTTAGAACACCAAAACGAGTAAAAATATCCTCATAAAGAAAATTAACAACTGAATTTTCAGTAGCAGACACTAATGCTTTGGCTTCTACCCATTTAGTAACATAATCAGTACAAACCAATATATACTTATTTTGCTTAGATGGTGGATTAATAGGTCCAATGAAATCTAAAGCCCATTTTTCAAAGGGTTCAATGAGTACCTGTGTTTGCAATGGCATTTCATTTGAAAGAGTAGGTTTCCCTACTCTTTGGCAGCTGTCACACCTTTTGACATATTGTTTTGCATCTTTGAAGAGGGAAGGCCAATAATATCCTAAAGAAAGGATTTTATAGGCTGTCCTTTTGTCTGCAAAGTGTCCGCCGCATGGTTCATCATGACATGCCTTAAGGATATCAGGCATTTCATCTTCCCTGACACATCTTCTGATCACAAGATCTGGCCTTGTTTTAAACAATTCGTTAGAAATCCATGAATATTTTGAACTCTCCTGAATAATTTTTCGTTTTTCACTTGGAAATAAATGTGAAGGTAGTTTCCCTGTAACCAAATAGTTAGCAATATCTACATACCAAGGAGTCTTAATAGTTACTGCAAACAAGTATTCATCGGGAAACTTATCCTCTACAGGAGAATCTTCTTTAAAATTCTGAATCCTAGACAATAAATCAGCTACTGTATTTTGTTTTCCTGGTCTATCCAACACAGTAATATTGAATTCCTACAAAAGTAAGAGCCATCTTGTCACTCTACCTTTAGTAACAGGTTTTTTCATTAGATATCTAATTGCATAATGGTCAGTATGAATAAAAGTTTCATAGCCTGTTATATAATGTCTAAACTTATTGATTGCATGAACAACAACTAAAAACTCTTTTTCAGTTACAGTATAGTTCAACTCTGTGGGAGTCAAATTTTTACTGGTATAGTAAATGGCATAAGGGACTAAATCCTTTTAACCCAACATAGCTCCCAGAGTTGTATCTAAAGCATCTGTAGAAATATGGAAAGGAAGTTTCCAATTTTGTCCTCTCAAGATAGGTGCTTCAGATATTCTTGTTTTCAAAGTTTCAAAGGCTGATTGAAAATCAGGATCCCATTTGAATTCATAGTCTTTTGTAAGCAATTTGAAGAGTGGAGATGCTATTTTAGTGAATTTTTCTATAAATCTTCTATAGTAACCAGTAAATCCTAGAAAACTTCTAACATCTCTTTGACAATTTGGAATAGGCAACTTGGAGATGACTTCAACTTTTGATCTATCAACCTTAATCCCATCTCCTGAAATATGATGCCCCAAAACAATACCTTAAGTAAACATCATAAAGAATTTTTCATGGCTTAATGAAAGGTTTGTTTCTTTACATCTTATAAGGACTTTTTCCAAATTTTCTAATGCCTCTTCAAATGAATTACCATAAACTGTAAAATCATCCATATAAACCTCTACACAATCATGGATTAAATCAGAAAAAATTCCTAGTACTGCTCTTTGGAATGTTGTAGGTGCATTACATAACCCAAAAGGAAGCACTCGGTAGGCAAAAGTTCCCCATGGACAAGTAAATGTGGTCTTATCTTGATCTTCAGGTGCTACCTGAATTTGATTATAGCCACTAAAACCATCCAAAATGAAAAGTACTTTTTACCTGCTAATGTATCTAATACCTGATCGATAAAAGGAAAAGGAAAGTGATCCTTCAAAGTTGCTTTGTTCAATTCCCTGTAATCAATGCATACCCTCCATTTACCATTCTTTTTAGGTACCATAACCAAAGGAGAAACCCATCGGCTATCTGAAATTGGATAAATGAAGTTTACATTGAGTAATTTTTGGAGCTCTTCTTTCACTATCTCCCTAAGATTTGGATTCATCCTTCTTTGAGGTTGTCTGATTGGTCTACTGTTTTCCTCAATATAGATATGATGGATGCAAGTCTTAGGATCAATACCTTTCATGTCGGTATACTCCCATGCAAATGCAGTAGAATGTTTTTGCAAGATTTTGGTTAGTTCTTCTTGTTGTGACTTTTCCAACTGTTTGTTAATATTCAATGTTTTTTCTGGAAAAATCTCAATGGTAGAACTACCAAACTCTTCCATAGAGTAAAGAGACATTTGTCTTGATGATAAATATTCTATGTCAGATTCCAACTAAAATTGTGTGGGGTCATATTCTGAAGATGTCTCAAAATTTTCTAATGTGTTCAGAATTTGACTATCCTCACTGATTTCAGAAATGGTAAAGACAGGTTGTATAGTGTTCTCATCATCGACCCATTCATTGTCTCCTATTTCTGTAATTGCTCTTGCAGGAGGATACAAATTGAATTTCTTTGTCGAATTACCATTAAAAATGTACATGTCTCCAGATCTACAACTAATAAAAGCATCAGCTGTGGCCAGCCAAGGTCTTCCTAAGATAATTGGATGTCCTCCTAGATTACTTTTGGGAGTCAAAATCATAAAGTCTACTGGATATTCCCAAGAGTCTAAGGAGACTGAAATATCTTCTAATACACCATCTGGTTTAATAACTGATCGATCTGCAAGTTGCAGTAAAGTAGGTGTAAAAAGAAGATTAGGAAGTTTTAACTGTTCCATAGTCTGTCTGCTCATAATGTTGATAGCAGCCCCTAAGTCAATCAATGTGTTTGGAATTTCTATCCCATTTATATGTGTCTTGACAATTGGACTTCTTGGATCTACATACTTCTGCATGGTAATTTTTCCCATCATAATATCTGCAATCTTTCCTACCAGGTGGATTCTTCTTGTGTCTTTTAGTTTCCTTCTTGGTCTTTTGAAACTCAACTCCTTTATTGTTTTTGCTAGAATAGGAATCTCTCGAATGGCTTGTAGCAAGGGAATCTTGATACAAACATTCTTTAATTCATCTAGAAAATCATAGTTAGGCAACAAGATTTGTTTTTCCACCCCTTTATCAATTTGTAATATTTCAGGAAAAGGAGGTGTGGATGAAGATGCAGGTTTCTCAACTATAGGAGTTGTGGGTGTTAACTTTTCTTTCTCTTTTTGAATGTTTGAGTTTTGAAGAGATGTTTCCTCATAATCCTTATTGGATTTAAGAGAGTCCTCCTCAGAGGTATCTTGCTCTTGGATATCTATAGAAGGTTTTTCTAAAACTCTATCAGATCTGAGTTGTACATCATTGAGAGGAACAATCATATAGGTAGGAAATTGTTGTCCTTCTATCATGTAAGTATTCTAAGGATTTTTATTGTTAAGATTTGGCACTGGCTGAGCTGGAAGTTGATTTGTCTTTTGTTGGTATGGAAGCATGAGTTGAGTATTTGGATTTTGTTGAGAAGGTTGTTGTTGTGGAAATGGCAATGAAAGTTGTGGATTTGGGTTTGGAAGTTGTGGAGCTTGTTGATTTTGAAAAGATGGAGGATATTGATAAAATTGAGCAAATCTACCATAAGGATTTTGCATCCCTTGTACCCATGGCTGATATAGATTTTGATGTTGGGGCCAAGGTTGTTGCCAAGGATTCCAATTTGGTGGGGTTTGAAGATTCATAGGGTTGTTAAACCCTTGAGTTTGTAGCCCCTGCCAAGGTCTTCTTGCAACAAAACAGAGAGATTCTACTGAATTTGGATCTTCTTGAAAGACAGCTTTGTGTCCAGGAATTGAAGGACAATCCTTGGTCTCATGATTCTCTGAACAAATCATACATGTTTCTACAACTTTTGCATCCAAGGGACATTCCCTTAAAGCATTTTACTTCCTACATTTCGGACAAAAGATAGCTAGAGCATATGTTTCTGCTTTCTGCTTTTTTTGGATCTTAAGGGTGTCTAGTTGTTCACTAAGGCTCCCTAAGATATCAGTTTTGAACTCATCAAGCATATTGCCAATATCTGCCCTACTTACTGATCGAGTTGCAGATTTGTTAGCCCTGATAAGAGAAGGATCCCTAGGCCCTTTTCTTGTTTTAGATTTTCCTCTTGAGAGATGGACACATAGTTCTGTTATGTCACGAAGTGGAAGTTGAGAAATGTCTCCTTTCCCCATCATGTTTAAATATCTATCCATTCATCTCTGATGGCTTTTAATATAAGGGCTTTCAAAGTTTCATCATCTAATTTGCTCATCTTTGCTCTTTTTAAGTTGTATTGAAATCTTTCAAGTAAATCCTCCAGATTTTCATCTTCTTTTTGCACCATTTTGAATACCTCATCCTTATGATTGGTGGGCATGCAATAGTCCAAGTATCTATCCAAAAATGTTTGTTTCATGTCATTCCAAGTCCTAATAGATTGGGTGGCTAATCCCATGAACCATTTCAAAGCGGCTTCCTTCAATGTTGAAGGAAACAGTTTGAGTTTTTGAGAGTCTTCCATATAGTCATAGGTTCGGCACACGACTTCAAACTCAAACAGAAATGTTTCAGGATCCTCACTTCGCAATCCATAAAAGTTGGGGAGGACATATGGTGAGATGTTTTTCATCGTTGTATGAGTTTCCTCATCAACTATAGGGAATCCAAACAAGTTGTCTCCTTCCCTATTTCTTCCATTATTACCTTCACCATTGTTGTCTCCATTGTTTCCTCCTCCTCTACCTCTACCTCTACCTCCAAATCCATCTATTATTTCTTCTGCCATGATAGTTTCTTTAGAGTCCTCAAAGTCCTCTGGTTCTTATATCAAGGGAGGATGAGAGGGAGTCTTTTCCTTTTCTTCTTCAGGTGATTCTACTTCTTTGATTACAATATACTCTCCTGTAGAAGTAAAGAAATGATACTTTTCTAAATGAGATTTAGTAGGTGGTATAGGAGAATCCTCTAATTCAGCTGCTCCTTGAATTCCAAGAATCTTAAGGCTAGGGGTAGATGGTGGTGAATCTTGTCTATGCCTTGAAGAAGATGGAGTTGTGAAAATCGAACTCTTGGCTCTAGCTATAAACCTTCCCCTAGAATCTCTTGCTCTATGCATGTCATTTTTATTATTTTTTTTTTTAAGTTGGGCTAATAATTCTCTTTCTGATCTTCCAGGTCACACTAGGTGCAAGAAGAGAGCATACTTAAGAAATTATTAAACCAATAACTCTCTTTTCTGATCCTCCAGATCACACTAGGTGCAAGAGGAGAGCATACTTCAAGAAGTTATCAAGTTTTCCCTTCTTTTTATTGTTTTTTTTTTCAAGAAATTGGCTACCTATTTACACTTCCCCGGCAACGGCGCCAAAATGTTTGGTCAATTTAGTGTTTCCTAAATTGCTACATTAATTTTTCAATCCGGGATTCGTAAGCTGACGAAGTGTGGCGCACTATATGTGCAAGATAACCTATCTCTTACTTTTTGTCGTTTTTGGTTTTTTTCTTTTTATCTTGGTTGGTTTCCTAATGTGAGATGGAAATTCTAAAAGACAAGTATGGTTATGATTGTTCAAGGCAATGATGTCCTTTATAATGATTTCCCAAACTTCAAACTTCAAAAGGATTTTGAAACATACAATGAAAAAATTAGTTCCTAAAAGGAAATGAAAATGTGCCACTATTCTAGTTAAACAAACAGTGAACTATTGATCATGAAAACCATTACCCTTGCTGCTGTCTAAACACAAAAGAAACTGTACTCAAAGAAATGATTGCAAGTAAAGTAAAACTAAAATCAAATTACATCAACTCATATTCTGACCCCTCATCATTAGTCTCACTATGGCTTTCTGAGGTAATCATAAACAACTTGAGCAAACCGATATTTAATTTGCAGAAAAATAAACTAATATCAAATTACACACTCATACTTCAATCCCTCACCACTAGTCTCGCTATGGCTTTCGGAGGTAACTGAAAATGACATGAGCAATTTAATATCTAACTTGCAGAAAAGTAAACTAATATCAAACTATACACTCATACTTCAATCCCTCACCATTAGTCTCGCTATGGCTTTCGGAGGTAACTGAAAATGACATGAATAATTTAATATCTAACTTGCAGAAAAGTAAACTAATATCAAACTACACACTCATACTTAAATCCCTCACCATTAGTCTCGCTATGGCTTTCGGAGGTAACTGAAAATGACATGAGCAATTTAATATCTAATCTAACTACTAAAGCAAATGTGCAAGACTGAAATAAAAAAAACAGTGCTGGAATTAAAAAAAAACTAAGAAAAGTAAATTAGCAGAAGGACAATATTGATTCCATGTCATTAGTCATTATAAAAAGATGTGCAAATGCCCAGGTTTCCTATTGTAATCTGGAACAGAAAACACTGATCAGTTAACAACAATATAAAACATAAAAGATTATGGACAGAAGTAAAATGTAAAGCATGAAAGATTATGGACAAAGATGAAATGTAAATACCATGAAAGATGTAATCTATATACACGTGAATGACTATGGCACAATGAACGTAAAGAAATGAAGCATGAAACTATACAGTAATACACAAAACCTCAGCATGTGCAGGGGCCCTCTGCAAAAAACCTCGGGCAAAAGCTTTCAAATACGAATTACGCTTTTGAACAAAGTCTTCTCATATATTAAAATGCGGTCATAAAAGAGAAATAATTTCACAGCACAATGGCGACGCAATTACATTACAGAGTTAACTATTATGCATATGAGAACGCATTATTTATAACAGAGGGTGACATAACTAATTCCCTAAAGTCTGCGCTGATAGAAGACACGTGAACCACCACGTCCAGAGATCTAGCATTATGGCCGCCGTGAGGATTAAATCTATGGAGAGTGGCTGTTGGATTCGGCTTATGGAGCCGTTTACAGGTGTTGATGTGTCTCCCGTGATTTAGAAACGGCCACACAAATCTTCACGTGATGAGAAACAGAGTTCTGTCACCGTGGGACTCTTCGGTTGACCACCACTTGGCTACCTTTGACCACAGCCTTCTTAGGTGAATTCGACCAAGCCAACAGGACACGATCCATGTCCATGTCATTTCTAACTTGCCCATGTGGCTCGATTTTCCTGAAGACACCTGCAATATAGACTTTAACAAAATGGCTACGGAAAGTTGCAGCAGCTGCGGAAAGTGACAAGATTCCGCAGCTAAATGAGCAAAAATCTAATTCAAACAGCAGACACAAAACATAGTTAAAAACCATTTTAAATTCTCTTTTACAATTAATATGCAATGATATTGGTGACTTAGAAGGTCCATGTGAATGAAAAGGGTCTAGAAAGGTGTATAAGAAAGATGCAAGTTTGGGACTCAACAAGGCTTTCGAAAAAGGTGTCAGTGATATGAGCATCATCCCCTAGATGATCATTGTTTTGGAATGCATCTAACAACATTGTCTTCATGGAAATCGTATCCCTTAAGTAATCATCCATAGCAACCTCTATTCGATTGCCTCCATTTCCAACTTTTGAAGAACTACTATTGTTGTAGTCATTCCTAATTGGTGAATCTGGACGTAGCGGGAATTGAAGTGGTGTTTGATTCAACCATTCTTGGTATCGTTCCTCTTCGATTTTTTCTATTAATCCAACCTTCTCTCGATTTTACATTGTTGTGGGGTGCAATGGAAGATTGTAAGTAGCTCGCTCATCATCACTAGAATCCTAATAATTTCAAAAAATATATTTGAACATGATTAGTACAAAATCTATGATATCAATTAATAAACACGTTGACAATATTGCATGATTAATTTATTTGGTGTTGAAATAATTACATTAATCAATATACCAAACAATTATAATTATTACCATCATTGTCTCTGGATTGTGGCTAGAATATGCAATATTGTTACAATTGGTAGGATGAATCAGTTGTCCATTTTCATCTACCAAATGCGCCTTGTGGTATGCTGCTCTTGATAAGAGCTTCCGACGTTTTCGAGTTTTTTGAATATTTTGTGCATCTAAACTCAATTATGAATCTGCATGAACCTACAAATTTGTATATATTATAAATTTAATTAAGTTGTGCATGATTGACATGGATAAAAAACCTAAAATCAATTAGATAATGAAAATATAAATAAAATCTGAAGTAAATATTACATCTCGAGATGGCTAGGGAGAACTCCGCGATGGACTTTGAAAAATATTATGGAATGCGCTGGATTTTGAAGAATTTTCCATTCGATATAATTATGATATTTTCTCCCTGCATTTGAGCAAAATCAACAACAAATTCTGGTGTACACACCTAAAATTAATTTCGGTGCCTTAAAAATGGACTTCTTGTTATCAGTGCTAATGTATAGATAACTGCACCAGTGCATTTTAGTTATCGTGCACTGGTGTCATGTTATCAATGGATGCACCTGTGCAGTGCTATTAAGTGACGCACTGGTAATGAATAACCGCAAATAAAAAAAAGTGCAACTCTATTTTTTTTAAGTGAAAAAAAAAGAAGTAAATTGAAAAATGGGCGACAAAATATTTTCGAAAATCTAATTTCATAAAATAGTTCTTTAATACTAAACACTTTTCATTATTTCACTATTTTTGCAAAAAAAAATCAGCCAGAGATTTGCAGGAGAGCATGAGAGCACTGTGGATCAACGAAATACGTTCGAACAAAAGTATTCAGACAATCATAATTCCAAACCTTTGGTAATTCAAACCCTATAGCATAGAATTTCAAATGATCTCATGATTAAATTTTATTTTATTTTTGCTTTTTCTATATTTTTTTTTACCCAGTAAGTAAAAAAATTCAATTTTTTGTTCATTTTCAGAAAAAAAATAAAATAAATAAATAAAAATCCATTTTTACCCTAAACCCTTCATTCTTTTTGTTTCTGCCCTTTCGTCTCCCTGTTTCTATGATTTCAGAATTAGGGCTTTTCATTTTAGATTTATAGGGTTTGTATTTCTCTATATAGGCCTATGAAATCCAACCACAGGACGACTTGCATAGTCGAATCCTAATCCATGTCGGCCCTTACATGAATTTAAAAAAAAAAATTAATCAGTGCGCCCGACGTAACCTAGCGCACTGGTGCACTGGCTTATCATAGCGCATCGCGCACGTACTGTTTGATAAAAAATTTTAAAATGATATTTTTTTAATCTGTGTGCCATATGTAAAAATAGGGCATCAGTGTGCTATGTCATTATGGCGCACCGCGAACGTATTGTTTTGCTAAAAAAAAGTTATTTTGTTAATTGGTGCACCATGTAACATATAACGCACCACACCTAGTCTCCTAGTTGACAAAGAGCACTGTACGGTGGTCCCTTGTTTGTGGTTTGTTTATAATAATAGGCCGCACTGCTCCCTCCACGACACCATATGCTACAAAAACTAACACTAGATGATTTTTATTATTTTGTATGTGTTAATCAGTGCAGTGGTTGGCGTGTAACACACTAGTGCTCCTTGTTGCAATAGAGCACTATACGGTGTCTTATACTATTTTGGTGGTGCGTTTATAAGACCACCACGCACCGACGTCGGTGTGTACACCATGAAAAGCGCACTGGTTTTTTGATATATTTTTTTTAACCTGAAAATTTGACAATTTATTTATAAAATATATTAATGAATGATATGGTACAGGTTTCATATTGATAAAGAAATGGCTGACAAGATATCAAGTAACAAAAATACTGATAACACATCAAGAAAATAAAAGAAGGCAAGTTCTTTCTAAATTATTTACAAAAAATATTATTTTTGAACTATATGTAAGCTTAACTGATATGTATTGTTTATTTTGTATCATGCAGAGCCACAAAATGATGAATCTCGATAAGACTATTTATGATCTAGGACCAGAAAAGCGTAAAATCTTGTTGTGAAACCAGCTCCAAAAATAGAAGAAAGGAGATATCAACGCCTTAGAAATAAGCCACTTCAAGGGGGAAACCTCTAATACATTACATGAATGAACAATTCTTGGATGATACAAATTAAAAACCCTCCTTTCTATATATAGGAGTCCATAGGGCCACAATGTAATCCTAGTGGGGCCACAATGTAATCCTAGCTAACCTAACAATAATAATTTAAGGGCACAATAATAACAATATGGGGGTTACAGGGGTACAATAATAACAATAAGGGGGTTACAACAACAACAATAAGGGACTATAATAGTAATATAGGGACCTAACATGCCCCTCTCCTTCAAAAAAGTGTTGTCCTCAACGCTTTAGTAGCTTTGGGTGCTTTTGTATAAAATTCTCATCCTCCCATGTAGAATCTTCAGTGGGTAAGTTCTTCAACTTGATGAGATACTCTGAAATTGATCAATTCCGTAGCTGTCGAGTTCTTGTTTCCGTGACCGCTTCAGCTTCCAATATGATTTTTCCTTCCTCATCAATTTCTGGCAATATTGTTTGAACTGGAAGATTTTCACCTATAACCTTCTTTAAGCATGAAACATGGAAAGCTGGATGCACTCGTGAAGAAGCAGGAAGCTCCAATTTGTATGCCATAGTACCAATATTTTGCAACACCTTGCAAGGACCATAGTACTTTGGCAATAATTTATTGTCCTTCTTAGCTTGCTTGAGGGAAATTTATTTGTATGGTTGTAGCAGTAAAATAACCTAGTCTCCTACATCAAAACTTCTCTCACTACGATGTTGATTTGCCTGTTTTTTCATTCGATTTTGTGCCAAATTCAGGTTATCCTTTAAGAGTTGGAGAACTTCTTGTTGATGCTCGATGTGATCTTTCACTACTTGAAACTTCGAATTTTCTCTTAAAGATGATGTGATGGATGGTGGATGATATCCATAAAGTTCCATAAATGGGGTCATATTGCTGCAGTATGGAAGGAAGTGTTATACCACCATTCAGCGAGAGGTAACCACTTAACCCATTGTGTTTGTTTATCAGATACAAAACAAAAAACATATCCTTCAAAACATTTATTTACTATCTCAGTTTGAGCATCAGATTGAGGATGATAAGATGAGATATGAGCTAATTGAGTACCCAAACAAGAAAATAACTTTGTCCAAAAATTTCCAATAAAAATGGGATCTCTGTTTCTCACAATAACTCCTGGGTTCCCATGTAGCTTTTGAATTGTGTCCATAAATGTAGTAGTAACTATACTTGCTTTAAATGGATGAGATAATGCACAAAAGTGTGCATACTTGGTAATTCTATCAACTACCACCATGATGACACTATTTTCTTCGGGCTTAGGTAAACTTGTGATAAAATCCATTGAAATATCCTCCCAACGGGAATGGATAAAGATTGTAGAAGACTCGGGGTCGTAATTGTCTCAACTTTATTCTGCTAGAAAACCAAACATTCGCCACAAAATTTTGAATATCAAATTTAAGGCCATCCCAAAAAAATTCTTTCTTCGCCCTGTGGTAAGTTTTTAAAAATCTTGAGTGTCCTCCTAAAGGAGAAGTGTGCAATTCCAAAAGAATCTTTTGTTTTAGTTGGGAATTCTTACAAATATATAAGTGATCTTTGTACCATAAGGAATCATTTTTCCAACTAAATGTATCATATTTACTAGGATCTTGCTGCAAATTTTGAATGAGTGTCCACACTTATTCGTCCTTCTTCCATTCATCTCTTGCTTCGATTATCCAATCTGGTTGGATAATAGAAATGACACAAAGAAATTGTCACTATAAAATGTAACACCACTGATTAAATTTATGGATGATTAAATATTATAATGAAGAGATGTGAAATCTGATGATATGATATAACAAATTAATCCAAACATCACATTCAAATACACTAATAAAAATTTAATTGATATGAATACTGTTATAATATATGTGTCTTCTTTCGATGAATAATGAATTTTTAAAAATCACAATAATTATGATATGATATAACAAATTAATCTAAACATCACATTCAAATGCATTAATAAAAAATTAATTACTATGAATATTGTTATAAGATGTGTCGATTTTTGATGAATAATGAATTTTTTTAAATCACAATAATTGCACTGTCACGGGTCGATGTTTCTAAAAAATACAAAATGAACACCGGTGTGTGTCAGTTACTGTACACCGGTGTGTTTGTATGAAACAATGCACCGATGCATTTATACGACCTATGGGCACCGCAAAAATACCAATACCAATTATAAATCTCGGTGTGTTTGTATGATACTGTGCACCGGTGTGTTTCAATGACCTATGGGCACCGCATAAATACCAATATGAATTACAACAATCGGTGTGTTTGTCTGATACTGCACACCGGTGCACTTCTATCAGACTACATACCAGTGTGTTGATACGACATATGGGTACCGCACAAATCCCATTACCAATTAGAATGGCCCCGTGCATTGTATCACCTACAGTGCGCCTAGTGCGGTTGTATACCTTTACTGCCAGGTGCATGTGCCTTCGACCGCCCAGGGGTTACCTCTATATTACATGCACCGATGCTTTAAATCTTAGTAGCGCACTGACGAAAAAACATACATAATAACCTCCGACCACCCATTTTTTTTTAGTTGTGTTGAAATTCCATTAAAAGCTCCGTCAAAACCTCCGTTACCAAAAACAAATGTTGTAGCAAATGTTGTTTTGACAATTTTGGCCAATTTTATAACACTAAAAACCTCCTTTATAACCTCTACTAAATGGTTTTTTCCTAGTAGTGTAACAATATTAAATAATATCAATAATCTTAATAATAATAATAATTATTATTATTATTATTATTATTATTATTTAATATTTCTAATATTTTCAATCGATAATATTATTAAACAATTAAATAATAATAAATAAGTTAATTAAACAATAAAAATATTATTGTTAATAATAATATTAATTGATGAATAATTTAATTAAAGATTAACAATAATTAATGAATAACAATTTATGTATTTATTTATATTAAAAAATAAACATAATAACAGTTATTTAATTATTTTTTATAATAATTAATTAATTTATTAACTTATTAGAAATAAATAAAAAAATTGAAAAATATTTATGAAAAATATAAATATTGTTTTTTAATAGTTTATATTAATTTTTTTAATATTAATAATAATAATTTATTATTATTAATTATTAATTATTAAGTTATTTATTATTAATAATAATAAATAATTTATTAAATATTTTTTTTAAGTTGATATTCTATTTATATGGTGAAAAATATGTACAACTAGCAAATCAAAAATCAGGTGGTCTCACCTTGACTGGATTTGTTGACCAATGTTTCGAACAAGTGACAAAAATACAAAAAGGAGGCTAAGGACAACGCCCATAAACGAGAGGTCCAAAGATGCCAAAAGACAAGCAATACATAAACAACACATGAGAGTATGATGTTCATTCGATGTAATGGAAGTTGGGTTGTCCAGTGTTGTTCCTAGAGGAGGAGGTGAACGGAAGTTGCACTAGATGCGCCCTTCGAACTGCGCCATCCAAGTATCCAACCTTTCCACTTTTTTTGCATGGTGGTTTTGGCCTCGCCATTCCACCACCACTCACTCCCTGACCTGGCACTGGAAGTAGTGCATCCTATCCAAATTGGCCATCAACTAAGCATGCTCCTCCTGACAAACCCATTCTGTTGCATCCACCCAATCCATCAGATTTTGAATTAGCTCTCGACGGTTTTCCAGAAAACAATGTTGAATTTCCTGCAAGTCGGTAGCTACACGCCAGCCATATCCCTAGTTATCTACTCTTCCTCCTTGTCCACCACTATGCCACTTCATTTGTTGTGACCTCTCACTTCCACTGCCATGGGAGTCCTTCTTACCTCCGCCATGGCCACCTCGTGTTCCCACACCAGCAAGCTGAGAGCCGACTCCAATAGGTTGTAGATTTCGACCCACTGGAATTTTCCCCGATTGACCCCCCCCCCCCCTCCCCCCTCTAGAGCTATCTCTCCCTTCACCCTAAGAATTCCATAGAAGACTAGACTCAGCGCCCCTACTACCACCTTGTCGCCTATTGGGAACCCCGACACGAATGCAAAAAACTCAAGAAGATGAAGGCAAGGAGAGCATGCCCCAGTTCAATGCTTCCTTAGAGGCTTTGCATCGCCCACACCAAGATACCGACTCTATGTATTCCAAATGGGTGGCTCTTCTATCCCCACTACCCACCAAGATTAACCACCCACCAAACTACCAGGCGCACCAATTACCAGACCACACTCCCAAAATGGAGAATTCCACCCAGAAGCACTACCACCCCCAGCAATACCTCCTTCAATACCAAATTCAGGCCCCTCTATCATACCAACCACTCAAACATACTAAAAACCATAGAAGACCAAAATAACAAGTCCCCCCGTTTACCTGCGTCTACACAATGCAGGCGGAGTAAAGCCCGAGACGGATTTTGAGAAAAACATTATTGAATTCACTATAATGAAAATTACATGAGAATGTCAAATGCCAACCCCCAGCAGTGAAGGCTCTTCGTCGTCTCTTGCACTTATGATAAAGAAACCACCCAAGAACCCAACACTAGACTGAAAATTGAATGAAAATGCCAACCTTCCTCTCCATCTCGCTCGTTAACCTTACACCACCCCCATTCGCCATGACGAAATGAAGTTTCATACGACTGCAATAAACATGGTTGATACACCTCCTGTTACAATGATTGATATGAAGGGACCGGGAGGTGAGTCCTCCATCAGCGAGCCATCTATTTCATTCATGGGACTCGGTTGCCACGTACTCCGAGGTTCTCACCCCAATCAAGGATATATTATTAAATGATAATAATAATAATAATAATAATAATAATTAATAAAATAATAAACATAATAATAAATACTCAATTTATTTTTATTTAATAATAATCAATTAATATATGGCTCACCATGATTGATTTTCATATTGAGACAATATTTTTCAAAATGCGACGTTGGACCATGGTTACCACCATTGTTGACCATGATTAACCATCGTTGGTTGTGGTTGACTATGGTTGATTTTCTTATTGAGAGAATATTTTTCATGACGCGACATTAGACCATGGTTGACCATGATTACAAACCCAAGAGATTTATATTAAACCCCATGATTAATTTTCTAAACCTTATGAATAATTTTATATCCTACCAATATGAACCCTTATATTAATAAACCCAATGGATTTATATTATAAACCTAAGGGAATAATAAACCCAAGGCATTAATACTAAAAACCTAAGGGATTATAAACCCAAGGGAATAATATTAAACTCAATGGATTAATATTATAAACCCTAAAATAAACATGGTTGACCGTGGTCTACCATGATTGATTTTCATATTGAGACAATATTTTTCACAATGTGATGTTGTACCATGGTTTACCATGATTGATTTTCATATGAATACAATATTTGTGACAATGAGACGTTGGACCATGGTTGACCATGGTTGATTTTCATATTGAGACAATATTTGTCACAATTCAATATTTGGCCATGGTTGACCATGGTTGCCCACAGTTGTCATAATGTGACGTTGGGCCATCATTGATCGTGGATTCCCATGGTTGTAACAATGTGATGTTGGACCATGAGATAATATTTTTCATAATGTAACCATGGTTATTGACCATGTTTGATAATGGTTGACCATTTTTTATTTTCATATTGGGATAATCTTTCTCACAATGCAACGTTGGACCATGGTGGACCATGGTTGTTGAACATGATTGATTTTCATATCGAGACAATCTTTGTTCCAATATGACATTGGACCATGTTTGATTTTCATGTCTAGAAAATCTTTGTCACAATTTGATGTTATACCACGGTTGAACATGATTATATACCCAAGGGATTTATTTTAAACATGAATATTAATATTATAAATCCTATGAATAATATACACCCTAGGAATATGAACCCTTATATTAATAAAGAAAAGAGATTAATATTATAAACCCTAGGTATATGAACTGTAAGATAAATATGACAAACCCTAACATAAACATAGTTGAATACAGTTTACCATTGTTTATTTTAAAATTGAGACAATATTTGTTACAATGTGATGTTGGACCATGGTTGACCATGGTTGACAACGATTGATTTTCATATTGAAACAATCTTTGTCATAATATGACACTCGACCATTGTTGTTGACTATGATTAGGAAATGGTTGACCATGGTTGATTTCCATATTTAGACTATCATTGTTACAATTTTATGTTATACCATAGTTGATCATGGTTTATTTTCATATTGAGACAATATTTATCACAATGTGGCATTGGACCATGGTTGACAATGATTTATTTTCATATTGAGACATTCTTTGTCACAATGTGGCATTGGACCATGGTCGACCATAGTTGACCATGATTATAAACCTCAGAGATTTATATTATACCATAGAATTAGTATTATAAACCCTATGAGTAATATTACACCCTAGGAATATTAACCCTTAGGTTTCGATGATATGTATTGCACTTGGTGCCATTTTGATATATTCACCTTTACATGGTATATAAATGAGAAAACTTTGCATATTTTGTCTCTATTGCCTTGGAATCATGGTTACAAATCTTACAAATATTTTTTTTTGATTAAAAATTAATTATTTAATGTATTTTTTTTAAAACCGGTTCATTTAGACCTGACGAGGACTGCTTAGACTGGTTCCGGTCAGAAACTCGGTTCATTAGGTCCATCGATCCGGCCACTATTTCTGGTTTTTAATACTATGAGAACAACACCATTTGAATATGAACAGGGCCACTGATGTAGTTTTTTATGTTCTCTCTATTCAACTCCAAGTCCTCCTTGGTGGTGATCTACTTCAGCTGCTCCAAGTACTCTGCAATCTCTTGTCGCACTTGGAATTTGCACTTAGATTGGGTGAGTGAACTGACTCATGGGATCTTGCAGGTTATCACCATGAAGTCAAAACTATTGTAAAACTATGCATATGCGGCCCAAATGTTTCTTATGAACATGGCGATTTGCTTGTTGTTCTCGATCAGTATCTGAACCTTTGCTTGCAGCTTCATCATCTTTACCAAAGTGAGTGGTGTCGCCTCGTACTCCATTGTCCAATCATTCACATGAGTGATGGGATGTTACACATTCTTAAGGATAGTGACAAAATATCTACACTGAAGTTGCAAGTTATGCAATCAGATAACTTACTTATGCATGGTCATGAGCTCCTTATATAAGTCCTGCATAGTTCTCCAAGTGAGGATACTTTAGCAAGTATCATTGCTCTCATTTCCTCAAGGTGGAATTGTGCAGAAGTTTCACTCTGCATTGTTGTATGTAGTTGTTCAATCTCTTGTTGGGAATCCTATAGGCTTTGTAACAACTTTGTTTTCTCGGTTGTCAAGTATTGATTGTTTAATTTTGTAGCACCATCGAACGAAAATTTGGCTTCAGCAATAGTGTTTGGATTCCTGCTAGTGTTCGCCACAATCACCCTTTCTCTCATGAATGCTGGAGTTGCATGATAATCTTGGAAGTTATTTCTCCTCACTTGTAAAATATTCTTATGTAGTTCATCAAATGATAGACTGTACACATCCATCACCTGATCATCATCAAGGGGAACTACCTCCCTTTCCTCGCTCGGGGCTTGCTTTGTAGCTAAAAGTGGTGAAGCCTAAAAGGTCGCCTAAGGTGTATTTGGCATCAGGTCTACATTTTCATCTTGCAGCTCTGGTCTTACTTCCATGCTCATGACTTCAATCAATTGTTAAATATCTTTAGCAAACTCCCATTCATGCACCTATTCTCTCACTCCTTCTATTTTTGGTTGATCCTGTAGTGATTCTTCAAACTATATAGGTGTTTTCTATTCTATTTTGGAACCTTGCCTTCCTGACTCTTTTTTATGCTTATCCTCCTGTTCTCTTCTTCTTAACTCACATTCTTCACTTAGCTTTTGTTCCTCCTTTTGCTCTCTTAGATCTGGTTCCTCCAATATTTGCTTCTCTCTTATTCTCCACTACGCTCTTTCCTTCCTCTTCCTCCTCTTTGCTAATATTTCCAAATATGTTTGTTGAATTAAGGAATATGCTTGCATCTTATATCTATGTTCCTCCTCAGCATTGTCAGCTACCTTCCTCTTTCCTTTGTCATGCTCCAGACCATTGCCTGTTATTGTTGCTTCTTTCAGAATTGTTGTCGTATGCGGAACAAATTGAGAATCCCCAGTCGTACTGATCAGATCATGAGGTTGGGAGGAGTTATAGCAATTCTTCCATGGTTCCTCCTCCAGCCACTGAAATATCCCGCTGACCCAGCAATAGTATACTCTCTCACAGTGGTATTTTCAAATTCCCCTCGGATCATACATATTGTAACTCTTTATGTTGAACTTGAATTTGAATAAGGATTTCCCTTTAGCATCTGCAACTTTGAGATTCTTAATCTCATTTAATCTGACCTAGAAAGGAAGATTTGGCCATAGTGTCTTCTTTGTCCTATGCAATGCTGCTGACAACCCTTTGGAGATATGATAAGATACCTCCTGCATGACAATTTTTTTGGTGGCATATCTTGGTAAAATATGTATCGGCCTCCGCCTATCAAATACTCTGATAAATGTGCCATCCAGTAAGGCGAACCAATCTGCAATATCTTATATCGCCTCCATAGGTTCTCGTGGCATGTAAGGTGGGTCCTCCTGAAGCATGAGCTTGTAAAGAGGGATGATGAAGTGATCAGTAAGTTGCTCCATGACTCTACGAAGACTGCAATCTAAAAGTAGCTTGCAATAGATGTGTACAAAATTTTCTCTCATTGTCCATGTCCAGTTCATTCCAGGAAACTAATTTTGTGCACAAATTGCATCCTGTAAGTATTCAAGCATGTAGAATCATGCTTTCTCACTCTTGGGTTGATTCTAAGCTTGTGTAACATGGCCTCTCAGTTGATGAGCCAACAGATTTGACCAGTTGAATGGCTTCCCCTCGTTCACTACCTGGTTCAATAAGATAACCCAACCCTCATGAAATTTCTTTGTGTTTGGTTGGCCATATATTCTGCAAGATAGTATGACCAAAACTGTTGTGTAACCAGCTTCAAAAATAGAAGAAAAGAGATATCAACGCCTTAGAAATAATCCATTTCGAGGGGGCAACCTCCAATACATTACATAAATGAACAATTCTTGGATGATACAATTTACAAAACCTCCTTTCTATATATAAGAGTCCATGGGGCCATAATGTAATCCTAGTGGGCCACAATGTAATCCTAGCCAACCTAACAATAATAATTTAAGGGCACAATAATAACAAAATGGGGGTTACAAGGGTACAATAATAACAATAAGGGGGTTACACTAACAACAGTAAGGGACTATACTAGTGATATAGGGACCTAAAATGCCCCTCTCGTTCAAAAAAGTGTTGTCCTCAATGCTTGAGTAGCTCCGGTTGCTTCTGTATAAAATTCTCATCCTCCCATGTAGAATCTTCAGTGGGTAAGTTCTTCCACTTGATGAGATACTCTGAAATTGATCGATTATGTATCTATCGAGTTCTTGCTTCCATGACCGCTTCAGGTTCCAATATGATTTTTACTTCCTCATCAAGTTCTGGCAATATTGTTTGAACTAGAAGATTTTCACCTATAACCTTCTTTAAGCATGAAACATGGAAAACTGGATGTACTCGCGAAGATGCAGGAAGCTCCAATTTGTATGCCATAGTACCAATCTTGTGCAACACCTTGTAAGGACCATAGTACTTTGGCGATAATTTATTATCCTTCTTAGCTTTCTTGAGGGACATTTGTTTGTATGGTTTTAGCCGTAAAAATACCCAATCTCCTACATCAAAAATTCTCTCGCTGCGATGTTGATCTGCCTGTTGTTTCATTCGATTTTGTGCCAAATTCAGGTTATCCTTTAAGAGTTGGAGAACTTCTTGTTGATGCTCGATGTGATCTTCCACTGCTTGAACCTTAGAATTTTCTCTTAAAGATGATGTGATGGATGGTGGATGATATCCATAAAGTGCCATAAATGGGGTCATTTTTGCTGCAGTATGGAAGGAAGTGTTATACCATCATTCAGCAAGAGGTAACCACTTGACCCATTGTGTTTGTTTATCAGATACAAAACAACGAAGATATCCTTCCAAACATTTATTTACTATCTCAGTTTGACCATCAGATCGAGGATGATAAGATGAGCTATGAGCTAATTGAGTACCCAAACAAGAAAATAACTCCGTCCAAAAATTTCCAGTAAAAATGGGATCTCTGTCGCTCACAATAACCCTTGGGCTTCCATGTAGCTCTTGAATTCTATCCATAAATGTAGTAGCAACTGTACTTGCTTTAAATGGATGAGATAATGCACAAAAGTGTGCATACTTGGTAAGTCTATCAACTACCACCATGATGACACTCTTTCCTTCGGACTTAGGTAAACCTGTGATAAAATCCATTGAAATCTCCTCCCATCGTTGACTTGGAATGGATAAAGGTTGTAGAAGTCCCGAGGTCTTAATTGTCTCAACTTTATTCTGCTGGAAAACCAAACATTCCGTCACAAACTTTTGAATATCAGATTTAAGGCCATCCCAAAAAATTTCTTTCTTCACCCTGTGGTAAGTTTTTAAAAATCCTGAGTGTCCTCCTAAAGGAGAAGTGTGCGATTCCAGAATAATATTTTGTTTTAGTTGGGAATTCCTACAAAGATATAAGCGATCTTTGTACCATAAGGAATCATTTTTCCAACTAAATGTATCAGATGTACTAGGATCTTGCTGCAACTTTTGAATGAGTGTCCATACATATTTTTCCTTCTTCCATTCATCTCTTGCTTCGGTTATCCAATCTGGTTGGATAATAGAAATGGAAAAGAGCAATGGTTCCACCTCTTCATTCTTTCTTGAGAGTGCATCTGCAACAACATTAAGCTTTCCTTTTTTGTAGATTATTTCAAAGTCATAACCCAACATCTTTGTGACCCATTTTTGCTGCTCTTCTGAAGATATTATTTGCTCCAAAAAGTGTTTAAGACTATCATGATCAGTTTTTACCTTGAAGTGTCTTCCCATTAGGTAAGTTCGCCATTTCTTTAGTGCATGCAGTATTGCTAACATTTCCTTCTCATAAATAGGTTTCTGTAAACACTTTCCTTTGATTGGACGACTTTCAAAAGAAATGGGTCTTCCTTCCTGCATTAAAACTGCACCAATTCCATTTCCTGAGGCATCACATTCCACAATAAAGGTTTTTGTGAAGTCTGGCGTAGCTAAGATCGGTGCTAGGCACATTGCCTCTTTAAGATGTTCAAAGGCCTTAGTTGCTTCAGGAGTCCATGAAAATGCATCTTTCTTCAATAATATTGTTAGAGGTGCTGCTATTCTCCCATAATTCTTAACAAACTTGCGATAATACCCTGTTAACCCGAGAAATCCTCGCAACTGCTTTATGGTTGTGGGGACTTTCCATTCCTTAATGGCTTTAATTTTGTTAGGGTGTACTTTAACACCCTCGTGAGATACAATATGACCCAGATATTCCACCTCTTGTACTCCAAAGAAACATTTGGATGTTTTTGCATATAATTGTTTCTCCTGCAATAGTTTGAGCACCCTGTCAACATGTTCAACATGATCCTTCCAAGACCCGTTGTAGATTAGTATATCATCAAAAAATACTAGCACAAATTTTCTAAGGAAGGGTTTGAAAATGGAATTCATCAACCCTTGAAATGTAGAAGGTGCATTGGTAAGGCCAAAAGGCATGACCAAAAATTCATAATGACCTCATGAGTTCGAAATGTTGTTTTTGGAATATCTTCAGTCTTCATTCTAATTTGATGATATCCTGAACGAAGATCCAACTTGGTAAAATAAATTGCTCCATGTAATTCATCCAATAATTCATCAATCACCGGAATGGGAAATTTATCTTTAATGGTGAGCTTATTGAGCTCCCTATAATCCGGACACATTCGCCATGATCCATCCTTCTTGTGTACCAATACTACAGGAGCAGAGAAAGAACTTTGACTAGGTTGAAGTATACCCGCCTCTAACATTTCTGCAATCATACGTTCAATTTCTCTCTTTCGGAAATAAGGATATCTATAAGGCCTGATGTTTGGAGGAACACTTCCTGGAATCAAATGAATAGCATGATCATGATCACGAATAGGTGGGAGTCCTTTGGGAGTTTCAAACACCTTGGAATGATTTTCCAAGACTTGTTGGAGATTTGCAGAAATAGATGATTTTGATGTTGGAACTTCTAGCGAGCATAATTGTGAAATTACGCCTCGTTTTTCTTTCTTTAGAAGCTTTGTCATGACATTAGAGCTTATTATCCTTCCTGGCTTGCCTGCAATACCTCGTAATTCGACTTCCTTTCCTTTTGAAAAAAAAATTCAAGAAAATTTCTTGAAAATTAAAAGCTACTATCCCCAAAGATTGTAACCATTGTACTCCTAGTACAACATCAGCACCTCCCATAGGAATGGAAAGCATTGGACTAGTCAATACATATTCCCACATGGTTAGCTTGATATTATGGCATTTCCCAGAGCAATTTATAGTTCCTCCATTTGCAACCATCACTTGGCATTCTGGTGCTGGGTATAGGAAACAATTTAATTCCTTGGCTACCTTACAATGAATAAAATTATGGGTGCTACCCGAATCAATCAACACTATTACCTTTTTCTTCTTGATTTGTCCTTGTATCTTGAGAGTTTGAGGAGTGGTAATTCCTGCCAGTGCATTACACGATATGGTCGGATTCATTTCTTCCTCTTCTAGGGTTGGTTCCCGGTGTATATCCTCTTCTTGTTCATTTTCTTCTTCCTCTTCACAATCTATGTAAAATAATTTCTTCTCAGCACACTTATGACCTTTAGTGTATTTTCTATCACAATCGTAGCAAAGCCCTTTTTCTCTTTTTTCTTCCAATTGTTGTGGTGTCAACCTTGTAGGTTGTGGAAATCTAGGCGTAGCAACACTTCCTTCTTTATAGAATTGAGTGGTAGGCTTCCTTGTTGCCATAATTTTACATTCAACTTTTCTTGCCAACCCGAATGCCTTCTCCAATGAATCAGGTTCCAAAACGCGAACTTCATGTTGGATGTTATCCTTTAAAGTGCCTATGAAGAGATCAATCCTGTGTTCCTCTGGAATATCAGTTACCCTTATATTCAATTTTTGGAAGTCCTCAATGTGTTGCCCCACTAAAACCTTTTGTTTGAGATTTATCAATTGGCTAAAGAAGGTGCTGCTCTTTGTATCCTCATAATGTGCTATCATTTCCTCCGTAAAAATTGACCAAGTGACAATTTTTTTACGGGAGCAAAGCCATCGATACCATACAAATGTATTTTGTTCTAAATGTGAAGTTGCAATGCGTACCTTTTGTGTGTTTTGCACATTATGGAGATCAAAATATTGCTCCATCTGTAGTATCCATGTTACAGGATCCTTTCCATCAAATTTCCTCATATCCATTTTTGGAATATGGTGGTTCTTCCCGCCAACATTAGAGTTTATGAAATCACAATTAACATTTATTTTGTTCTCATCATGAGGTTCTTCTACTATCTTTTCACCTTTAGGAAACATTTCTTGTATCAACTTTGTCAAACCTTCCATGTCTACTTTTAGAACATTATTCATGTTTTCCATTTTCTCATCGATCTTAGCTTCCATGTCATCCATCTTAGATTCTATGCTAGCCTCCATGCCATCTATCTTAGATTCCATGCCATCTATCTTAGATTCCACGCCTTTCTTCAAACCATCCATCTTAGTTTCCATGCCTTTCTTCAAAACTTCCATGTCATTTTTTGTTGCTTTTTGGGAGAGCGAAATTTGTTACACTCGCTCTTATAATTTTGATATGTCATGTTGACATTCTTCGTCTTCATGAGTCATAGTAGAGCTTTCCAAAGGCTTAATGGGTGCTGAATTATTTTTAGGGGCCATTTTATAATCCAATACTAATATCTATTCTACAATATGCCCTTGCAATCAATTCAACTTGATTCTTCAAACAAGACTTATGCAATTCAGAAAAAAATACACACCTTTTACTTGCTTTTGAGGAGCTCGATATTGAGATTGAATTGTCTCTATAATTACGAAACCTCAATATCTGAAATTCAGCCTTGTAGTATCCCTCTGAAGCTTCTTTCCAATGCCATAGATCTGATATGATTTGGATTCTTCAAGACAAAGTTATGTCCAATCTCCCACAATGACCCAATTTTGGACTGGTTTAGTAGAGAAAACTTGTATGACTTTCCACGTGTCATTGTTTCATCCTTTGGCTCTGAAATTGATAGAAAAGAAACTACATACCATTTACTTGCGACCACTTTTTACGGCACTCCAATCCAATGCTCAGAGAGAGAGTTATGAATATTTTCCCACGATCATCTCTTTGAGATGAAATTCAGGAGCCTGAAAAAGCACTACCTTCCACAGATAATATCTCTGAAAATATTTCGAACCAAGCTCTAAAAATTTTTAATGATGTTCCTTAGGCATTTTTCTTTACACCATAAAAATTTCAGCTTTTGAGACTTCGTAGAAAAAAATTTATAGCACAAATTCCACGATGACCTATTTAGGATCCTGAAAAAAGACCTAACTTACACAGATCATATCTCCAAAAATATTGTGAACTAAGCATTGAAATTTTTTGACGATGTTTCTTAGGATTTCAGATTCACAACCTAAAAATTTCAGCTTCTAAAACTTCATATAAAAAAATTTATAGCGAAAATTCCACAATGACCTGTTTGGAGCAGCGAAACCCTAGAATCCAAAGCTCTGATACCAAATGTTGTGTAACCAGCTTCAAAAATAGAAGAAAAGAGATATCAACGCCTTAGAAATAGGCCACTTTGAGGGGGAAACCTCCAATACATTACATAAATGAACAATTCTCGGAAGATACAATTTACAAAACCTCCTTTCTATATATAGGAGTCCATGGGGCCATAATGTAATCCTAGTGGGCCACAATGTAATCCTAGCTGACCTAACAATAATAATTTAAGGGCACAATAATAACAAAATGGGGGTTACAAGGGTACAATAATAAAAATATGGGGGTTACACTAACAACAATAAGGGACTATACTAGTGATATAGGTACCTAAAAAAAACTTGATAGGCTTTCCTAAGTACTTTTTTCTTGTACATGTGGATGGGTGTATGTCTAAACTTCGTTGGCTCCTTCACCCAAAACTTGATGATATCTCTTGTGTTCGTGTGGATGTGAGTGGCATAGACCAGTGAGTCCATGCTCTTCACTGGCCCAGGAATATGATACATCTGCTGAAAATATGCTACCAGGAATGTAGCAAGCTTATGCACGTTGGTGTTTCTCAATTTCATAGTTTTCCTATCAATGTTTGAGACAACCCAACTGATCACATCCGCACATGGGAAGGTTGGATACCTGCATGAAACATTTTAAAGCCCTCATTTGATCTAGATTTATGCAGGAATGTAGTAAAATATAGAAATAATCATAAACACAGAGATGAAACGGAAATAAAATGTCATTTCATTAATATATAATAAATGAAATATGTTTACAAGAAAAATGGAGATAAACTAGCTAGGGCGATGGAAGCTTATCTCTGAGAAGAGGTTTGGTAGCTAAATCCCTCTGAACTGTGTTACAATGAGGCTCGAGGGCCTATTTATTTTTGAGAAACAATGGAAAACCCTAAACATCCAAAAACCTAACCCTAGGATATGAAACACCCAACTATGGGCCCTGTTGGGATAATTTGGTACAACAATTTCTCGTGGTCATAACTTTGGCATACGATATTTTTTTGACACACACAATACCTCATTAGAAATATCTATCTAAGGAATACAATTTTTGATGGTGAATATTGAGTTGAAAACTCATACTCACCAGAGGTGATTTTCCAAAAAACACCGTTTAGGGCCTCAAAACAGCTCTGGAATTTCAGGACCTGAAAAAATTCGAAAAATAGTAAATTTTGCTACAATTAAGGAATCTGGAAAAATAAAAGAAACAATGGTGGGGGTCTTAGTGGAATAGGTAGTGGCCACCAATATCCACCTAGATCGTTTGTCCCCCCTTAGAAAGAAATGGTCCCCATTGTGTTGAGTTCCTCCATGAGATGAGGAAACTTCTACTAAACTTGGTCCCTGGTGAGCCACTTTGCCTAGTGAAGGATTTAGCCTGCTTTGAAAACTCGATATAGTTGGATCATTTGTTGTCAGGAGTTATTGATATGTTTATCCATGATCTGATTAGTTGTGGCTTGTTCCAAGTAGTTTGTGTTTGACTTTGTTTTTGTGAATTGATCTGCAATGTCGGATGTGTCCAATGATGGTGGAAAATATGCCTGAAGGCGTTCCACATTGAACACTAGGTGCAAACCAAGGAATGGTGGAATACTGAGCTTGAAGGAATTGTCCCCTACTAACTTGGTGATGGTGTATGGCCCATATCAGAGCGGGCGAAGCTTGCAGTGGGCCCCAGCAAGGTGCTCCCTCTGCAAATGTAGCCAAACTTTGTCACCCACCTACATTAGGGGAATTTTGAGGTCTAAAATGGACCTTCTAAGAAAAATTTACAACAAAAATAAAATTTATAAGAACCAATAGGATTTAAGATGATGATGTCAACCATGGGGGATGATTCACCATTTTTCAAGTAAAAAAATAATAATAATAATAATAAAACTACTTTTTCAACTCATATTTTCAACTTATCTCCCTACGGTTTTACTCAAATTTTGAGCGGGAGTACTCGTTGGATGCAAAATTTAATTCCTCATCCAAGGAGTACCCATGTTGCATACTTTCAACAGACCCTACTACATGAATAATTATAAATAGACGAAAAAGCTTGGTTGCAATCATGTTTTCATGTATTTCTCATTTTTCATGTAGCAAGGTCTATCGAAAGTATGCAACATGGGTACTCATTGGATGAGAATTCAAATTTTGCATCCAACAAGTGTCTCCACTCAAAATTCGAGTAAACCCATAGGGAGATAAGTTGAAAATATGAGTTGAAAAAATAGTTTTTTTTTCCCTCTAAAATTTGATGATGTAATCAAATATTGTTTTATTATTTCCACTATTATTTTATAATTTCCTTAGGATGCTTATTTTAGACCTCAAAATTCCCCTAATGGAACTTGTGTGGCACCAGATGTTGATTATGTCGTTGTTTGTACTTAGCATTGTCTTTATCCAATATGTCATGGACCTATTAGCAAATGTGTTGAATTTTCTCAATGAAGTTGTTTGCCTTGTCAGCTTCAGACTAGACCTGAGCCGGAAATGCATGAGTAGCTGTAAATGGTATGGCTGCATAAATGGAACATAGTGGTTGAATCCCAAGCCCACCTGAAATGGGTTGTGGCCAATCGAGCTATGGAGAGCCCGGTTATATTTGTATTGGACATAGGGGGTTCTCTCATCCCATGTGCATGGATGATTTGAGTTGTACATGCGTAGAATGTGTATGATCATCATGTTGATAACCTTTGTCTGGCCATCAGTTTGGGGATGGAAAGTGGTAGACTTAGTGAGCTTGGTGTCCAGCATCGACCAGAGACTGGACCAAAATGTACTGAGGAACTTGTTGTCTCGATTTGATATAATATACTGGGGGATCCCAAAGTGTACCCACACTCGTTAAAAGAATAGTTTAATAGTGGGTTTTTTTGTGATATTCTTCTTACAACCGCCATAATGGCCATCTTCGAGAATCTGTCGACGACCAAAAAAACACAGTCGGTGCCATGTTTAGTAGAGGGAAGGACTGACATGTAATCCATGGAGATGGATTCCCAAGTTCGACTATAGGTAGGCAACGGAGTATAGAGGCCTTGCTTCTTAATGGTTGGTTTGGAAATGGCCCAGGAAGTATAGGATTTGATGTACTTCTTGACATCTTGTCAAAGTTTTGGCGAATTGAAATACTTCTGCAATAATGCCACTTTTTTCTCGACCCCAAAATGCCCAGTGACTTGACTATAGTGTGCTTCCCAAATCATCTTGGCATGCTCACTTAAAGGAACACAAAGGTATCCAAAGTGGTATAACAGTGCATCCTAGAGGTGAAAATTTGGAACTTGCTAACCTTCCAAGAGTGTTTGGTATGTGTGGCTGAATTTTGGGTCGCTTATGTAGAGAAGCGACCAATCAGAAGTCTCGTGCCCACAAGAGTTGAGCACGGTGGTTAACGCCATGATCGGTGGTCAGCTCTGGTAGTCTACAACATTATTGGTGCTTCCCTTGTTGTACTTGATGTTCAAATGGAAATGTTGTAGGTATGTGGACCACTTCTGATGGCGATCATTCTGCAACTTTCCTTGTGTATGTATGAACTACAGGGGTCAGTGTTCTTTTTAGATGACCGTTTCCTTCCCCAAAATGTAATGCTTTCATTGTCGGTGGGCCTACACAATGGAATACATCTCTTTGTCATAAGTGGGATACTTCCATACTGTGTCTAAAAGTGTCTCACTATGATATGCCACTGGATGCCCATGTTGAATAAAGACTACCCCAATAGCATAGTCAGAGACATATGTCTCGATCTCAAATGGTTGTTCAAAGTCTGATAATGTGAGCATTGGTGCAGAGCATAAGCAATGTTTCAACTCTGTGAATGCCTTCTGTTGAGATTCAGAACAAAATAATTTCACTTTCGCTCCTCCCTTGGTGACTTGACTCAAAGTCCAAGTGATATGAGAGAACCCCAACATGAACCTGCAGTTGAAATTGGCAAGACCCAGAAGCTACGGAGCTCTGTCAGAGTGTTTAAGGCTAGAAAATCCAAAATGACTTGGATATTGGCTGGATCCACATGAACCCCCCATTCATCAATAATGTATCCCAGATACTGAACTTGGGTCATGCTAAAAGTGCATTTCTCCAAATTGCCACACATCTTGTGTTGACGAAGTTTTTGGAGAACCTATCGAATGTGGTGTAGGTTCTCTTCCCAAATTTGGATAAAAATCAATACATCATCCAAGTACACCACTACAAATGAGTTTTTTAATGGTAGCAAGATTTCATCCATCAGCCTCATGAAGGTTGCAGAAGCATTCGTCAACCTGAAAGGCATAGCCAGCCATTCGAAAAGGCCCTCCTTGGATTTGAAGGTAGTCTTCCACACATCAGAGAGTTCAATTGGTACCTAGTGATACCTGGACTTCAATTTGATCTTGCTGAAATATTTTCCCCCCTCATGTAGTTGGTCTATAACGTCATCAATCCATGGGATTTGGTACCTATTCCGGACATTGATATTTTTCAGTGTCTGATAGGCAATAGAAAGTCTCCAAGTCCTATCCTTCTTCTTCACCAACATGATTGAGATCCCACAGGGGATGAACTAGGCCGGATGTGACCTTTTTGCAGCAACTCCTAAATTTTCCTCCTAATTTCATCATTCTCCATAACAAAACGATGATATATTGGTCCATTGGGCAGCGGTGCACCTGGGGTCAGATCGATGGAGTGCTTTACCTGACAGTGCAGAGGCACCCCTATAGGGGAGATGAAGATGCCCTCATGCTCTGCCACGACCTTGTCCATCTATTTTTGTCATGCAGAGGGACCCTGTATGAAGTTTGTGGCCACAGTATTCTTCTTTCCCTGAGGGTAGATCATCAAGAAAACAAATTTCCTGGTTTAGGAAATCATCTTACTGCATTGTTTTTCAGTAACCAAAGAGATGGTCATAAATGGTGCTACCTTTGGTATCTTGTACAAATAATTTCCGAAGATAACAATAACAGTGCAAGGCCTTGACTCATACACAGCATGGCACTTCCACAAGTATTGTTGGCATAATAATACATCACTAACATCAAGAGGAGCAACGTCACATAATACCTCATCCGTGAAGGGCTTGATGTTGAATGGAAAGTGGCACTATTGGCTGACGTGGAGATCTCGTCCTTGGTGAAGCCACCTGATGGTGTACGGTTTTGGGTGTGATGTGGCCGGAAAGCCTAGACACTTCATGACCTATGCTGAAATGAGGTTATTTTTTCCTCCCGTTGTCAATAATGAACTGTATCAGGGAACCCTTTACCCACATCTTGGAGTGGAAGAGATGCTCCTCCTCCTCTTTATCTTCGATTCCTCCTTCTAGATCTTCCTGGTGGCAATGGTGGCATTAGGCTCTGCATCAATAATCTACTTCCCTTTTTCATTCCCATTGTCGAGTTCTAACTCAAAGCTAGAACATGCATCTAATTCAGAAGCCTTCATCTTAGCCACCAGTGACTACTTGGCCTGACACTCACTTGTGTTTTGAGTGGAGCTCTTATGGTACTCACATCACTTTCCCATGTCCTTCTTTAGCTTCGTGGTGTTTTTCTTTGCTTGAAAATTTGGCAGGTTTTCTTGGGCCACCCTGCCTTGGATTTTTCCTTTATTTTGTGATTTGGAAGCACCTTTCCTTTGCTTTTGATTCATATATCCAAAGTCTCGCTTCTTTGTTATAATTTCTGCTCAATATTGGCAGCATACCGGTATGACGTACCAAGCGAGGAGACGTCGAGGAAATCCATTTCCTCCTAAATTTATCTATGCAGACAAATGGGGAACTTCAATACCAAATGTTTCTCTGAATATTTGATACCAAAATTTTTGCGCAGGGTATGGAACAAATTCACCAACTCATGCTCATCTTGATCCCTTTGTTGTCGCAGTGTAGTCCATTGTATCTACTTGTCCTCATAACTCCCCATGGGATAATATTGTTCCTTAATGGTGTCTCAGAAATAATTCCAAGTGGATGCGGCCGAGAACAGAGAGGGTTCTCCCTTGTTCTTTTTCTCACAGTAGGTTTCCCACCATTCCTTGACATGGGGGGTAGCTTTGAGGAGTGAAAAAGTAATCTTTTCCTGGTCGGAAAAGTCATGAACCAATAAATATCCTTCTAATAGATTCAACCATCTATCTATGGTGTCTACATATATTTGGCCATAAAATATGGGAATTTCAAAGTTTACTCTTTAGTTAAAAGGAGTGGCGCCTCCAGAGTAGTTGTTGTATGTATATGTGTCATCGTTGAGCAATCGTTGAAGGATCTGGGCAAAGTTATCCATCATTGTGTTCCATTGTTTTTGGAGGGCCTCCTTAAGCAATATTTTGATAGGATCTCCTCCTCCCTCGTCTTTCTTTTCTTCCCCCATGGGAGGTCTTCGGGGTTCGTGAGGCTGATCTTGCAAAGGTTCAACAAGATCGAGCCCTAACTACTTATACCCTGACCTTGTGGGGGACATGCAAAGAAGGATCGAGAAATAGTAGACTGCTTTGATACCACTGATCCAGATTCATGCAGGAATGCAGTAAAATAAAGAAATAAACATAAACACAGAGATGCGGCATAAATAAAACTTTATTTCATTAATATCAAATAACTGAAATATGCTTATAGAAAGAATGAACATAAACTAGATAGCGTGATGGTAGTTGATCTCTGAGAAGAGATGTGGTGGCTACATGCCTCCGAATTTTGTTACAATGAAGCTCGAGGGCCTATTTTTTATTAAAAAACAATGGAAACCCTAAACATCCAAAACCCTAACCCTATGAGATGCAATTCCAAACTATGCACCCCATTGGGGTCAATTGGTCCATCAATTTCCTGGGGTCGTAACTTTGGCATACGATCTTCGTTTGATGCATAGGATACATCGTTAGAAAGATCTATCCGAGGAATACAACTAATAATAGCGAATATCAAGTTTAAAACTCATATTCTCATACTTTTCAGACGTGATTTTCCAAAAAATCATCGTTTAGGGCCTTAAAATGGCTCTAGAATTTCATAACCCAAAAACTGCCAAAAATAGTAAAGTGTGCTACAATTAAGGAAAATGAAAACTAAAAGAAAAAATGGTGGGGGTCAAAGTGGAATAGGAGTTGGCCACCAATATCCACCTGGATCATGACCACCTGATGCTGAGGTACACATGTTGGTCCTCCAATTCTACCTAAGATTCCTTTGTGAACTCATGTTTGATCTGCTGCCATGTTAATTTTCATCCCTTCTCTATAAACAACTGAGTGTCTACATAAAATGGAAAGTTAACTGGAACTTTTTCAAATGCTTCCCTAGTACTTATTTCAATGGTTTCCTTTGAGGCAGGTCTCTTAGGTGTCATCGTGAAAGTGACTGTTGTGCCTATGGGGCAGAAAAGACTCTAACGGCAAGAAAATATCAGTTATAAGAAAAACTAATTTTAGGACATGTTCATGCAGCACACCAAGAAACTAAATGGAAGGATTTCATAATTATTGTTGGGAAGAGAGTCTTCCTAGATGAGGAGATTGTGCATTGTGCAATCCCAGCAACCAGTGTCGAAGCTTGAGGCTCGAGACTACGCAATGTGCAGTTCGGCCTAGGCAGTGAGCTGGGAGAGACTACGCATTTTTCAGTCGCAGTGGCCAAGGATGCACACGCAGGCCTGCGACTACACAATGTGTAGTGGGGCCAGCATGTACTACGCATTGCGCAGCTCCATAGGCCAAGCTCTAAGCTTGGGCCTCAAGATTGCACAATGTCGAGCTGGGAAAAGTGAATTATGGTTGAGGGAAAGGAATATTTTCCCAATGGAAGTGTGAAAATGAGCATATCTAAGAGATGGTGAAGGCTTGAGTGAAGATATTACTAAGTGTGATTCAAATGGGAAAAATTGAGTCCACAAATGGAACAAACGAGTAGTGAATGAGATTGGTGAGGAGAGTCGTCCCAACGGAGACCATCATTGAAAAATGAAGAAATTGATGCGACACTTGTAAAGGAAAACGATAACTTGAAACAACACTTCAACATGATAAATAAATTTAAAATGACAGCATGCATGCAAATAAACAAGAAAAACAACACTCATGCAAGAAAAATAGAAAAAAAAGTGATAGAAAAAGTGACTAAAGGTGATAAATGAAAAACTCACTCAGAGAAGTGACAACAATCATACTGAAGGTTCCTTGATATCCTAGGGAATGCTAGATCTCCAAGATAGAGTGTGAGAATGAGCTCTGGGGGCATCGATTAAATAGATTTGATAAATTACATTTTATGACATGCATGCGAAAAATCAAGGGAAAAGCGACACATGGCGACAATTTCCAAAAATAGCAATTGTGCTTCCTTCGGGTTACTAAAAATAGATCCCTAAATTCTAGGGATGTTTTTTGCTTTTCTAGATTTTCTAGTTTTTTGTGGAAAAATTTCCATGCACATCACCAGGAAGGATTGCACAATTCTAGAGAACTAGAACCTCTCGACTCAGTGCATTGCACAGTTTTGAGCTCAGTGAGGGATTGTAGTTTCTAGGCTCAGTGTTGGGCTTCCTGTCATGACTGCACAATTTTAAATATCAAGGTCAAGTCTGGCTCCATGAATTGCACAGTTTCTGGAGGCAATCCTAAAATTGTTGCACAAGGCTTAGACAAGAGGTTATCTTGTGACATAGAAAATATTTTCTAAGTGAAGAACAAGTGAACACAAGCATAACTAAAATGTAAATATGATTCAAAGCATGGATACCTGATAGCAGTGCAAGGTAAGCTCCTGGAAAAATTAAGTTAGGCTCCAAAATCTAGGCAATGGAAAAGTTTTGTAGGTTGGCTGTAGCCACTACAACACATTGGCTATAAGTTATCAATAAAGCTATCAAAAGAGTCAGATCAAGAGCCACCAATATGCACCCCTCATCCAGCTCTCAAACCCTAATTGGAAAAGCATATCTCCCTTACATCCAGGGTGTCACTGATAAATTGGCCATGGATCTAATGAAGAAATGAAAATCAACATCATTCAAGCCCTTGAATACTATCCAGCATAGGATGAGATAGGTAAAATATGACCTAGATAAATTCCATCAAAAAGGCGTTTATAAAATCAAGTGCTTATGCGGCAAATGTTACATTGGGGAAATAGGATTATCCTTCAAAGTCAGACTTGAGGAGCATGGTGCATATATTAATAAAGGGAGAATTATATCTTTTTTACTTGCCAAACATTATTCTAATACCAACCACCATGTGTTCCTCGAAGACGTTGAAATAATCTCCAAAGAGAACCATCATCATAAAAGAAAATTATGCAAGCCTCACGAAATCCTTAAGCATCCCAATAATCTCAACAAAGACAATAGGATGGAAGTCAACAGGAGTTGTGTTTCCCTTCTCACTCAAAGCCATAATATCCATCCCATAAAAAATATTCCTTCCTTATGCACCTCTCCCCTGGCCATTCCCTAATTAATACCATGTATTAATAGTTGTAATTAAGAATTTAACCTAATTTAAACATCTTAATAAATAATATAAAATTAATATAATTAAATTAATATTTAAATATACTAGTATATTTCATTTTGATTTTCATTTAAAATATAATAATATATTTAAATAGATTTAATTATATTATCATTTAAATAAAATAATATATATTCAAAATTAATATATTAATTATCATAAATTTGTAAAAAAAATTAAATTTTAATATAACTTTTGGATTTGGCATTTAATATATATTAATTTAAATATAATTTAATTTAAATTTAAATATATTAATTTACATTTGGATATGTGGAGGTAGCATGAGGAAGGATGACGGCAAAGGAAAAATGGTGAAAACCCTAGGAAGTTACAGGTCGGATCCAACAATCAAAGCTCACACGTGTGCATGTGTGGGATGCGACATGTGTACTGCCCTGTCAGAGTTCAGTGACCACCTATGCTCTCTATTGAAGGCCACAGGAGTACGGGATGCCTAGGGACCGTTTCGACCTAATCAGGTTCAAGATGGAGGTTAGCAGCACAACCTTGATTTTTTTAGCGAGACAGTGTTTAAGTCTTAGGGTTTCTGAACAGGCATGTACTTTTTTCTGTTGTGGAGTCAGTTTAAGACGACAAGCCTGTTATAGCTATGGGTTTTGATAGTGAATACATGGACGTTGAGCCAGCGCCCGAAGACCTTCTCACCTATTGGGGTCACGAGCTATCAAAGAAGAACTTGGACTGTTTCTTTCTGATTGCTGCAGAGACTGAACAGAGGTTCAGTTATGTGGGAGGAGTTTGCGGTTTTTCGAATGGAGCAGTATTGTTAGAAGAAACATTGCAGAGTACTTTTAATGGGACGTGGAAGGCTAGGGCTCCAAAGGCTTTGCACCAACTGTGAACCCCCTGGAATGCTTTGGTGGTGGTTTGCAACAGTGAGATCAACAACCTTCACAAATCTCATCGGGGCTAGGTATTTATTTTATTTTGTCATACACAAGAGGTTTAGAAGATATTGTTGTGAGTTACGGCTTGCAGGGTTCGGTGGGTCTAAAATCCATTGGGGAAGAAAGGCAGCAAGGCCTGGAACTAAGTAGAGGTTGTGCTAAGGGTGGATCCCTTCTGTATCGAAACCCTTCTCTGAGCCAAGGTCTTAATTTTCTAGAAAACCTACTAATCCCTCAAGGAAAAGAAGTGGCTAGGTTGGAACTGGTTCTGGGAGACTGTTTGCCCAGATCTTTCCGGCTCTTGTCCCAATCCCTCAGAAGTCAAACTAGGGTTTCTACAACATGTGCAGAAGAAGGAGATTCTATAAGGATATTGGATAGCCCTCAAGGAGACATACAAGAGGATGACAAAGGCCCTGAAACAAGACAGGAATCTGAAAGGAGCTTGAATAAGGAAGGAGTCAGAGAAGGTGAAGGAAGGCGACCAGGGTCTTCTGTTGAAGAAGCCCCAGATGCACCCGAAAGTCTGGTGGAAGGAGAGGAAGGAGGAAGAAAGGGGGTTGTGGGATCGAAAAGAAAGAAGAATAAGGCCATTAGGAGGAAATAAGAACTTCCCTGATGTGTTCTTGGAGTGGACATCTGTATAGACGAAGTTATGGAGGAAACTGAGACTATTCTCGTTGGCAGAGTCCGAGGAAGGAAGTTCTCGGCAGACTACATCACCAAATAGACCATCTTGAAATGGAAAGATTCCCCTAGGAACCCATTGGAAATCAAATTCCTAGACAGGGGTTGGTTCAGCATCAAATTCGAGCAAAAATATCATTTGGATTGGGTTTTAGAAAGAAATTGGTGCTTTGGGAAGAGACCGGTTTTATTCAAGACATGGACCCCATTGTTTGATGCTTATAAAGAAAAAATGGCTGAGTCACCTGTATGGGTAAAATTTTTGGGCCTCCCATTTCCTTTATGGACATATTCAGCTTTCCGATCCATTGGGAACACCCTTGGTAAATTCTTAGAAGTCGATATTTCCTTCCATCAAACAAGAGATCTGAGTGTGGCAAGAATTCTTGTAAACCTTAATCCTGGAGAAGGTCTAGCTGATGTAATGAGCTAGAAGTATAGGGATTTTGAGTACCTTCAAACATTGGACTAAAAGCACCTTCTCTTTCGCTTTCACGGGTGCCACAAATATGGTGACCTTGCTAAGGACTTTCCCCTCGGGCATTACTGCAAAAGGAAGCAGAAAAAGTTTGTCAGGGAGACAATTCCATTAGTCAAAGCAGAAGAGACTAGGGTACAGGAGGTATCCATGATGGATGGGGTAGAGGGCTCGGGCACTGAAAATGAGGATCCCTTGTCTCCAGCACAAATGGTGAATCATCAAAATCAGTATGAAACAGATCCTGTTCTGGAGTCCTCCCAGGCACGCCAATCTGAAATGGGGGAAGTTGGTGCGACTCAGGCGAGTATGCCTTTTCTCTCTAATCATTCCTTATTCTCATCCTTTTGTACTTCTATTTTGGATATATCTTAGCCTGGTCCCTCCAGGCCGCACCATATGGAACATATGAATATTCATGTCATTTTGGAATCCATTGCTATTATCATTACGTCCCTACCATCTCCTCATGTGGCCTCTCCCAATGTTGTTGTCTAACCCTATCCCATCCCTGGCAAGTCTTCCTGAGGTACCTTCATACAATCTCAAACCTCTTTCTAATAGATCCTGGAAAGGAATTGCTATTGGAGGGCTGGAGTCTGATCCTGTCACGATTGGGACAAGGAAGGCAAGAGGAAGGCAATCAAACCTTTCCAAGGCCCAGTTAAAAGCAAAAATTGACATTGCAGACGAAAAGCAGAGGTCTCTATTTGGGGTGCTTAGAGTAGCGCAGTCACACCCCCAAGGTTTTCAATGATTATTTTATCTTACAATTATAGGGGTTTAGGTAGTCAACCTAAAAAAGGGAGCTGGTAAAGTCTCAAAATCCGGATGTGATGCTGATCCAAGAAACTTTAGGGCAGGGGGAGGAAGAAAAAGGAATCCTTTCAAGGATGTTTTTGGGCTAGGTGTTTCAGGCCTTGGATGTGCATGGAAGATCTGGGGGTGTGGCGATGCGGTTCAACTCAGGAAGACTTAAGGAGTTGTCCTCCTGGGGTTTTGAAAACTCTCTGGTGATGGAATTGTACTCAAATGAGCTTTGTCACCCCCTCCTGATCCTTAATGTTTATGGGCCTTGCACGGAGAGAGAGAAATTTTGGAACTATCTTTTTGCCAATTCTTGCCTAAAAAACCCTAATCTCATTATGGGAGGGGAGCTTAACTTCTCTCTTGGGTCTTCAGAATCATGGGGTCCCTCGGTGAGGGCAGACTAGCTCACAGAGTTTTTTTCAAATAAGTTGGCATCTTCTCATCTGGTGGATGAAAATTTAATCAAACCAAGACCTTCTTAGAGGAATAGAAGAGTGGGAGATGCTTGGGTGGCAAAAAATTTAGATTTGTTTCTCCTCTGTGAAGATCTGGTGGAAAGATCCTCAGTTTTTAGGCATTGGGTTGGGGAGGGGGGTTTATCTAACCACCTTAAAAAATTTCTGGAAATCAAAGGACCTCTGAAAAAACCTGGCATGTTGTTTAAATTTAACTCCTCCTGGCTTAAAGATGATTCCTTTAACTCATTTTTCCATGCCACATGGAGAAAGAATAGCACAGGGGATACTGAAAGCAGTAGTAAGATTTTATGGAAAATATGAAGAGCATGAAGAAAGAAACCAGGGACTGGGAGAATACCAAGAAACTAAAGGAGGAGGAGGAATTAAGAAAATTCAATGAGGAATTGGATTTTCTTGAAAAGTCGGAAGGAGAAGGATATTCTAATTTTGATTTTAGGAACAAATTAAGGGAGTTGGAAACTGTTAGAAAGAAAATTCTGCTAGAAAGAGAGGAAAGTTGGCGTCTAAAAAGTAGGGCCATCTGGCTCCAATTCGGAGACGAAAACACTAATTTTTTTCAAAACTACGCAAAAGGAAGGAAAAACATCAATACAATTTGGGAGCTGCAAACAGACAATAGTGGTTTTGTGCAATCATTTGATGACCTCTCATCTCTTGGTTTAAATCACTTTAAATCTCTCTTCAGAGCTCCTATGGAAGCCTCTATAGCTGAAGTTATCAAGGTGGCACAATTTTTCCCAAGCTATATAGATGAGGAAGGTAACAATAACATCATGGAACCAGTTTCAAAAGAGGAAGTGGAGGATATTCTTAAATCAATGCAGAAGGATAAAATCCCTGGCCCTGATGGATGGTCGGTAGAATTCTTTCAGCATTTTTTTGAATTCTTAGGGGAGGATCTGGCAGAGGTGGTGGAGGAGTCTCGTTGTATAAGCACCATCTACTAGCCTTTCAATGCAACTTTCTTAGCCCTCATTCCTAAAAAATAACATCCTTCTTCTTTTGATGACTTTTGCCCTATTTCTCTATGCACATGTATCTGTAAGATAATAGCTAAAGTGATATCCTCTCTTCTGAAACCTTTCCTCTGTAAAAATATTTCGTTGGAACAATTTGGTTTCTTGGATGGAAGGCAAATCCATGAAGCTGTTGGGGTAGCCCAAGAAACTCTTCATAGCCTTAAAAAAAGCAGAAAAAAAGGAGCTAATGTCAAAATCGACTTGTCAAAGGCTTATGACAGACTAATATGGATGTACTTGAGGCTTCTAATGACACACATGGGCTTTAGTTTTGAATTTATAAGATGGGTCATAGGATGCATCTCAACATCTTCTATAGCAATCTTGATAAATGGAGCAGCAACAGATTTTTTCAACCCCCAAAGGGGTCTCCGTCAAGGTTGCCCTCTCTCCCCTCTGCTCTTTTTATTGGGAGCAGAAGGTATGAGTTTAATGATCCATAAAGCAAAGAGACAAGGGGACCTCACAAGCATTGAAGCGATGGTCAATTTATTTGTAACTCACTTTCTGTTTGTCAATGAAATTTTGTTGTTCAGTAACGGTAGCTTGGAGGATTTTCGTTACCTAAAGGAGGTCCTAGACCTTTTCCTGAAAGCTAAAAGTCTTTGCATAAATGGCCAAAAGTCATCCATGACAATGTCTGGTCTCTCTAGGGACGAAGTGGGTAGAATCGAAGTAGTTCTACATTTTGAAGTCAAACCTCTGCCAGACATTTTCAAGTACTTGGGTTTTTTCCTTAAGTCGGACTCATATCTCACCTAGGATTGGAAATGGATTATTGCAAAGATAGAGGCTAGAATGAAACAATGGAGTTTCAAATGGCTATCCAGAGCTGGAAGGCTGGTACTGATAAAATATGTGGCAATGCCCATCCCAGTGTATTGGGCTAGCCTTATATGGGTCCCAAAAAGTATTTTGGCCTCTATCGATAAAATTTGCAGCAGTTTCTTGTGGGTAGGATCAAAGGTGGAACACGTGACTCCCTGGGTGGCTTGGGAGAAAATAGTCAGGCCAAAAGGATGGGGAGGTTGGGGCATTAAAGAACTATTTTCCTTTTCGAAGTCACTAGCAGCTAAACTTGCATGGAGACGTATCACTGAGGATAACCTTTGGACCTCTGTTACAAAAAGGAAATATATCGACCCAATGCCAATGCTGGAATGGTTGAGACTGGATCAAAAAACATCAAAAAAATCCTCAGTAGTATGGAAGGCAACCACAGCATTTGTTAAGGTAATAGAGCAGGGGTTAGCTTGGCATGTGGGGGAAGGTGCCCAGGTCAGGCTGGGTCGAGACCCTTGGGTGGGATGCTCTGGGAGATATGCTTTATCTAGACACCTAATTGAGCTATTGAACCATAGAGGTTTTACCACACTTAATCAAATAGCAGATCAAGAAATCTCAAATATGTTGAGACAAGAGTGGTTGAAAGGGGATGATATGCAGCTGTAGGAAAGATGGTTGGGGGAATGGAAGGGCTACATCTCGGACCTCCAGAATTCAAACATCAGGATCCAGGATAAAAGAGACGAGCTCATATGAACACTCCCTGTCTGGGATGTACACCCCCAAGTTTGGTTATAATTGGCTCATGTCCCAGAAGGGTTGGGGGGAGCCAAAGTGGTGGTTCAAACCATTTTGGGAGCTGAAAGGGCTGGCAAAGTCGAGATTGTTCTTCTGGTGCATTCTCTAGAATAAATTCCCTACCTGGGACTTCCTGCAACGTAGGGGAAAGATAGGTCCTAGATGGTGCTCTCTTTTCAAAGATAGTTTGGAATCGGTGCAACATGTTTTCCTCACATGTCCCTACAACATCAGTCTCTGGAATGAATCTCTGAGGCTCCTTAAAATTCCCTAGCGATGGGAAGGACAGGAGGTGATGGAAGCTTGGCAAATATGGTGGCAGGAAGCCCCTAATGATAGGGTTCATTCTATCCCCTTGCTGATCGCATGGGGAACTTGGATTGCTAGGAATCATGTTATTTTTAAAGACTCACACTTTCTGATCAGCAAGCTGGTGGCAGAAGGTGTATCCATTTATGATCATATTGATCCGAATGGAAAATGGCATCAACCCATGGTATTCATCTACCTATGTTATCCATCCACCCATAGAATTTACCCATGTTATTGTAAATGGCATCGACCCATGGTATTCATCCACCCATGATATTTACTCGCCCATGGTATTGTAAGTGACCCATGGTATGTATCCACCCATGGTATTTATCCACACATGGGATTTACCCATGGTCTTGTAAGTGGTATCTACCCATGGTATTGGCCCATGGTATCCACCTATGGTATTCTATCTCAAAAAAAGGCTATAAATAACAAGCCTCACTTTTTAAAAGGATAGATGGTCCGCCACAATGTAGCTTCGACAGTTATTCTCTGTTTTAATAAAACAAGTTTCTTTGTGGTTTTATTTTCTTTGTGTTCTCTCTTTTTTTTGGCATTCTAATTTTGTAGATCTGGTCACATCCATTTAATTTATTTTTTAGATATTGGGGGCCTCCCCCCAAGATCTGGATCAGTGGTATCAGATTCAGGTTACGCCTCCATGGGAATGAGGGTTTGAAACATATTTCAGTTTCAATGTTTTGCAGCAATCTTCAACAAAATCCATGAATTTTTTTTGGGCGGCGAGTTTTCAGATCAGATCTGAAGCTTTTGGTGAAAAATTTACAAAACAAAAGACTAGATCTAGATTCCTTGTGAAAAACTACTCAAATTCAAAAAAAAAATTCAGTCAAATTGGAGTTCGGATGAGGGATATTTTGTTGATTCAAAATCATCAATGTTGAAGCAATTTTTCTGACGACAATTCATGGACGGCGGCTCTCCTGTCATTTTTCGCAATTTTTAGTGAAAAATTTCAAAAGAATGGATATAGAGCTGAGCTCCTCTTGAAAAATTACCCAAGTTCAAAAAAAAAATCAGTCGAATCGGAGTCCGGATGTGGGAGTTATCGTTGATTTAAAATCAACTCTTTTTTCCGAAATTTTGTGACGGCAAGACAGTTCCAGCGCAAATCTGAGAGTCTAGAGTCTCTAGATAGTGGTTTCAAACACATAAGAAGATGCAAAATGATCATTCCATTTCCAAAAATAGGTTATAATAAATATTTTGAGTTATATTGACCGAGTTATGCTCATTTTAAATCTGGACCAGCATTTGGAGTGGGTTCCCTTTGGAGACGTGCCCTCCCACCCCGCTTTAGTAGGCACCTGCTTCAAATTCATCAGTTTCAGCATAGCAGCATTCGGCTTGAGTTATTTGGAGACGTGCCCTCCTCACCCCAAGCTATGTAGGCACCTGCTATTTCATCAACAATCAGCATCATGGTTATGGGTCAACCGCACAAAATCATTTTCATCGAAGTCCATTTGCTAGGCTGCACACTATTAGTAACACAGTTGGTCACAAGCATTACAGGGTATCTCTATCCTTGGATCTTCGTTTTTCATGGTTTTGGTTCATCCACAAACCCACACTTCATCAAAGTCCATTTGCTAGGCCGCACACTATCACTATCACAGTTGGTCACAAGCATTACAGGGTATCTCTATCCTCGGATCTTCGTTCATCTCAGTTATGGGTTAACTACAAAAAACCCTTCTCTTCAGTGGCTCTTCATATTCAACAAAGGCTTCTCAGGAGGGAACTTCATGCAATGGGGACCATTGCTTCTTAAGGAGGGAGGAATGATCCGAATGGAAAATGGCATCAACCCATGGTATTCATCTACCCATGTTATTCATCCACCCATGGAATTTACCCATGGTATTGTAAATGGCATCGACCCATGGTATTCATCCACCCATGATATTTACTCTCCCATGGTATTGTAAGTGACCCATGGTATGTATCCACCCATGGTATTTATCCACACATGGGATTTACCCATGGTATTGTAAGTGGTATCTACCCATGGTATTGGCCCATGGTATCCACCTATGGTATTCTATCTCAAAAAAAGGCTATAAATAACAAGCCTCACTTTGTAAAAGGACAGATGGTCCGCCACAATGTATCTTCTACAATTATTCTTTGTTTTAATAAAACAATTTTCTTTGTGGTTTTATTTTCTTTGTGTTCTTTATTTTTTTTGGTATTCTAATTTTTGTAGATCTGGTCACATCCATTTAATTTTCTTTTTAGATCTTGGGGGCCTCCCCCCAATATCTGGATCACATATTCCAATCCCCTCTTTACCACAGCAACCCCGAGTGATTCAACAAGAAATTATCAGGGGGTACATCCCATGGTCATACTTTGATGGGGCCTCGGATCCAAAAAATAGATGTGGAGCAGGTCTGGTTATACATGCTCCTACTGGAAAAATACTCAAAGCCTTGATTGGTCTGGGACAAGGGTCCAATAATTATGCAGAATTAAAAGCATTACACTCTCTTATATGCTGGCTCTCCTTCCTGAGAATGCGAGAGGTTCAGATCTTCGGGGACTCTTTAAATATTTTCAAGTGGTTCAATGGGACACAATGATGCCAAAATTATACTTTGCTTCCTTTACTAAATGAGATATCCCGTCTAAAATGTTTTTTAATGAGATATTTGTTGCCACATTTACAGGGAACAGAACCATGATGCAGAACACCTTTCTAAAGAAGGCGCTGAGCAGCATATGGGGCACTAGTAGATGTTGAGGTGGATAATGGGTTGGTTCGAGTTATCAAAAAACTTGTCTTTGCCTAAGGATATGTTTTATGTTATTGTTATCTTTTTTGTTTTAAACTGCTAAACAGACATTATGCAAATATTTTTTATGAAACTTTCAAACTCTTTTTTCGACCCTGGGTTGTTTTCTTCACAGAGGAGGCTCGGGGGTCCGATATCCTTTATATGTTATGATACACTCAGAAAAACCGGATCAGCGTCTACTACCCAATTTCGATTTTTGGAGTTTTGAAACTTCAATCAGACTTTGTCTTTTCTCCCCTCTGTTTTGGGTGTTTTTCCTAAAAGGAAGCCCAGGAGGTGGAAAAAAGATGATGAGAACACACTCTTTTTTGGACTAGGCTGATAGGTGAATATGCTTTCTCTATTTACTTTAGTTGTAACTCTGTCTCTCTCTTAACAAGGGGGAAACACAGTTTTTGGAATGTGTTATGCATATTCTATGTAACTCTCTATGATTAATAGATGGTTCGATTTTTTTCTATGGAAAAAAAATTTTGGAGATGTATTAATATATTTAAATGCATTTAACATATTTAAATTTATATATTTAAATATCATTTTTAAACCTTAAATATATTATTAATTTGAATTTAAATATTTTTCTAATTAAAATATTTAATACACATATATATAAATTAATTATTTAATATTCAACTATTTTAATTTTTATATTTTGAAATTAATCATCCTCTCATTTTCGACCAATTTTTCTGCACGCCTCTCTATTTATTGATTATTCCTACTCTTCCTCCTCTTCTAGGCCTTTGTCTTGATGATGGGTCTTGTTTTAGACTCAAAACGTTAACAATCAAAAATTTCTACTGTGGAGGAATTTTTTATAACTGGGAATCAAGATCAACCCCACATAAATCTTCAAACACTAATTAGTTCTTTGACATTTTCTCACACATGACAAAGTGAAAGATGTTCCAAATGATTTTCATGATGGGGCATATGGCGGTCACCTGTTGGGCATGGCTACTACCCAAAAAATATTGTGTGTAGGATACTACTGGCCGAATTTGTTCAAATATTGTATAACTGCAATCCAGCAGTGTCACCCTTGTCAAATCTATACAAGGAAAATGTGTGCGCCCCCTGCCCCCCTTCACTCGGTAGTCGTTGATGGTCCTTTCTCTAAATGGGGAATATTCTTCATCACTTGCAATCCCACTTCAATTAATGGTCAGGGTTGCACTATTCTCATCGTCAACTACTTCACGAAATGGGCCAAAGTCATTCTTATTTTTAAGGTTGATGGTGAGACTGTCACATTATTATTGTTTAATCAGGTCATCTTCTACTTTGGTGTGCCTCACAAAATTGTTACATACCATGGATCACATTTCCAAAATCACATGATGTTTGACTTAACCTCTATGCTTAGTTTTCACCAAGATAATTTGTCTTCCTATTACCCACAAGCTAGTGGTCAAGTCGAAGTCATCAATGGCATCCTCAAGAACATGATAATTCGATTAGTATGGTATCAAAAAACTAGCTAGCATATAATTTTATATTATGCACTTTGGGCATATTGGACATCAATCAAGACTACTACAATATTTACATTATTTTAGCTTGTTTACGGCTTAGAAGTAGTCCTTTCGATCGAGTGTCAAATCCCGTCCCTCAAACTCATTGTTGAACTTCTTCCTAGCATTATTTCAAAAGAGGAACACTTGTTATCACTACATCATTTCGATGAGACTCGTCAATATGTTGCACTAGATATTAAAGCACACAAGCGATGAGTCCAGGCTCAATACGAAAAATGAGTTAAGCCTCGTTCTTACCAAGAGGGAGATAGTGTTTTAGTTTATGACCAAAAGAATGACCTTTTGGGGGAAGGAACACTTCAACCATTGTGAATAGGTCCATACATTGTCACTAATTTTCTTTCTAAAGGAGCCTATGGACTTGAGGACTGTGATGGAATCCCGCTCGTTGAGCCCCACAACAAGCTCTACCTAAAAAAGTATTATGCCTAGTGTTGCACTAAGTGTATGATTTTTAATTTTATGTATATAAGTTTTGTTTATTTTTAATGTGGTTGTTTCTTTTGGCTATATTTGGCTATTTCTCTCATGCATGTTTCTCTTTTTTTCACAGATGTCAACTTCACTCTTTCCATACATCGGATATGTGGATGGTGTTAGTCATCACACATGGCACATTGTATCAGCTAATTGGATGCTTTATACACCTGAGTCAGAGCTACTAGCACTGTGGTCATTCTACTAATAATGTTGTTGAGTATATGTTTTTCATCGAACTCCTTCGGAGCCTATATCTCTCGGCATTTCAAATTTAGTTATCAGATTAGACTCCTAGATCATATTTATGCATTTGAACAATCATTATTTCGTAATCCAATTTTACAGTGTAATATTTTAAGAGTTAGGATTTTGGAACATAATTTTGAGTATCTTATGAGCATATTCCAAGATAATATAATAAATTATTTTACTCACTAGAAAACTATGAATTAGATTGGCATCTTTCACATTTATTTCAGTTACATGCATGTGTGTACATTTTAATTCAAAAAATTACATTAAATACACTAAATAACGCCAAAAGATATATATATATATATATATATATATATATATATATATAGTTTCAAGTCTTGTACATCCAAAAAAAATCAAAACTTGGGTGTTTTTTACAAAATGGCTTTACTGAGCCTAGCACTGACATCTTATGGCTATCATATATCCTCTACTCATGTTGAGATTGCTACTCACGGTAACACATCACATCCCTAGCTATCCTCCTAAGAGGTACCAAAAACCTCTCTCGTACACCCATTGTGTGCTGCTGCAAGTGGATTGGTATCTCCCTCATGGGAAGAGGTGGCACACCCATAGTAAGACCTTCGAGGTTCCTATCAACCTTGCAAATACTCTGAGTTTTGTCTCCCTCTTCGATTTTTATTGTGGCCCTTGTTGCTGCTTCATCCCCTGGTAGCTTCTCATCATGCCTAGCATGTTGAAGCACACTAGCAAGATGAACAGGTGCCACATATGTGGTGTGTCAGAACTCATGTCAGATTGTTTCTCCCTAACAAAAAAATTACATAAAAGTCAAAAAAAACTTTTGTCACTGATTTTCCTTCATACTTATTGTCCCCCATTGTGCACCAAGTGGAAAAATCAACTCTGGATCCCCTGAATATTTCATCTCGGCATATGGTAAGTCCTCAAACATTGGAATATGTACTTGTAGCAAGTCAAAGAAGTCTACATCAAAATAGTGTCTAATAGGTCCACCTCATATTTGAGGCATCAAGGTTGCCCATCTCTCTCGTCTGGGCTCCCTTGGACCTTCTATAGACAGACTCACTTGTGGTCTCAAGACTGGAACTCTCTCTAGCATGAATGCTACTACATAGTACCATACCCAAACTCTCTTTATGCCCGTGTCTTGCATGTTGTCAGTTATGATTTCACTTGAATGAGAGCACTCTTGCACAAGTCAAAAACCTACGGTTGCAGGAAAGCCAATACCAGAAGCATTTGGGATTTTGTAGCCACATGTTGGATCTTATCCCCTTCCATTCAAACTATCATCCAAAGGATATACCTTTATGGTATTTCTCTCACTCATTATATTGGAATCTTGTTACTAACTTTAATTATTCCTGGTGCATAATAGTTGTTGATTAAATCAATGGTGGTTCTAGGATCTTCTCTCCCTCCTATTAAGTTCGCTCATGCACCTCTACATGACAAGCTAGTGAGAAAATATATGTCATATTTTTCAATTGAGAGTTCATGGTCCCCAATTATAAATACCCCTTGATGTTCATCCCATCATTGGATTATCCAAACCAAGAGTTCCCCTTGCACCTTCATTAGATATAACCTAGCATACTTAATTAAATTGTATCTCCTCAGAGTGATAAAGAATTTTATATCACTCAACATGTGCAACTCTTCTCTTTCATGATCTCTTTCTCATCATAGGCTCATCTTGATTAAGTGAATATTGCACAATTCAAGCCCTTAGTCAATTTTTTTCGTGCACCTAGCCAGGTAATGCAGGTAAACATAATCCCACAGTTCATGCTAATCGGTCAAAACTTAAACCAAAAATTAAGGCATTAAATAAAAGAGCATATTAGTACTCTTACCTGAAACTGATGGGAAGTCGAATGGTCACCTGGATTGTTCATAATCACCCTTGGAATATTTGCCTCTCTTTCACCTCCAAACGCTCTCACCAATTCAATCTGGTGCAAATGAGGACCAAACTACCTATTTATATACATTGGAGGTATGACTAAACTCAGTATTGTCATTTTTAAAGAATTTTTTCCTCATTTTTCTTTCTAACGCTCTCGGTGACTATATTGCAAATGCTTTTATATGTTATAATGTTGTCTTAAGTGATTTTTTGCAGAATTAGCCAACATTGAAACAGATTGAGCATTATTTTTAGGTACTTTTTCTCGTTCATTAAATTAAAAAACCTCGAGTTGACTATTTCGGGCTCATAAAACTTCTACAAAATAGATTTGAGCGATTATTTTTTTGTCTTTTTCTTTCTCTTTAAACTGAAAAATATACTACATGTTTTCTTTGTAATACTTATTTAAAATTTTATGAATAATATCAATTTCACTTCATTCCCCTCATACTCATAACAAAATGAGGTGGATTTCTATTGAGTGTATGTTTATCACTTTATCTGGGCTCAGTGGACTAAATACGAAAAAGGAATTGTGTCGATATTTTATTAACCCTTTGTCACACGCGGTCATTAAACATGACAAAGGTACCCTTATGGAGTCTTCTTTAAACTCTTTCAAACTCTCTAAATGTGAAAATACCATCAATTTTACCCTTTATGGACTCTGTAAACCTAAGAAAATTGAAAAAAATTTGGAAGGAACAATGGGTATACTATCTATATTTTGAAGTAATTTTTGGCAGCAGTACCTTGTCAATCCCTTGAACACGGCACCTTCCCACCATACTCCTTATTTTTTCATATTCTTTATGAACCCTACCATTTTATGAGTCTTTCCATGATACCCAGATTTCCTTTCATCTTTGTGTCTAGATTATTTTAGTGTTCTTGAGTCTAATTTGCCTATTCTTCTTGGTGTCGTGCCTTTTATTGTTCAAGGCATCATCCTACTCTATGTTTCATGTATCAGCCATTTGTTCATATGACATATCTTCCCTAAGTTATTTCATCCCATTGTTCTAAACTATCTCCAAATCAATTCTCTTGCCATGTTTCGTGTCTATTAATGTAGGACTCATTTCCTACCTTTGATAGGTCTCTTCCTATCAACTTCAATATCTTATATAGGGAGTGGATCGAGAAAATTTTCAATACCCTATAAATTTCAGTCCTCAGTGGCATGTTTCCATGCATTTGATTGGGGTTTTTCATCATTAGCTCTGATTTGAATGATTCTACGATTCTTCAATGCCAAATCCATTTTCACACTCGCTAGACTGTACTACGGATCTTGGAGACCATCATCCCTATCGGTGGCTATCCTCGTGTTTTTTAATGGTTTTAATAATTGGCTGGTAATGAGATTATTTCTCACATGATTGACTTCAATTCATTTATTCACATGTGCATAAATATGATATTTCATAAGCATTAATGAAGACCTTGCATAGAGGCTTGCATCATTAAACCTTGTTTCCTATCGCAAGTTGTGATTATTATTTTCAAATACATCTTATCACATTGATCACATTATGACATATATCCACATTTTTCCTATATGTGAACATGACGATCATAACTCCATTGGATATAATTTTTGTTTCACTACTGAGCATGGGAATGCCCGATCCAAGACATTATTTTATATTAGACATATGTTTGTTTTTCACAGGTCTCCTTCAGTTCCAATTCTCTGAAACTCTCTCTTTAGTTACATTATATAAAGTATTTTTTCCATCGTCTTCTTCTCTAACCTCATACTTTAGGGGGAATCTATTATATAGTGAAATACCTCCTCTCAACTTAGAGGAGAAGATCACACACTTGGCTGGAAATGACCCTAATTCCAAGTCTATTTTTATCTATAACGATCTCTGCTAGATCATTCAGGGAATTATAACATTGTTCTAGAACCAGCAACCTGTGTTACCCTAATGCTCTATATCTTCACTTGGAACACATTACCATAATTTCACATATCCACAAGAAAAAATCACGAGCTAAATCATTTCCACTCCATCATTTACTCAAATTTGACTCTAAAAAGCTAGAAGAGATCGCCTCAAACTCATATATAGATGTTTCCTACCTTGACTGATACAAATAAACAAGGAAGCAACAAAGCAAGGAAACATCTTCCATTCTTCTTGTCTTTTTCCAAAAATGAATTGGTAAAGGATCTGGTAGTTTTCTCAACCTCCCAATCCTATATATTGGAGGTTAGGCCATTCTAATCGGTATCATAATTCATGTATTGTTATGTTGTTAAGATACTATCTAATAGACATATTGAGGAGCTAGGAGCTAGAGGAAGGCCTAGTGCAACGTCTCATGGTTGTAATATTCCTTCACTTGATTAATAATTGTAGAATTTTAATGTAGATTAAAATTTGTTCATGTAATGTACTAAAACATAAGAGTCAAATATACTCTACTCATATACAAAAGTAAATTCATGATCGAGAACGCCTATCAAAAACATGCATCATGGTTTAACACACATACACAGAGATTTATCTAGGGGAAAGCAACTTCTCAAAACCCCTTCCCATATGTATTTCATTAATCAAATAATTTGGATGAATACAATATTCTTTCTCAGCCTTGAGCATAATCTACTCGAGTATATTCTATCCTCTGCCTGACTGAATGACTTTGGACAACACTTAGCCAATTTCAAGCCTTCCCAAGCTCTTATTTCCTTGTGTCATTTGATGAGGAATTAACCTATTTTAATTAGGTAAATTTCTCAATGGGAATTGTGAAATTCCTATAGGCCTTCCTTTGACTGCATGCACCACGTCTATGGTACACATCCCTTGAAATCTAATCTCAACTGGGTAACTCAAATTTCATGCATGCATGAGTTAATTTAGGTTGATTAATTAGATAATTGGTTAAATACTGAATTTGCACCGCACTGCTAGACCTCCCAATACTTTCTCCAATAGTTGGAACTAGTTTAACTGACCTTGACTCAATTTAACTGAATTAAATTGTTACAACTGAAATTAACTCAACCTAGGCTCCTAAAATTTAGGAATCATTGTACACAACTCAAGTTAAGCCCTCAACTCGAAATAAATAAGCTAACTGAGTGATAACAACTCAGTTACTTAGTTAACTCATTCAAGTTGTCTTGTGATGTGGAATTTCGATTTTATACTAATTTAATCCAAGGGGAAATTAAATTAGGAAATTAGGAATTTCTTGCTGCATTTTCAGCACTCCCTCTCAGCAAGAAAGGTATTATAAAATAATTCAATCCCACCTCTATGGAACTCGAATTTTACTCTTGAAAAAGCCTCTGTCAAGATATGTGCATCATGTTCCTGTGTAGGAACGTATTCCAACAACATATCTGCCTCTACACACAATCTCGTAAATGGTGATACTAGATGTTGATATGCTTGAATCAATCATGAAAAACTAGATTCTAAGAGAGTTTGATACAATTTTTAATGTCACAGTAAATCACAATAGGATCCATCATCTGACTAAATAACCCAACAATAATCTTCCTCATCCAAATAGCTTCACAAGTTTCTTGATTGGAATTCATGTACTCTGCTTCTACTGAGTTGAGTGCAACTAATCTCTCCTTCATGTTATACGAAGAAATTGATGTTGACCCAACACTGAAAAATCCTCCTGAAGTTATCTTCCTATCTGATGCTCTGAGCCCAATCTGCATCTCTGAAGCCTTGAAGCTTCACTCCCTCTGTATGTTTGTAAAAAATACCATATTGAGTAGCGCCTCTTAGGTATATCAACACATGTTTTGTCACCTTCCAATACAGTTTGGTTGGATTAACCATTGCTTGACTAAGTTGGTTAACTGCATAACACATGTTTGGTCGTGTGTTCACTAAATATATAAGTGAACCCATGAGTTTCCTATAAATAGTAGCCTCCACTTCCTCACTTGAAGTGGTGTCCTCCTTCCTCTAACTGCCTCCTAGAGGAGTGTCGATGGGTTTTCTACTCTCCATGCGCAACTTCTTCAGCATCTATTTGGCATACTTTCCTTGAGAGAAAAAAAATTCCTCATCTCCTTATCATACTTCCAAATCGAGGAAATAATGCATGAGTCCCATGTACTGCATCTCGAATCATCTTGCATGATCCTCTTTACGATATTTTATCAACTTCTCATCACTGATTAAAATCAAATCGTCGACATATAATACTATAATAAAAAATTTACCTTCAACAACAATATGGTAAAGGTTTGCATCTGCTTCACTTTATGTGAAGCCCAACCTGGTGAAATAATGTTTGATCCTTAGCGTACCAAGCACAGGGTGCTTGTTTCAATCCATACAACGCTCGCTTTAGTTTGCACACATGTGATTCTCTATTGAAGGTCTCAAATCCTTCATTTTATTCAATTTACACCTCCTCCTCACTCACTCCAAAGAGGAATGTTGTCCTCACATCCATATGATGGATCTTCCATCCCATTTGCGCTGCAAGTGCTAGAATTGATCAGATAGAAGAGTACCTTTCTACTGGAGAAAATGTCTCCTCGTACTCAACTCCATCCACCTTAGAGAACCTCTTGGCCATAAATTTTTCCTTATGTTTCTCTATGCATCCATCTGTTGCTTTCATCACCTTGTAGATCCACCTCGAACCCGCCACTAACTTTCTCTCTAGTCTTGGTACCACTTCCCAAACATTGTTTCTAATAGCGGAATCATATTCATCTACCATGGCATCAACCCCCACTGGTTTCTACATTTCTTCCTCGAATGGGCATGGTTCTATCTCTACTAGCTCACTCATAAGAGCCATGTAGCCTATATACTGATCCGGTGACCTCCACTGCTTGTGTTGTGATATGGGTGCTCCCACATTCTCTCTAGCATCATGCAATAATCTACCATCTTCCCTAGTGTTCTTCCTTGACTCTTTGGATGTCTCTGCATGAGTGGGTGTCTCCATTCTCTGCTCCTTTTCTTGTGGCTACTCCACAACATCCTGAGGTTCTTCCTTTGGAGCCAAAATCTCCTCATATGAATGCAACTAAGGCTCCCTCTCAAGGGAACACCTCATTGCATTCTCCTCATCTAACTTCACATCTATACGAACAATTTTCATCATAAGAGATGGAAGGTACACCGAAAATTTTTGAGGTGTATCAGTGTACCCCACAAATATTCCCAACTCTATTATTGGCTCTATATTTTTCCTTAATTCCTTGAAAACATTAAATTAAACTGATGAACCAAATATCCTGAAGTGTGACACATATCGTTTCTTCCCAAAAAAAAGCTTCATCTAGTGTACTCATCCTGAGAATCGTATGAGGACTCTTGTTCTTCACATATACCGTTGTGTTGCATGCTTCGGCCCAAAAGTGAAGAGGTAGGCCTTGATCATGCAACATCACTCGTGCATCTCCCACAATACTTATGTTCTTTCTCTCATCTACCAAATTTTGTTGTGGGTTATGGGGTGTTGTCAACTCCCATTGAATGCCTTATTTTTTACAAAAAAAATTAAACTCATTCGACACATATTCACCATTGTTATTGCTCATGACAACCTTCACTTTTATGCTAGTTTCTTTCTCAATGAGTTCTTTAAATTCAACAAAATTTGGAGAATGTCTGGTATTTCTTGTGCATGAATAAAATCCATCACTTACATGAGAAATCATCTACAAATATAACATGATACATATGCTTGGTCATGGAGGCTTTCAAGAAACATCCACAAACATCAGAGTGGATCAATTCAAGGATTACATGTGTCTTGCTATCCTAATCATTGAAGGTGGATTTTGTGTACCTCCCAAGTTACACCCTTTGTGTGTATTTTATTGCTCTAGTGATCTAATGGGGAGTCTTGTGGTGACCTATTTCATGATATTAAAAGCTCCATGGTGCAAATGGTCAGGTCTTCTATGCCATAATTCACTAACTGTTAGTATGAATTCTTCGTCGAAGTGTACGAAAAAGAACCACTTTAGCTACGCATAACTAATAGCCCTAACAACAATAATGGCTGCAAAACATCTTCAGATCTGCAATTAGTAGTTAAAGCGCTGCAACAAACAAATCTATAAATGGAAAGACATTAAGCAGTAAAGTAAAGAGTTTGCTCCATGCATCCAACAGACAAGACAAGAACACGATTTTTGAATGAATTTTTATATTACAGGGCACCTGGGAGGAAACAAGAAGGTGTATCCAAATCTCCTCAATGGGATGGGTTCTTTGTAGTCCTCAACACTTCAGATCTAAGCTTTCTCTCTCTTGTAAATGTAGAAAACCCAATGCAGAAAATAGAGCTCAATGGGAGCAAAATGGCAGAAAATGAGACCAAGTGTATAGATCCAGAGTGATCTAGTATGCAACAAAAGGTGAAGAATGAAAGGGAAAAAACCCTCCTATTTATAACAAAATATTGGGTCATTCTAGATCTTGGTGCATGATTAAAATAATGTTAACCAAATCTAGATCCACCTCCATGGAATATTTTATTATTATTTGTTGGAGGGAAAGGGACTTTGACTTGGGTCAAAATCCCTTGATTAGTGAAGAATAAATAAATAAATGATTTATTTATATTTTTAAGGAAGTGGTTGGGATATAATCAAATAAATAATTATTTATTTGATTAATGGTGGTTGATTTGGTCATATTTAACAAGGAATATTATTTAAATAATTATTCCTAGAAAATAATAAGATAACTATGGGTTTATCTCATTAATTTCTTTTGTTTTTGGGTTAAACATGTCTGGGAATAATAATTAAATTATGGTTTAATTAATTATTCCTTTTGGGGTTTCCTAATTAACATAATGAAAGCAGTTTTACTTGGGGTAAAACTGGTCTTACATGGTGTACTTGGGTCCATCTAATGATGAAGAGTTAGATGACCAAAAAATGGTGTAACAGATTGCCCCCCAGCGTGCGAGTGTCAGGAGCAAATCGTATGACTGAAGTACGTTGTAAGAAGACAATCACTAGACAACAAAAAGGGTATGTCAGAGAGAGAAATATGAGGTAGATAGTGTGCTGAAGGACTAGACCCTGAGGAGACGAGACTCGCAAGTGCAACAAGTCTCTGTTATGAGAGGGTACCTGTGCTGAAGGCGGCGGGGGAGGCATACCTATGCCCGCCGTGACAAAGTACAAAAGAATAGTGTGTCCAGTGAACAAGGGCCCGAACCATAGAGTACAGCTGGCATAATCAAGAGCCAGATAAAAATACAATGAAGAGTCTCACATACATGCTGTGCCTGGGATAACAGCCAGGACTAGTACAATATCATCTGAGTACATGAGATAAATACAACCCAAATGCCCCCTGGAAATGGGGAAGGGCTCACAAAATCTGGCTGATACATGCAAATCATAGAGGTGCTGCAAGTGGCTAAGGCCAACATCATCAAAAGCTGGAGCGGCATCAAAGGCTGCAATGAAGAGGTCATCCGGGCATGTGGGGGCTACCTGCAGGGCCACCCCCTCATGAGGGCTGAGACATCTCACACACGCCCGGGAATCATCAAGAGCTGCTGCTGGGTCACTGGACTGTCCAGTATACGAATCTCGATCATGCTGAAAGGAGCTGGAGAAGCAATCAAGTCAAAGGGAGGTGAGAAATCCCCCTGCCTGATCCGAGGCACCGAACAAAAAGTGGAAGCTGGAACCAAGGTACACCGCCCTCTAGACCTTGCTTCTGGAATAAATGTGCTGAGGTCGACAGAAGGAGGTCCGCCGTAGGTGAGGCAATGAGAGAACCTCAACTAAGGCACGAGAGAGGAGCAATAGAGCGACGGACAGACCGACACTAATGATGATGGTGGAAATGGGAAGGATGGAGTGGTGAATGGACAACTTCCCTTGCTAGAGCATAAAGGGCATGAATGACATGGCAGCGACTGACACAATATCGAAGGGGACAGGGGACAGTGGGGCTGAAGGTCATGAGATGCGACACAAGAGAGGAACCAAACAAAAAGAATGGAGGGCTATAGCAGGGTGTAAAAGGATGCAGGATAGACTCCATGAATGCAATGATGACTCAACTCGGATGCTCTAAGCAAGGGGGACTAGATAATGCTGCCACATGGTAAAGGCCCCAATGGGGGGGGTCGTAGAAACATGAGTACAAGGTGGGCACTCATGACGAAAATCAACACGAACATGGACAAGTAAGGGGGCGATATGGTGCCCCAAGTACAAGTGGCATAAGTGAGGAAATTCGATTTTTAAGGAGCGGTGAAGTGGCCCTTCGTGGAAAAAAGTGTCCGGGGAAGTATCAAATCACCAAAAACTAAGTAAAACCCATTTGAGAGCTCGGTGAGATCTATCCAGCGGTGCTGACGGTTCGTCGAACGGGGCTACGGTGTGGTCGCAGCAGTCGAAAGAAGAAACAGGGGTTCTCTTTTAATGAGGCAGTTTTCCCTCCAAAAGCATTCATTTGCTATTGTTGCTGTGGTGAATGTCAAGAGGAGAGAAGGCCCTAAATCTTGCGGCGAACGTAGCGGACAAACCGACCGTTGGATTCGAGATCTGTCAGTTGGAGGCGAGAGGCCTAACCTTGCTCTTGCATTTTGATGGATTACATTTGCAGTTGAGGGCCCAAAACCCCCAGAAACAGCCCCTCCTTCATCTCTATGGCCGGGTCACACTTTTTGGGGCAAAAGTACGACCCAGGACGCAGGTATTAGGGCAACAAGTGCGACCTGGTCCAGAAAATGGCAGAAAACTGCGACCTGGGAGATGAGGGGGGTTTGGTGCTGTTGGATGGCTGGGAGTTGGATTTTGGTGAAGTAGGAAAAATGAAAAAACAGATGCTGGCTATCCTTACAAATCCTTACAAATGATGTAAGGGCCTAGCCATAATGAGTCAAACTTCCCATGACCTAGGACATCATGGGCCTGGTCATATACTAGAACAAGGTCGCCTTCGCGAAAAGTGCGAGGTTGTACTTTTCGGTCATACTGAGCTTTGGTGCGTTTTTTGGCCGCTTCCATGGTTTGCAAGGCAACACGGCGGTCTTCGGAGGCACGCTCAAGCATGATAAGTCATTGTTCTAGCGGTGGGGTGTCAGGGAGAAGTTCAACGGCTAGTTGTAGAGAAGAAATTTCACACTTGATTGGTAAGACAACCTCCTCTCCAAAAACGAGGTGAGGAGGGTTATGGTTGGGGGGCAGAGGTGCCCCCAAGCATGGTGTGGTCATGCCAAAATGTATCTAGAAAAATGGGAATCTAAACACATTTTAATGATGTGGTGTGCCATTTGTTCTCGTTATGGTTATGCAGTTTGAGAAAGGAAATGGAGGATTACCAATCTCTTTTGGTACTGCATATAGGGATCAAATGGACTTTAAGTTTCCGAGTTGGCATACCTGGTGTCACTATCCCAAAAAGAGGATTTGGAGATAATGAACTGATGCTCTTGTAGAAAAGCTATAGGTTGGTCAACAATAATGTCTAAGAGACTGGGTTGCTGATGTAAGATGAGGGAACGATAAGGGGTATCGTCCCGAGAGTGATCTGAAGTGATATGGGACTCTAGAGGTTCTTCTAAATGTGGAAGAATACCGGGTCTAGAGTCAACACGACCAGATACACTAGGAGAGTGGTGGAGAATGGCGTCTCGTGGTCTCTCAAATGTGGGTGCCCCCTTACCCAAACATTGGGGTTTGATGTAATGGCCACAAGGTGGATGTGGTGTCAACGCATGGGTTCGATGTAAGGGGGAATAGATAAAGTCAGGGGTGGGAATTTCTTCCATAATGTCGTCATCGTGATAGAGGATGGGGTGACTGGTGGAAGAAGAACCACCTGACATGGTGAAGTGGCCTGAATCATCATCATGAGAAGAGAGGTTCACATGTGCATCGTCACAATGGGTGACCGAAGAGTAAGTAGATAACGGATCTACCGATGTTGAGCCCAAGATGACCGCTGAAGGAAGGTCAAGCGAAACAACAGGGAAGGATTCAGATGGAACATTCCCCAATGGTCTCATGGATGATGACAGGTACAAAATGGTGACTGAGGGCTCCGTTGGCTTAACAGCGGGAGGCGGAATGTGAATGTCCTCTGGTCCGATCGAAGCGGCCTTGAACTGGCGGTACAAGTCCAAGGAGGAACGGTACTCGTCAAGGCGGGGACAGAGGTGGGTGTAATGGCCGTGAAAATCACACAAGGCACAAGGGTGGTTTGTGCGCAAGTGTTTGAGTCTTGGGAGGGAGTCGGGGATAGTGACATGGACTTCTGGGAGATCAGAGTCGGGGAATGTCTCGTTGACCAGAAGCTTGAGGTGGGGCAATTCAAGACACATGTGAGTGGCATGACCGACGACATCACACAAAGCGCATCGAATGGCGGGCTTTGGTGGTCGTGGGGGGGTAACGGATGTTGGGGGGGCCGGATCGTGATGGGTTGCCCCCCTTCGGGCTTTGCCTGTCTTCCCGGGAGCCGTCACAACAGGAGAAGGGTCCTGTGGAGGTGTTGGGGGCACAGTGGCTATGGAGGAAGCGAGGGGGACCGGTTGAACCGGTGTCAAAGCCATGTAAGGTTTGGGGTGACCAGGGGGGGTGGCGGCTGGGGGGTCACGGTACCAAACCGGAATACCCAAGGTCAAGTTAGGGAGAGAGAGGGTGGCCATGACGGGGACAGAATATACTCCGGGAGGGGGAGCCAAGAAGGGGATCTGTCCAGCAGGGTAGCGACCAGGAGGTACGGCTCCAAGATGGTTAAGGCCGGGGGGGACCGAGCCTGGAGGATAAAGAGGTTCGGGGATACCAGCTGTAGGGGGAGGGCCGGAAGGAGGAGGTCCGGTTGGCGGAGATGAATGGCTAGGAGCGGGTTGCGGAGGGCGGGGGGGAGGGTGCGGACTAGCCGAGGCAGGCCGTTTATGGGCAGCCTGAGACGATTGCATCATGCAAATATTCGATAAGCTGGGATCCGTAATAGGAGGGGGGGGAAGGTGAGGAAAAGTACCAAGCAGGGTGGATTCTTTATAGACGCCGGGGGAGACACTGGTCAAAGAATCGACGGTTTGCTTGTTGGCTACATAAGAGATGGTCGTCTCGGAGGCGGATGGAGACGGCGGCTCATGATACGATAGCTGGTCAATGGTGACTATCTTTCCATTATGTGGAAAAGACATCTTGCGGAAGACCGCAGATGGGACAGCAGACATGGCATAGGTGTAGCTTCGCCCTAATAGAATGTTGTAGTCTAGAGGGGCGTCAATGACTTCGACATCAACGCAAACAGTCTTACCGGCGAGGGTGATGGGACAGTTACGAAACAGGCCAATAGGCTGGGAGGTATGACCATCCCACGCTCGAAGGGTGATCGTGGAAGGGGCCAACTCAGGGGATCCGAGTTGCTTCCAAACCGAAGCGGACATCACACAGGTGGATGCCCCCTCATCAATTATACACCGGGATACAGTGGCGTTCCGGATTTTGACTGGGATTTGGAAAGCAACGGAAGGAGGAAGAGGAGGGTGGTTCGATTGAGTGGCGTCGAAAACAATCATTTGGTCATCAGCAGGATCAACAGCGCCCACGGCAGATAGTAGAGCCTTCCGTTGGGAAGGGCACGACTGGAGGAGTTCCAGTGTGGAAATGGCAGCAGGGGATTGTGCCAAATCATCTACTATATTGTACGATTGGGCGGCTCGACCGGAAGCAGCATTTCGGCGTAATGGACCCTTTGGAATCTTTGGGTGAACCTCAACTTTGGGTTGAGGGATGTGTAAGGGGCCACTGGGTGTCGAAAGAGGCTCTGTAGAACCTGAAGATGGAGGCTCGGGAGCAGACTGAGCAGGAGGCTTGGGGTGCTGGCGAGACCGAGTTTGAAGGTGAAGGTCGATAGAAGGGGACGAATCGGAGCGCATCATAAGGATCTGGTAGTCAGAGGAACCAGAAATGGACGAGGGTGTGGCTGCATGGCTGTCGGGGGGTTGGGTAGCCACGAATCCCTGTTGAGGGAAAGGATCAGTGAACACAGCTGGCGGGGTAGTGGCCACATTAGGAGGAGCGTGAGGGGAGGCGTGTTTTCCGCGCAATGTGGCTTGAGACTCCCACATCTGTCGCATCTGGGGTAAGAGAGGACAATCGTGAGTGTAGTGACCGTAATCACTGCAACACGAACATGGCTTGTTTGTGCGAAGCGGCCTGTCCGGCCTGGGCGGGATGCCCTGAGGCTGGTTGCTAGTGTTAGGGTCCATACCAGAATTGGGTCCTCGGTTACCGGGGGCAGATGGGTTCTGGTTGCCTCTCCGCCTTCTTGGAGAAGAAGGGGGAATAAACGCACCCTGCTGTGCAAATACTTGCCCTGGAGGGGGTTGTAAGGGCTGTTGCAGGTGGTGAGGAGGCAAGGGAGGTGGAAGCGCATATGCTGGAGGAGTTGGCGCACCAGGCTGCGGATAAAAGTAAGGGTTGGGCTGGGCAGCATTGAGGTAAGCAGGAGGTTGGGCAAAAGGAGGAGGCATGTCGTATCCTGGATACATGTTGCCGGGAGGGGGCAGAGTGCTAGAGGTGCTGGCCCCTCCCTGAGGGAGGCCATGGCTCATAGGAGGGTGAGCAGAGGGGGGGGAAAGAGATCCAACAATACCGTCGGCGGAATGAGATGCCCCCGGGGCGTTAGCGCCACCGGGCCTGGGGATGTCAGGAAGAACGGTATAAACATAACCAGATTGAGCGTAGATCAGGTCATATTTTAAAGCTATTTGGAGGGCGGCTTCTTCAGATTGAGGAAAGTGAGAGGCGACATCTTTGCCGATGGGAGATGGGAGGGTGCGAAGGAACCAGCCCATGTAAACCCGATCTTCAAAGGGAGGGGCTCGACATAAGCTCCGTCTTCGTCGCCATTCCTGAACATGGGCAGAAAGGCGTGTGGAAGAGGATTGCTTAAATGAAGTCAAGAGCTCCGTACCAGTGTCGTATCGGAGAGGGAGCTTGAAGTACGACAAGAAGGCTTGGGCAAGAGTCTCGAACGTGGTATGGGAGGAAGTGGCCTGTTCGACATACCATTTAGAAGCTTCGCCGGTAAGCGTGCGTTGGAACAAACGAAGACGGATGGAGTCATCGGTAATGGAGTTGGAGGAACCCCACATGTGGAAAGACCTGACGTGATTGGTTGGGTCTTCGCCATTAAGGCCCTCGAACCCTAGGATATCGTAGAGGGTAGCTTGGTGGCAGAATGGCCGCAGTATTAAGTGGTGTCATGGGCTTCATTAATTAACTGGACAAACTGGCTGAAATCGGGAGGCCGAGGCTCAGAATGTACGGGGCAAGATGCGGTGGCTGAGTAGTGGTTGTGACTTCTGCCTGGCGAGAGAAGTAGGGCTTGAGATTGGGGCTCTGGAGAACCGGCTGCAGCATTAGGCCCTCGTCCGTATATTGTGAAGGTAAAAGGGGAGAATTTTAAGGGAGAAGGGGGACCAGATGAATCAGAGATGAGCTCGAGTGCGGACTCGAAGGTGGGACTGAGCCGGACGACGGCAAAAGTGGAAAGGTGTCGATCAACCGGAAACCGTGATGAAGGCCAAGAAGTCTCTCGGAAAGGCGCCTGGGGGCGCAATGATGATGTGAAGAAGGAAACCGACAAGGGCGTAGTGATTTAATCAAGAAGGTCAAGTGCGTATATAAAAGTGACAATTGATTTTAGAGTCTTTGCCAAAGTGTGTAAACCAGGCGCTTCTTCACTTAAGGTCAGTGTGTGGTGTGCGTTAATTTTAATTTTTAAACCCTTTCCGTTGCTGAGAGCAAAAAAGTGTGCAACGTAGCTGAAAATAAACCTACAGAGAACAGAATAAAAATGCTGAAATAACAGAAAAATAACAGCTACATATGCATCTATCAAACCCAAGAAAGTGGGTCTCTCAAAACTATGCTGAAAAGAAAGGGAAAAACTATGGAAACCCACACAAAGGAAGCTCAACAGATCTAGGGTCAAAGGGGACAGAGATCCGGAGGATAAAGCTGCAGATAAGGGGTGCAGATCACAGCCAAGAGACAGAGGCAAGGTCGCTGGAAAAAGGGAAATCAGCAAAAAACCGGGGGGCGTGGTGCGTAGGCTCAGAGGAGGTCCCAACAAAACGACAAGAGGTGATTTGAAAGGAAAAGAGGCTGATTTCGATGGATCTGGAAGTGAGGTCCCAGATCTGGAAAAAGAGGTTCAAATTAAAAACCGACCGAAATAAACTTGTTCACAAAAGTGGTGGTACCAGTCTCAAGGGTCGGGTTCCCACTTTAGATGAGTAAACAGCATCGATCTCGTCAAGGCGTCGAGATGTAGGCCGGAAACTCCCCGGCTAGGCCGTAACAGGAATCTAAAAATTACAGAAAATGTCGAAAAAGGTGTGCTTTGGTGTTCTCAATTCGACCCGGAAGTTGAGGCCGCAGTGAAACAAAGCCAAAGGTGCGTCCAGTCGGCAGTGTTTTGGGCTAAAAGGTGCGTACTTCCCTGCTCCTACCGTTTCTGCCGCGTATTTTCCGAAAAATTGTCGCCTCAAAGTGCTGTGTCGCTTACCCTAAGGCAATAGGGCGTAAACACACTAAGTTAGAAATTTTAAGTTTTTAGGGTTTTATGTGAGAAAAATGACATAAAAAGAGGAAAACTAAGCAGCTGAAAAGAAGCCCTAGGGCCTGAAGTAGCCGGATATGCAGGAATATGAAAAACGACAGCGGTCGTAATTTAAAACCCGTGTGGAGTCGCCATTTGTTAGTATGAATTCTTTGTCGAAGCGTACGAAAAAGAACCACTTTAGCTACGCATAACTAATAGCCCTAACAACAATAATGGCCGCAAAACATCTTCAGATCTGCAATTAGTAGTTAAAGCGCTGCAACAAACAGATCTATAAATAGAAAGACATTAAGCAGTAAAGTAAAGAGTTTGCTCCATGCATCCAACAGACAAGACAAGAACACGATTTTTGAATGAATTTTTTATATTACAGGGCACCTGGGAGGAAACAAGAAGGTGTATCCAAATCTCCTCAATGGGATGGGTTCTTTGTAGTCCTCAGCACTTCAGATCTAAGATTTCTCTCTCTTGTAGATGTAGAAAACCCAATGTAGAAGGTAGAGCTCAATGGGAACAAAGTGGCAGAAAAATGAGACCAAGTGTATAGATCCAGAGTGATCTAGTATGCAACAAAAGGTGAAGAATGAAGGGGAAAACCCTCCTATTTATAACAAAATATTGGGTCATTCTAGATCTTGGTGCATGATTAAAATAATGTTAACCAAATCTAGATCCACCTCTATGGAATATTTTATTATTATTTGTTGGAGGGAAGGGGACTTTGACTTGGGTCAAAATCCCTTGATTAGTGAAGAATAAATAAATAAATGATTTATTTATCCTTTTAAGGAAGTGGTTGAGATATAATCAAATAAATAATGATTTATTTAATTAATAGTGGTTGATTTGGTCATATTTAACAAGGAATATTATTTAAATAATTATTCCTAGAAAATAATAAGATAACTATTGGTTTATCTCATTAATTTCTTTTGTTTTTGGGTTAAACATGACTGGGAATAATAATTAAATTATGGTTTAATTAATTATTCCTTTTGGGGTTTCCTAATTAACATAATGAAAGCAGTTTTACTTGGGGTAAAACTGGTCTTACATGGTGTACTTGGGTCCATCTAATGATGAAGAGTTAGATGACCAAAAAATGGTGTAACACTAACATCTCAGCTCTGCACCTTGTCTGCATTTGTGCTCAAAGAAGCACAGCCTTCCACATTCAACTTGTAGAGATTCTTCAGCCGAAACCTTATCTGCTCCACTTGTCCCATGGAGATGTGCTTCAATAATTCCTTTCATTTACTGAATATCACATTGTAGCCATGGTATTCCAACACAACAAAAGAAACCAAACTCTCTTTAGACCTTGAAAAAACATCACATCCTTGAGTCTAAGAGGGGAGCCAGACTCACTCTAAAAATTAATTGTACTGATACTGGTCGTGCTATACCTCCCATCCTCTACCATTTCGATGTGCATCTGGAGTTTCTTCTCCTCCAAGTCACTGTAAAATTTTTGGTTTCCCATCATATGGAATGAGGCACCACTATCCAGATACCACACACTACCCATTATTGTGCCAATGATGTAAGAAATGAGGTTAAAATCAAGCTCAAATTGTGAAGCTAGAGCTTCATTTGCTACTCCTCCTGAGGGCTTCTTGCTTTCCTTCTTGTGTGGACACTTTGTGGCATAGTGTCCCAGTTCATGACAATGAAAGCACTTGATTTTGTAAAAGTATTTCTTCTTGCCCCTTGAATGGAATTTCCTTTGGATTGAGATTTCTTCCCTTTCCCTTTCTTTTCCTTTCCATCCAAGGCATGGTTTTCTTATTCCTCACCCTTGGATGAGGTCTTGTCTCTGGGTTTTCACTTGAACTCCTCTTGTACCAATTCAGACCATAGTCTTTCCCATTTTGGTATCTTCTCCCTCCCATTTACCAAATCATGGTAGTTGTGTTAGCTCTTGGGAAGGCCTAGAGGTGTTAGGCTTACCAAATCATCTACTAATGCCAACACTCCCAAGTTCATCATGACATTATGTGAACTTGTTGAGGTACTATGGTATTGTGTCACCCTTCTGCATATTGATATTCCGAAAGGCTTGTCCTTGAGTGCTAGCTTCTTATGGTCACTATTGTTATAGAAAAAATCTATCAATGCTTACCACATTGCATACAAAGTTTCTTTCACGTGGAGATTACAGAAAATATGGTCTCTTACTCCCATAAATATGATCCTTGTCGCCTTGGATACACTCTTCTTCCAATATTCTATATTTTGAGCATCAACTGCTATTAGTCTCGAGATATAATTATCGATGAATTCCTTCAACCCATTATCTTCCAGGACTGCCTTCATGCAGTTTTTCCAAGCAATATAGTTCTAGCTACCCTCAAGGGCATACTCAATCTTTAGACCAAACAATGCCATTCTACTAGCTCTGAATAATATATCTTGCAACATCATTCCTCCTACAAAGACAACTTTTAATTCTCTTCTCTACAGTGAATCTTGCTCTGATACCATGTAGAACATGCATCATGATTTAACACACATAAACAGATACTTATCTAAGGGAAAGAAACCGCTCAAAACCCATTCCTATCTGTATTGCATTAATCTGAAAATTTGGATGAATACAACATGATTTCTCAAGCTTGAGCACAATCTGCACATTGAGAATTGTGCAATTCCTTTAGGCTTTCCTTTGATTGCATGCACCACCTGTACAACTTGGAAAATTATACAATATATAGTACACTACCCTTGAACTAAAATCTCAACTAGGTAACTCAAATTTCATGCATGCATGAGTTAATTTAGGTAGAAGGATCAGTTAACTAGTTAAACATTGAAGTTTCACCCCATTTCTAGACCTCCCACTAGTTCCTCCAATAGTTGGAACTATTTTAACTAACCTTAACTCAATTTAACTGAATTAAATTATTACAATTAAAATTTACTCAACCTAGGCTCCTAAAATTTAGGCATCAATGTACACAAATCAATTTAAGCCCTCAACTCAAATTAACTAAGCTAACTCAGTGATAAAAACATAGTTAACTCATTCAAGTTGTCTTGTGATAAGAAATTTTGATTTTCTCCTAAACTAATTCAAGGAAAAATTAAATTAGGAATTTCTTGCTACATTTTCAACAATAATATAGATCTACGGTTATTTTGTCTATATCATGGTCTAATGTTTACATTTTACATGCTTATGATTTTATTATTAAGACTAATGGTCTAATATGAATGCATTCAATGCTTATATGTTGTTATCTGTTAGTGTTTTGAATTGATTGGGTTTATATATGTTGGGTATATCACTTGTTTCTCGTCTTGTGTGAAGGTATCACATTTGGATTTGTTCTAAGACTCTTTCTCTGCAACATTGACTCCTCTTGCAAAACTGTGAAAAGGATAAACATGTTGTTACTCACTTCCTCCTTGTAAATTCTAGACTAGCATTAGTATTGTTGAGTTTTTCTTTCCTTGACAGCCTTAGATCCCTCGATTTGTCTGCCTTAGGTTTCGGGGAAACCTGAGAGGGTTTCTTGTCCATCTATTCGCACACTAATCCCTATAACATTGAGAGTAGAGATTGTAGTTTCTTGGAATCTTCTGATACCACCAGTGATTCAACTTATCCAATTGAAACATCACAGGTATGTTGAGACTGAAGAGTCTCGTATTGTTTTCTCCTCCATTCCTTAAAATTGTGCCTCTAGTGGCACAATTTGGTCCATGTTTTCCTTATATTTGTGAGTGCCTCATGTAGCTTAGTCTTTAGATTCTGCATCTCCTTGAAAATTGAGTAAGAATATAAGGAGATAAGCCAAAAATACAATTAAAAAAATATTTTTCTTATTTTCCCTCCAGAATTCATAAATATTATTTTATTATTTCTCCTTGGAGGCCACTTTTAGGCTGAAATTTCCTCTAATGTTGGGCAACCATGGAAAAATAAAACTTTGACATAGAGTCAAAATTTGTGATGTGGTAAGGAGGATGAACAGAGCGAGGAAACACTCCTTCTTTGACATAATTGGTAACCATTTGTTGCTATACCTCTGGTGTAAGGCTATTCCATTTTTCTTCAAATGTCTCTTTGTCCATCCTTTGCAAATTTGTCTTGTCAGGAAATGAAAGCATGAACGCAATTGCATATGGTGGTGTTCTAATTATTTCCTTTCCTTCTTAAGATGTTTGAACCCTTTGATCCGACAAATACCTGCTTACATACCAAGTTACCATTTCCAAAAAGTGAAATACTTTTGGAACCACAACAAAGACAAAATTTGATGCATGCAGGTTATTATGGTCTCCTATTACATCATTGGTGCTTTGAACTATTTGAATAAATTTCTTCATAGCATATGTCATTATCATCGAGTCCTAAACATTTGCATATCTATCATAAAAATCAGGCTCTTTGGTTTTTTCCTTCATTTGGACATGAGTAAAACTCTTGCAGATGAGGAGGTCATTGGAACATCACAACTTCTTGAGAGTGGCTAGTTGACTAGGAATAGGAAAAGGGAAAAAGGTATATTCTTAGAGGATTGGCTAACAGAGTGGAGAAATAATATTATAAAATTTATGAACAGTGAATTGGCCAGCATGCACGAGAGGTCAAAATTTTGGTTTTTGGATAAATTCAACTTCAATTCATCAAATTTTGTGCTGAATTGAGTTGGTGAGTTCACTTAGAAGGTTAATTGGGAAAATTGAGAGTTGTTTCTCGTTGAAAGAATGTTGTAATTTTAGTGTTTGCATTGATGTCAATAGGGTCTTGGTATTGTTCATCATATGCCTTATGTCAACCTAATGATGTTGGTAGTCCTCATGATGTGTGATGAGTATGATGAGTGTTTAGTTTGTTGGAGTGATCATCTTGTTGGTATTATTGGTTGGCATTGATGTCCATTTTCAACATGGTTATGACATTACCTAGTGCATGAAGTAGGGTAGGAATGAGAGGCTGAGTAGAGATGGTTTCAGGACATGTTGTGTTGGTTTGTTACAATTTGATGTTGTTGCTACAAGTATTGGAGATGCATCTACAAGTTTTGGAGGTAGTGGCATGGCTTGATGATTCTTCTACATGTGTTGGAAGCATTTGATGTGTTGCTACATGTGTTGTATATGTTTCTATATGTGTTGGAGATAGTTGGATGCCTTCATGATGCTGCTATAGGTGTTGGAGATGTTTCTATAGATGTTAGAGGTGTTGATCTTGATGAGGAGTTAGGAAAAATAGGGGTAGACTAAGTCTTCATGTACCTTGTTTGTTGCAGAGGTTCTTGGCCTATTTCATTAGTTGTATAGCATGTTATGATGTCTTGCAGAGTCCATAGGTGATGATGAAGGAGTGCTAGAAGTTGGAGGAAGTTTTGAGCTCAATTTTTTGGGTTTTCTCTATACTCTGCCCCAGCCAAAATCTGGAAGGCTCTAGCCTAAATTTGGCAGGCATCTACATGTGGTTGAAATCAAAATCTAGAAGTTTTTGGGTGTGGTGGAGGCCTAAAGCAAGTTTTCCTTCGCATTCCTCATGCATATCTGGTGTTTATTTTATTTTCTGCCTTGTCTTGTTCAATTATCATCTCTTAAAGGTCAGAAAAAGGTTAATCAGCTTCTAGAAATTTATTAGCATTGACAATATCCTTCATGAAGTGGATTTAGTGGCATGATCTAGTCAACGAGATTAATCTGGATCAACTCAAGCACATGAAGAAAGATTTGTAGAACTTACTAGTTCTTGGTAATTATTGTGTTAATCACCTAAGTTCATCTATATATTGGAGAGAGATCAAAGATAGTTTGGTTCGATGTATTGTGAATTGAGTGAGTGGGAGAGAGGAGGATTGTGTGCAAGTTGTGAGGGTTGTGATGTAGATTTTCTAAAGAAGATAGTAGGTGTATGCTTCAGCCAACATTTTGTGCAGTGAGAAAGGATATGAAGTAGAGTTTTGTCACAGGAATTTTTAGTTATTAGTAGCAATGTGTGATTGTTGCAGTTTGTTGTTAAGAGAAGAATTTTTTTGTGAGTAGTTTTATTTATTTCAGAGAGGGTTTTTATTGATGCATTTATCAGATCATTTTATGAATTGTTTGTGTTGATTCATTTTATTTTGTAGTTTTAATTTTGTGCCTTGAAGAGATTTTTTTGTGGTTTTCATGTTGAGAAGTTCTCGGTTCCATATTGAAAATGTATGAAATGTGAACCAAATAGAGGAGTGGAGTTGGATGACTCCATCGAAATTAGTATAGGAAGAGAATTTCTCATGCCAATGGTAGTTGGATAGTTTGGTATAATCTGAGTGAGGCTTGTTTTTCATGGTAGCTTCCAGAGGATTGGTGTTCGTAGAGTCATATGATAGCTCATTGATAGTAGGGCGTGGATCATTTCTCATGGGGGCTTCCATCGGACGGGTTCCCATAGATCCATGAGAGGAAAAGTCTTCCTACATATAGTAGCGAGTTGATCTTTATGTAATTAATGTGCTTGATAAATAATAAAATATTGCAACGTAGCAGTAGAAAAGGTGTTTTTTGACCCAGGAGGAGGGTTTTCCGCCTGAAATTTTTGTCTCTTATGTTGAATGCTTGTATGGTTTTACTTGTGCTATATTCTATAATATTTGTTTATGTGTTTTAGTTTGTGCATGGTTTAAAGAGTTAATTAATTGAATAAAATTGTATCACTGCCCTCACTATATATTCACCCCCCCCCCTCTCATTAGTGATCTAGAATTCCAACAAAGGATATTTTCTTCACGTGTGTGCATTTTTTTCTTCATGAGGATGTGACTAGGGATTTAATTTAAGTAAAATTCGTGAAAATTCACTCAAACGAGCTCTTAATGGGTCAAATTCATGAACAATGCACGAACTAGAAGTTTGGAATTATAAATTTGGGTCCAATATGGCTCGAAAATGTGTAAATTAGCTCCATGGGTGGGCATGGTGAGTTGGAAGTTGAGTTGTAGAAAATGACAAATAAATGAGCCCATTAACCCTTTTTAGCCCAATTTTGTTAATGAGGTCATGTTGATGTCAGCATGATGTGGTCCGGGCCACATTTTAAAGTTGAAGTGGTATGGTGATGATGTGTTCGGTAGGTTTACTGGCCATGCCACGAGGCTGATGTGGTACTAGCTTGATGTGGCATGCAGACGTGGTAGGTGCACTTGTGTAGGATGATGTGGAAGCTAGGAGGAGACATAGAGGGTGAAGTGGAAGGTGATATGGAGGGTCGTGTGGATAAATTTTCGCTCCTTCATGACTCGCCTATAAAAATTTTGGAGTGGCTCAAGACGCATGGGAGGGCGCCATGTTGCCCTCTCCACACCCCTTCAGGAGATTAATGTTTGGGGGCTTTTGTGGTGCGAAGGGGACTGGGTCATTGGATCACTCACCATGCCCACCATCTTATCAACATCTCAGCCAGCTCCACCATTCAATGCTCTTTGGTATGTTGTATGCTCGTGTCATCATGTCATATCAATACTCACCCATCGGTGCCTGTCGACTAGGCCTTTAGCAATTTTATAATTGAAACCTTTAAACACCCTTTTCTGCATCTAGGTCTTTGAAAATTCCTTCTTTGGCCCTAAGGGGTCTTGGAGATAATTTTTCAAGGGTGATGAATTTTAGCACCAACAAACAACAGGCTCATCTACCCTTTCTTATGCACATTAGACCTCTCCTTTTGGACCTAATAATTGTTTCTTAGATTAAATATATTATTAGGAATGTTAGATATGTTTGGCATACTTTGTGTGTATAATGTGTTTATGATGCAGAAAATTAGATAAATTTTGAGGTCTAAAATGGGGCTCCTAAGGAATATTATAAAATAATAGTTGAAATAATAAAATAAAATTATATTACCTCATCAAGTATTGGAGGGAAAAAAATAAAAAAACTACTTTTTCAACTCATATTTTCAAATTGTCTCCTTATAATTTTACTCAAATTTCGAGCAATAGCACTTTTTGGATGAAAAAATTAATTTTTCATCCAATGAGTACCCATGTTGCATACTTATGCTGGACCCTACTACAAAAAATGTGAAATACATGAAAAAATGTGATTGCAATCATATTTTTTCATGATGTGACATTTTTTGAAGTAGGGTTCATCGAAAGTACGCAACATGGGTACTCCTTGGATGAAAAGTTAAATTATGCATCCAACAAGTGCTCTTACTCAAAATTTGAGTAAAATGGCAGGGAGATAAGTTCCATGGTTTTACCTTTTTACTCCAAAAATGGTGAATCACCCCCCATGGTTGACATCATCATATTGAATCTTATTTTTTCTTATAAAATTTATTTTTTTTGTACATTTTTGTTTTGAGGCCCATTTTTTACCTCAAATTTTCTCTAATGATATTGAGAATACTGTTGGAAATTGGGTAGCTTGAAAGGTATTTGTGTGTGCAGAAATCCACCAAAATAAGTTTGTTGGGAAAATTACCCAAGAAGTTTGGGTTTGGACCCAAATTTGTGGGTTTAAACCTAAGACAACTAATTTATTATTATAATTAATTATTGAAAGGTCAAGAGAGCGAAAACACTAAATATCTAGAGTTTTACTAAGAAACCCAAAGAGAAAAATATAAATAAAGCCAATGGAAAGGCTCATTGTACACAAGAGAGATGTTAATTCACTTGTGCAAGGAGTGCCCTATTGGAGGGTAGATTATTATCATGGAGGCTTAGATATGCTCTTGAGATAATATTGTAGCAAGTATATCTTATGTTCTATGAGGACAAGACAAAGATTAGATGAGAAAGAGAGTCGAGGTTTCCGAGGTCTTGAGATCGGGCTAAGCATAGTTTAGGGACTCATCTAAGGCCAATATAAAATATTTGTGACATGCTATTTTATCCTTCAAAGGAGACCAAGTGCTTTAGGCATTGTGAAAAAATGTGTTATGGATGGTTGAGGGAAAGTTAGAGGGTATTGGTGAGTGAGAACATAACTAAATCATACCATCTCATTCTTGTGTGAACATCGATGCAAGAAAGAAGAGTCGCATACCTTTAAGGAGGAACGAGTAACATATATTATATGATTTATTAGTTATAGAAAGAGGCCAGAATACTTGTCTACATGTTGGAGGAAGATAATATGTTGCCTGAATTAATTTTCGATCTATTGGTTGATGAAAGGAAGATTGTCGTGAGGTTATCTTGGAGGAAAACTTGACTAGGGCAAGTCTGTCCACTATGGAGAATCCATATTATAGATATGAAACACCTAAATATATAAGAAAAAGTGGCAAATATTTCAGGGTGTCTAACAAACTAGGACGAGTCTTTTCTAAGTAGGCCTCAGTCAAATAAAATGGAGGCGAAGGGTTTATAAGGCTTGTCACACAGACTTAATTTACTCATAACTGTGTAGACATTGGTAAGGCTTAGAAAAGTATATTGTTCTAAGGAGGATGGATCATTGAGTGCTTAAGGAGTTGTGAACATTGAGTTTGTAGGTTATTTATGTAGTGATTTTTAAGGAAAAAAAAAATTGTGAGTACCTGAAGTATTGAAGGCTAGAAATGCAAGTAGTCTAAAGGATTTGACCATTATGAGTACTTGGTTGAACACAAACCTGAAAGGAGCCAGATCATTATGTGAAGGATGAAAAGGATAGCTAGGTAACAAGTGACAAATAAGGATTTATTACCTTTGACGAAGTGATTTTATATTAGTACCTTTGGTGTATTTATGATCAAGTCGAGATATAGACATAATAGGTTCGGCAGAGAAGTTGTTTTGGCATGGAAGAGATAGCTTCGTGTGGATGCCAAATTGATCATGAGATATTATCTTCATTGGGTTTTGGAGTTGTACATCTAGCAGAGGAGTCATTCTCAAATGAGGTATTTGACCCAAGAATATGACGACTCATGCAGAGTTGAGTTACAATGGTCTACATTGGATTAGACCCACTGTTCAAGCATAATTCAGGATTGACTTTGGAAGGACACAAATTTAATAGTAGCACTTTCCGGTATGGAAATCATAGTGAGCCAATGGAGGTTGTGTAGGCTCAAAGGGAGGCTGCAAAGGACGATATTTTGCTTAGAGGAAGTAAAGCCTCCAATTTCAAGTGAGAGAGAAGAGTCTTCATCCCATGTAGGGGCATTCATGAACCATGTGAGGACACTCGTGGTGGTGCAAGGAGAGCCCTAGTGGAGGGTTGAGTTTGTTGAAATTTTAGGATTTGCTTAATAGAAAATCACTTCCAATGATTTTATTCATTGTTTATCTTGTGTTACTTCATCATTAAGAAATTATATATAATAAATATTCAACATTAAAAAAATGGTGATAGTAAAAACACGAGGAGACATCAAAATGCAACAAACACTAAAATTACCCTAGGAAAACTCCAAACTAGAGAAAAAACCCGAAAACATTTTCTTAGATAAATTTATCCATTCAACAAGAGATAAAATCCAAATTTTCCAGTGAAAAGAAATCAAATTGACCAATGATCAAATAGAGATAAAATTCACCCTCCTGAAATTTTGGCCTGATAAATTTTAGGCATCTTGCCTCAGATTTCGTCCTCTTCTCTCTACCTCATATTTCATACGCTTATTTCTGCCTCCAACTTCATCCTCATATTTCCTCATATTATGCCTCAAACTCATCCTTATGATGATCCGAAAATAAGCTAGAAATGATATGAATTAGATGTCTAAAATATGAGGCTGAATTTCCTTTATATATAGTGATCAAGGGAGCCTAAATGGACATGTCCCTTGGGCTAGGCTGACCTAGAGCCAGCATTACAATTTTGAGGCAAATTTATAATTTGAAAAATCCAAATTTTCTTCTTTCAAGGCCGACTTGAAATACAATTAATATTTTTCCTTTCCCTTTATTTTTGGAGGGTTAAGATAAATTATGAAAATTGATTACATCTACAAAACTAAATACCCTCTTATCTAGGGAGGTATTCATAATGACTTCCAGTGATGTTTTGTTGTTCAAAAAATTCTTTATTTCAAGAAGAGTTTGAATGATATCATATATGTTAATGTATACATACGCCACATTTTAAACACCATAATCATATGGGAATCATCTCGCATCAGCATCTTATAAAAAGGCACAATCTCAACCCACTAGCCAAACCCCATGGCAATATGGTCAAAACCCATGATCGAGGTAACATTCTATGTTTTTCATGAGGCCAATCTCTCTAACCATAAATAATGGTTTCTTGATCAAAATCCATGACCTAAGAGTGTAATTAGAGTCAATCTCCACTACCATAACCAAAGGTCTCTCAAACAAACCCCATGAATTAAATGAGTAATAAGGATCAATGCCTCCGACAATAGAAATAGTCTCCCTACTAAACCCCATGACCTAAGAGAGTACAAAAAATAAATCTTCCCAACCATAACCAATGGTCTCCCGGTCAAACCCCATGACTTAAGGGAGTACTCCTAAAATCAATACTCATAGATCCAATCTCCCATCCAAACTCCATGGCTTCCAGGTTTGATGCTTATATATGTTGCAGCATCAACACTTATATTTCACCAAGGAAGGAATTTTCAATTTCCCCATTATCTGAATGGAAAGTGTCATATACCCATGGTATTCATCCATCCATGGTATTTATCTACCCATGTAATTTACCCATATTATTGTGAGTGGCACCCACCCATGGTATTCATCCACAAACCCATGATTCATTGAAGTCCATTTGCTAGGTCACACATTGTGAGTATCACAGTTGGTCACAAGCATTACATGATATCTCTATCCTCAGATATTTGTTTATCATGTTTATGGTTTTACCACACAAAATCATTATCTTTACTGCCTCTTCATATTTGACAAAGACTTCTCATGAAGGAATTTCATGCAATGGGGACCATTGCTTCTTAAGTAGGGAGGAATGATCTGAATGGAAAGTATCATCTACCCATGGTAGTCATCCACCCATGACATTTATCCACCCATGGAGTTTACCCATAGTATTGTAAGTGGCATCCACCCATGTTATTCATCATCCCATGGTATTTATCCACCCATTGAATTTAAACATGGTATTGTAAGTGGCATCCACCCATGGTATCTATTCACCCATGGTATTGTAAGTGGCATCCACCCATGGTATTCATCCTCCCCATAGTATTTATCCACTGATGGAATTTACCTATGGTATTGTAAGTGACATATACCCATGGTATTCATTCACCCATGGTATTTACCCATCCATGGAATTTCCCATTGTATTATAACTAAAAAATGTTACAAGTAACAAGTCACATTTTGTAAAAGGACAAATTGTCCACCACAACGTAGTTTTTCCAATTATTCTTTTTTTTAATAAAAAATCTCTTTATGGTTGTGTTCATTGTGTGTTCTTCTTTTCTTCTTTCATTTCAATTTTTTTTTTAACTTTGGGGCTCAATATGTTTTTTTAAGATCTTGGGGACCTCCCCTAAACATCCGGATCACCCCAGGCTTGTCCCAAAATTACACCAACTTCATCCAAGGATAGAGGCTTTAACCAACTCGAAAATAGAAATACATAAGAGCCTCATTTATCCTTTTGTGCCATGTTTTATGACCTTTCATCTTGCACTTTATCAAACAATATTGAGGTATGATGCTTCATAATGTGCCAAAAAAATTGCAATACCTTCTGAAACTATATATCCAACAATTTTTCTTTATCATATGAAACATATCTCAATCAATAGTACCATATTAGAAGCTCAACACATGTATCACATGCCAAAGCTCAACCATAAACTGGTCATCTTGAATCCATCATCATAGTTGCTTTCTAATTCTTCTAATGTTGAAAAAAAAAATTGTCAGGACAATCCAGGAAACTGCCTCTGCCACTCGGCTTTAACAAAATGGATAGCATGGGAATGGCCATAACAATATTCCATCATTTTTTACTAAGGAGGATTTCATCAGCTCGCTCAGTCATGACTGGTCCTTCTATCACGAAAAAAAATATTCTTGAAATTTTTTCTCCCTATGTCATGTGAGTCCTTTTTCTTTTGTCATAAATAAGCCATATAATAAAAGGAACAACCAGCACTCATCAAATATCCATCAATTTTATGCCCAAGGTTCGTACAAAGTCTTCTTTGTTCTGGAGCAAAGTCCTTCTATTATCTCTCTCTCCCTCTTCCTACGAGAATCCTCTTCCACAAATTTTGCTTCGTTCTTCCAATACTTCCATCTACTACCAAAGCCTTGGAAGGCCTTCACGATGTACCTTCAATACTCACCAGGAGGCCACGGAAGAAATATTATAGCCTAATAAAGATAATGAAATATAAGATGCTAGCTATTAGTAAACCAACAACAACAAAAATCAAAAAAGAGAGATATAAGATACTTATATTTGAGGAACGGAATTTTATAGCTCCCTCTTGATCCTTGCTTTCTTGCAAAATCCATTTTCAAGTTCATCATCCTAGTTTTCATCATTAGCGTGTTTTCATTCCTTCAATGAGAAAGGGTTTATTCTTTCAATGGAAGCATCAACCTTCAATACTTAAGGTCTAACACTAGGGTTTTAACCAAAAACCCTAGATTTTTATTAATTGTATCCTTCAAAACTTACGAAAGGTCTAAAACCCTAGAAAAACTAACATAATTCAAATTTTTCATGTGCATCCCCATCTCCTTGCCATACTTCCAAATCGAGGAAATAATGCATGAGTCCCATGTCCTGCATCTCTAATTATCCTACATGATCCTCTTTACAATATTTTATCAGCTTCTCATCACCGATTAAAATCAAATCATCGACATATAATACTATAAAAAAAAAATTACCTTCAACAACAATATGGAAAAGGTTTTCATATGCTTCATTTTTGCTAAAGCCCAGCCTAGTGAAATAATTGTCAATCTGTGGTGTACCAAGCATGGCGTGCTTGCCATCAATCCATACAATGCTCGCTTGAGTTTTCACACATGTGAATCCCTTGTCAATGTCTCAAATCCTTCCTTTTATTCAATTTACACCTCCCCCTCAATCACTAGATTGAGGAATATTGTCCTCACATCCATCTGATGGATCTTCCATCCCATCTGCGTTGAAACTGCTAGAATTTATCAGATAGAAGAGTACCTTACTACTGGAGAAAAGGTCTACTCGTATTCAATTCCCTCCACCTAAGAGAATCTCTTCCTCACAAATTTGGCCTTGTGTTTCTCAATTTTTCCATTTTTTGCTTGCTTCACCTTGTAGATCCACCTCGAACCCACCACTGACTTGTTCTCTGACCTTGGGACCACTTCCCAAACATTTTTTCTGACAATGGAATCATATTCCTCTAACATGGCTTAAACCCCCACTATTTTTTTCACTGCTTCCTCGAATAAGGATGGTTCTATATCTACTATCTCGCTCATAAGATCCATTAGCCTATGTATTGATCCGGTGACCTCCTCTCCCTGAGTTTTGATGTGGGCACTCCCACATTTTCTCTAGCACCATGCAATAATTTTTCATCTTCCCTAGTGTTCTTCCTCGCTTCTCTGGATGTATTTGCATGAGTGGGTGTCTCCGCTCTCTGCTCCTCTTATTGTGGCTAATCCAAAACATCCTCATGTTCTCTCTTTGGAGCAAAAATCCCCTCATATGAATGCAACTGAAGCTCCCTCTAAAGGGAATACCTCATTGCATTATCCTCATCAAAATTCACATCTCTACAAACAATTTCCTTCCTGAGAGACAGAAGGTACACCTGATAGTTGTTAGATGTATCAGTGTACCCCAAAAATATGCCCAACTACGTTATCAGCTTTACATTTTTCCTTGATTCCTTGGAAACATGACAGTAACCCGATGAACCAAAGATCTTGAAGTGTGACACATATGGTTTCTTCCCTGAAAAATATTCATCTGGTGTACTCATACTGAGAATCCAATGAGGACTCTTGTTCTTCACATATACCATTGTGTTGCATGCTTCAACCCACAAGTGAGGAGGTAGGCCTTGATCATGCAACATTGCCCGTGCACCTCCCACAATAATTTTTTTCTTTCTTTCATCCACCCCATTTTGTTGTGGGTTATGGGGTGTTTTCAACCCTTGTCGAATGCCTTGCTTTGCACGAAAAATTTTAAACTCATTCAAAACATATTCACCATCGTTATCGGTCATGAGAGCCTTCACTTTCATGCTAGTTCCTTTCTCAATGAGTTCTTTATATTCAAAAAAATTGGAGAATTTCTAGTCTTTCTTTTGCATGAATAAAATCCATCACTTACATGAGAAATCATCTAGAAATATAACATGATACATGTGCTTGGTTGTGGAGGCTTTCAAGAAACGTCCAAAAGCATCAGAGTGGATGATTTCAAGGATTGCATGTGCCCTGTTATCCCGATCATTGAAGGTGGATTTTGTGTACCTCCCCTAGGTACACCCTTTGCATGTATTTTTCTACTCTAGCGATCCATTAGGGAGTCCTATGGTGACATGTTGCATGATCTTCAAAGCTCCATGGTGCAATGGCCAAGTCTTCTATGCCATAATTCATCGACATCTTGACTATGCATCTTCTCTTCCTTTGTGTTCAAATTTTACTGAATATCACATCACAGCCACGGGCTTCAATAACAGCGAAGGAAACCAAATTCTCTTTAGACACGGAACAAACATCACATCCTTGAGTCTAAGAGGGGAATTATACTCCCTCTGAAAAGTAACTGTACCGATACCGGTCACCCTATACCTCCCATCATCTCCCATCTTGATGTGCATGTGGGATTCCTTCTCATCCAAGTCAGTGAAAAAAATTTGGTTTCCTGTCAATGGAATGAGGAACCACTATCCAGATACCACACACTACCCATTACTTTGCTCTCCATGTATGCAATCAGGGTAAAATAAATCTCAAATTCTGAAGCTATACCTTCACCTGTTGCTCATCCTGAGGGCTTCTTCCTTTCCTTCATGTCTGGACTCTTCATGGCATAATGTCCCAGTTCATGACAATGAAAGCACTTTATTTTGTACAAGGATTTCTTCTTTACCCCTTGACTGGAATTTCTATTGGATTGGTATTTCTTCAATTTCTCTTTCTTTTCCTTTCCATCCAAGGCATAGTTTTCCTCTTCCTCACCCTTAGATTAGGTCTCGTCTCTGGTGTTTCGCTTGAACTCCTCTTGTACCAATTCAAACCATAATATTTCCCAATTTGGTAGCTTCTCCCTCCCATTTACCAAATCATGGCAGTTGTGTCAACTCTTGGGAAGGCCTAGAGGTGTTAGGCTTACCAAATCATATTCTACAATAGTAACACCAACACTCCCAAGTTCATCACGACATTGTGTGAACCTGTTTAGGTACTATGGTATTGTATCTCCCTTCTACATATTGATATTCTGAAATGCTTTTCCTTGAGTTCTAGCTTCTTGTGGTCACTAATTTTCTAGAACAAATATGTCAATTCGTGTCAAATTACATACGGATTTTCTTTCCCGTGGATATTAGAGACAATATGGTCTTGTACTGCCCCCAGTATGATCCTTGTTGCCTTGGGTACACTCTTCTTCCATTATGATATATTTTGAGCATCAACTTCTATTGGTCTCGAGATATCATTATCAATGAATTCCTTCAACCCATTATCTTCCAAGACTGCCTCCATGTAGTTTTTCCAAGCAGTATAATTCTAGCTACCCTCAAGGGCATACTCAATCCATAGACCATAGAACACCATCCTACTAGCTCTAAAGAATATATCCTGCAACCTCATTCCTCTTGTAAAGAAAACTTTGAATTCTCTTCTCTACTGTGAATCTTGCTCTGATACCATGTATAATTTTAATGTAGATTCAAAACTACTCATGTAATGTACTAAAACACAAGACTCAAATCTACTCTACTCATCTGTGGAATCAAATTGGCGATCGAGAACACATATCAAAAACATGCATCATGATTTAACACACATACATAGAGATTTATCTAGGGGAAATCAACTTCTCAAAACCCCTTCCTATCTGTATTTCATTAATCAAAAAATTTGGATGAATATAATATGATTTCTCAAGCTTGATCACAATCTGCATAAGTATCTTCTATCCTCTGCCTCACTAACTAACTTTGTCCAACACTTACCCAATTTAAAGCCTTCCCATGATCCTATTTCCTTTCACCGTTTCATGAGAAATCATCCCCTATTAATTAGGGAAATTATTCATTGATAATTGTGAAATTCCTTTAGGCCTTCCTTTCATTGCATGCACCAGTGCAACTTAGAAAGTTATACAATTGATAGTACATTTCCCTTGAACTCCAATCTCAACTAGGTAACTCAAATTTCATGCATGCATGAGTTAATTTAGGTTGATTGATCAGTTAACTAGATAAAAATTGAAGTTTCACCCCATAGTTAGACCTCCCACTAGTTCCTCCAATAGTTGGAACTTGTTTAAGTAAACTTAACTCAATTTAACTGAATTAAATTATTACAATTGAAATTAACTCAACCTAGGCTCTTAAAATTTAGGAACCACTGTACAAAAATCAATTTAAGCCTTCAACTCAAATTAACTAATCTAACTGAGTGATAACAACTCAGTTAACTCATTCAAGTTGTCTTGTGATATGGGATTTCGATTTTCTCCAAATTTAATTCAAGGGAAACTTAAATTTGGAATTTCTTGCTATATTTTCAAAAATAATAGATCTGCGGCTATTTTTTATATATCATAGTTTCATTTTTACATTTTACATGCTTATGATTCTATGATTAATACTAATGGTGTAATATTAATGCATTAAAATCTTATATGTTGTTACCTGCTAGTGTGTTGAATTGATTGGGTTTATATATGTTGGGTAGATCACTTGTTTCTCATCTTGTTTGTAGGTCTCAAATTTGGAGTTGTTCGAGTACTCTTTCTCTGCCACACTAACTGATCCAGAAAAACTCTGAAAAGGATAAACATGTTGTTACTCTTTTTTGCCTTGTCAATTCTAGACTAGCATTAGTATTGTTGAGTGTTTCTTTCCTTGAAACCCTTAGATCCCTTGATTTTTTTGCCTTAGGTTTTGGGGAAACATGAGAGGGTTCCTTGTCCATCTATTCATGCACTAATCCCTACATCATCAAGAGTTTAGATTGTAGCTTCTTGTAATATTTTGATACCATTAGTGATTAAACTTGTCCAATTGAAACATAAGGGGATTGTGGAGAGTGAAGAGTCTCATTTTTTTTCTCCTTCATTCCTTAGACCTATGCCTCTAGTGGCACAATTTGGTCTCAGTATTCCTTGTTCTTTGTGATTGCGTCATGTATTTTAGTCTTTAGATTAGACTCTTCTTGAAATTTGAGTAAGCATATAAGTAGATAACCCAAAAAAATTTATAAAATATTAGTTTTCTTATTTGCCCTCCAAAATTCATAACTCATATTTTATTATTTTAACTATTATTTTATTATTTTTTCTTTGGAGTCCACTTTTAGGCTGAAATTTCTTCTAATGTTGGGAAACCATGGAAAAAGACAACTTTGACATAGAGTCAAAAGTTTTGATGTGGTAAGGCATATGACCAGAGGGAGGAAACACTCCTTTGACATAATTGGTAACCTTTGTTGTTATACATCTGGTGTAAGGCTATTCCACTTTTCTTCAATTGTCTCTTTGTTCATCCTTTGAAAAGTTTTCTTGTTAGGAAATGGAAGCATGTATGTAATTGCATATGGTGTTGTTCTAATTATTTCCATGCCTTATTGAGATGTGACGAACCCTTTGATCAGACAAATACATGCTTACATACCAAGTTACCATTCCAAGAAAATGAAATACTTGTGGAACCACAGTGAAGACTAAACTTGATGCATGTAGGTTATTATGGTCTCCTATTATATCATTGGTGCTTTGAACTATTTTATGAACTCTTAACTAAACTGAGAGGGGGGGTGAATCATTTTAGTACATTCATGGACATTTAAAACTATTTTCTTTAAACTTATTTACACCTCCATTTCATAGGAAACTTAATATATAATGAATAAGAAAACTTAATATGTGGGCAGCAAGTAATAAGTAGATTGAACACAATACATCAACACATAATCATCATGCACATAGACAAAAGATATAAGTGGAAACCCATAAGGGAGAAAACCACATCTTAGTATTATTGAGTTGCGAAGGTAAGCTCCAACTCCCTCTCACCACTGATTTTTTGTAGGCTCCAACATACAAGAGGCTACTACCTCAAATTATGCAAGCTACTACCTTTGAGTTGCGAAGGTAAGCTCCAACTCCCATCTATTTTTTGCATGCTACAACCCACAGGATGCCCCTACCTCAACCAACTCCAACTGGACATTTATCAAGCTAAAACTTGAAATGGAAGCACCAACTCCCTTGTATTTTTTGCAGGCTACATCCCACAGGAGGCTCCTACCTCAACTAGCTACAACTGGTCATCTATCAAGCTACAACTTGAAATGGAAGCACCAACTCCCTTGTATTTTCTGCAGGCTACAACCCACTGGAGGCTCCTACCTCAACCAGCTACAATTGGTCATCTATCAAGATACAACTTGAAATGGATGCTCCAACTCCCTCACACTACAATAAAATCATATGTTGATTTACCTAGATATCAGCTTTTTTTTGTTATGAAACCAGCTCCAAAAATAGAAGAAAAGAGATATCAATGCCTTAGAAATAAGCCACTTCGAGGGGGCAACCTCCAATACATTACATGAATGAACAATTCTTGGATGATACAAATGACAAAACCTCCTTTCTATATATAGGAGTCCATGGGGCCATAATGTACTCCAAGTGGGTCCACAATGTAATCCTAGCTGGCCTAACAATAATAATGTAAGGGCACAATAATAACAATATGGGGGTTACAGGGGTACAACAATAACAATAATAGGGTTACAATAACAACAATAAGGGACCTAACATGCTCCTCTCCTTCAAAAAAGTGTTGTCCTCAATGCTTGAGTAGCTCTGGATGCTTTTGTATAAAATTCTCATCCTCCCATGTAGAATCTTCAATGGGTAAGTTCTTCCATTTGATGAGATACTCTGAAATTGATCGATTTCGTAGCTTTCGAGTTCTTGTTTCCGTGACTGCTTCAGGTTCCAATATGGTTTTTCCTTCTTCATGAAGTTCTGGAAATATTGTTTGAACTGGAAGTTTGTCCCCTATAACCTTTTTTAAGCATGAAACATGGAAAACTTGAAGCACTCGCGAAGAAGCAGGAAGCTCCAATTTGTATGCCATAGTACCAATCTTTTGCAACACCTTGTAAGGACCATAGTACTTTGGCGATAATTTATTATCCTTCTTAGCTTTCTTGAGGGACATTTGTTTGTATGGTTGTAACCATAAAAATACCCAGTCTCCCACATCAAAACTTCTCTCACTATGATGTTGATCTGCCTATTGTTTCATTCGATTTTGTGCCAAATTTGGGTTATCCTTTAAGAGTTGGAGAAATTCTTGTTGATGTTCGATGTGATCCTACACTGCTTTAACCCTAGAATTTTCCCTTAAAGAAGATGTGATGGAAGGTGGATGATATCCATAAAGTGCCATAAATGGGGTCATTTTTGTTGTAGTATGGAACGAAGTGTTATATCACCATTCAGCGAGAGGTAACCACTTGACCCATTGTGCTTGCTTATCAGATACAAAACAACGAAGATATTCTTCCAAACATTTGTTCACTATCTCTGTTTGACCATCGGATTGAGGATGATAAGATGAGCTATGAGCTAGTTGAGTACCCAAACAAGAAAATAATTCCGTCCAAAAATTTCCTGTAAAAATGGGATCTCTGTCACTTACAATAATCTTTGGGTTTCCATGTAGCTTTTGATTGTTTCCATAAATGCGGTAGCAATGCCTTGCTTTAAATGGATGAGATAATGCACAAAAGTGTGCATGTAATAGATCTATCAACCACATGATGACACTCCTTCCTTGAGACTAGGTAAACTGTGATAAAATCCCATTGAAATCTCCTCCCAACATTGACTTGGAATGGATAAAAGTTTGTAGAGCCTAGGAGTCTCAATTGTCTCAACTTTATTTCTTTGGCAAACCAAGCATTCCACCACAAACTTGAATATCAAATTTAAGAACATCCAAAAAAATTCTTTCTTCACCCTGTGGTAAGTTTTTAAAAATCTCGAGTGTCCTCCTAAAGGAGAAGTGTGCAATTCCAAAAGAATCTTTTGTTTTAGTTGGGAATTCTTGAAAATATATAAGCGATGTTTGTACCATAAGGAATCATTTTTCCAACTAAATGTATTAGATGTACTATGATCTTGCTACAACTTTTGAATGAGATTACACACTTTTTCGTCCTTCTTCCATTCATTCCTTGCTTTGGTTATCCAATCTGGTTGGATAATTGAAATGGCACAAAACAATGCTTCCACCTCTTCATCCTTTCTTGAGAGTGCATCTGCAACAACATTTAGCTTCCCTTTTTTGTAGATGATTTCAAAGTCATAACCCAACATCTTTGCTTTGTTCCAAAAGTGTTTAAGACTATCATGATCAGTTTTACCTTAGTGTCTTCCCATTGAGAAAGTTCTCATTTCTTTAGTGCATGTAGTATTGCCAACATTTTCTTTCTCATAAATAGCTTTGTGTAAATACTTTCCTTTGATTGGATGACTTTCAAAAACAATGGGTCTTCCTTCTTGCATTAAAACAGCACCAATTCGATTTCCTGAGGCATCACGTTCCACAATAAAGGTTTTTGTGAAGTCTGGCGTAGCTAAGACCGGTGCTAGGCACATTGCCTCTTTAAGATGTTCAAAGGCCTTAGTTGCTTCAAGAGTCCATGAAAATGCATCTTTCTTCAATAATGTTGTTAGAGCTGCTGCTATTCTCCCATAATTCTTAAAAAACTTGCGATAATACCCTATTAAGCCGATAAATCCTCGCAACTTCTTTATGGTCGTGGGGACTTTCCATTCATTAATGGCTTTAATTTTGTTAGGGTCTACATTAACACCCTCGTGAGATACAATATGACCCAGATATTCCACCTCTTGTACTCCAAAGAAACATTTGGATATTTTTGCATATAATTGTTTCTCCCCCAATAGTTTGAGCACCATTGTCAACATGTTGAACATGATCCTTCAAGACTTGTTGTAGGTGTGTATATCATCAAAAAATACTAGCACAAATTTTCTAAGGAAGGGTTTGAAAATGGAATTCATCAACCCTTGAAATGTAAGAAGGTGCCTTTGGTAAAGACCAAAAGGCATGACCAAAAATTCATAATGACCCTCATGAGTTTGAAATGTTGTTTACAATATCTTTAGTCTTCATTCTAATTTGATGATATCCGGAGCGAAGATCCAACTTGTAAAATAAATTGCTCCATGTAACTCATCAAATAATTCATCAATCATAGGGAATGGAAATTTATCTTTAATAATGAGCTTATTGAGCTCCCTATAATCCAGACACATGCGCCATGATCCATCCTTCTTGTGCACCAATACTACTGGAGCAGAGAAAGAACTTTGACTAGGTTGAATTATACCAACGCCTAACATTTCTGCAATCATACATTCAATTTCACTCTTTTGGAAATAAGGATATCTGTAAGGTCGGATGTTTGGAGGAACACTTCATGGAATCAAATGAAAAGCATGATCATGATCACAAATAGGTGGGAGTCCTTTGAGAGTATCGAACACCTTGGAATGATTGTCCAAGACTTTTTGGAGATCTGGAGAAATAGATGATTTTGATGTTGGAACTTCTAGTGAGCATAATTGTGCAATTATGCCTCATTGTTATTTCTTCAGAATATTTGTCATGACATTAGATCTTATTATCTTTCCTAGATTCCCTGTGATACCCCATAATTCGATTTCCTTTCCTTTCGAAAAAAATTTCAAGAAAAGTTCTTGAAAATTAAAAGCTACCGTCCCCAAAGATTGTAACCCTTGTACTCCTAGTACAACATCAACACCTCCCATTGGGATGGAAAGAATTGGACTATCCAATACATATTCCCCCATGGATAACTTGATATTATTGCATTTTCCAGAGAAATTTACAGTTCCTCCATTTGCAGCCATCACTTGACATTCTGGTGTTGGGTATAGGAAACAATTCAATTCCTTGGCTACCTTACAATGAATAAAATTATGGTTACTATCTGAATCAATCAACACTATTACCTTTTTCTTCTTGATATGTCCTTCTATATTGAGAGTTTGAGGAGTGGTAATTCCTGCCAATACATTAGATGATATGGTTGGACTCATTTATTCTTCTTCTAGGGTTGCTTCCTGGTGTATATCCTCTTCTTTTGAAGTTTCTTGTTCATTTTCTTCCTTCTCTTCATAATTTATGTAAAATAATTTCTTCTCAACACACTTATGAACTTTAGTGTATTTTCTATCACAACTGTAGCAAAGCCCTTTTTCTATTTTTTCTTCCAATTGTTGTGGTGTTTGTTGATCAACAGTTGTCATTGATGTCAACCCAAGCGACATCTGATAACCAATATTGCATGGATTTATTATGCAAATTAATATATTCTGGAGTCAATAATTATTTTGATGGTTTCTACTTGTTGAGATGTTTCCATTGATATATGGCACACCATGTAATTCTTCACGGTTTGAGAGATATTCATGTTTGAAGTTTGTACCCCCAGTTAGTGGGCTAAAACCCCATGGGGTTGGGGCATGGGTCATTGAAAAGTCATAATTAATATTTTTTAAGCTCCTAAGATCCCTCCCACTTTCACTTGTTGAAGCCCCTCTCAACTTAAGCATTTATATAAATTGTGATCTTCTTTTTCTCCTTAGGCAAGGGATTTTGCCATTTCAAATGTGTCATCGTGAATTTGCGCTCTAACTTTTTTTTTCTATGAAGGTTCAGAAGCTGGAAATTCTTATGAGGTGAAGCCGAAATCTCGAGGAAGTCAGAAAAATTTCAGATCAAGGTGCGCAATATTTTTGGAGATATGATCTGGAATCTTGTGGTTTTTATGTGCTCCTGAAATTCATTTCAAAGAAGTGAACTTGGTAAAATCGTCATAAATCTCCCTCTGAGTATTGGATTAGAATTTCGTAAAAAATGATAGATATTTCACTGATTTTAGTTTGTGCTCTATCAATTTCAGAGCTGAATGAAGAAACAGTGACACATGGCACGCCGTACAAGTTCGTTATGCTGAAACAATCCATAACTAGGGCATTGTGAGATATTGGGTATAACTCTCCCTTGAAGAATCCAAATTGGGTCAGACCTATGGCATTGGAAATATGACTTAGAGGAATACTACAGGACTGAAAATTAGATATTGGGGATATGAAATAAGAGAGATACACCAGATTCAATATTGAGCTCCTAGAAGACAAAGAAAAAGCTAGATCATGTGTTGTCAAGGGTTGAAAAGGACCAGAATTTATAGGGTAGCAAAGAAAGGTGTGACAGAGGTAGCATGACAAGAGCAAGAAGAAAGGTGCATAACAGCAGTAAGAATTTCATCATATGAAGTCATCAAGTGGGCATTATAAAGGTATCATTGTACTTAGTCATTGTAAATACATTATTGTACAAATTCCACTAGTATATATCTACCAAGGGTTGAAGAGGCAGTGTTGGGAGTTCTAGGATCATCATTAAGTGGTTGTGTCAAAGATGGGGTTATGGTCTAATATATCTTCTTCTTCTACATCATTCTATATCATTGTAAAGTGGACCATTTTCCCCGGTACTAGAGTCCATTCTTTTTATTCTTCTATAGGGTGGTAGGGGGTGCTAGGGTGAGTTGTAGCTCATTGGGTGTTGGGGTATCCGTTCGCCTGATTACTAAAGAATCTCGTGCGTTGAATAATCTCGGGCATTGGAGCATCCATCGAGTGGGAGCTGGAGAAGAATGCTTTTCTAGATTCTAGGAAGTTGGAGCGTTATTTTCAATTGGAGTTGAAAAGAATTGTTAGAAAAGCATTAGGTGTTTTTTTGTCCCGGATTAGGTTTGCACCTTAAAAATTGTGTGCATTTTTGTTCCTCTTGTTTTCTACTATCATTGTATAAACAATGATAATAATTGAAGGTTAACTAATGCTCTAATTGAAAGAAATATTGATTCACCCCTGCTCTCAGTATTTCCAACAATTGGTATCAGAGCTTGGTTCCTTCAATAGTAGTTTAACAACTGGAAGGAGGTCATGGAGTATACCAAGAATGGTGTACCTCAATTAAATGAAAATAATTATGCACTTTGGAAAGGAAGAATGGAGGTCTATCTCTTGGCGCAAGGTTACGAAGTATGGGACACTGTTCAAAATGGATTTACATCAACTGTGGATGAACAAGGTAAGAAGAATTTGATAAATGATGCAAAAGAAAAGAATATTATTATCAGTGGACTTATTGAATCGATTATCATAAGGTGTTGGGTTGTAAAACCGCCAAAAATGTATGGGACAAGCTTGAGAATATATGTAGGTGACTCAATGTCAAAGAAGCAAAGCTTCAAATCTATAGAGCAAAATTTGAGTAACTCGAATGAAAGAATATTTCGCAACATTGTTGCATACTTTCAATACGTTGATGAAATAACCAATACTCTGGAAGGACTGGGAGAAACAGTTGACAAGAAGACTATTATATGGAAGATTCTCAGAACGTTACCAGGGAGATTCAACCCAAAGGTATCGGCCTTAGAATATAGTGCAAATCTGGAAAAACTCGGCAAAGAGGAATTACATGGAGTTCTCATAGCATATGAAATGAAACTTGATGAAGAAGAGGGTACTTCGCATCTAGAAACTGCGTTCGTTGCATCTACAAACCAATAAGGAAAAACAACCTTCAATTGAAATGACATGCACCGGCAAGTGTGAAGAAAAGGGAGATGATGGAGAAGGTCTTTCAGATGAAGAATATGCTTACTTTAACTAAAACCTGTTAAGGGAAAACTCAAAGGTAAACTTCCATTGATATGTTTCGATTGTGGTGAGGTTGGGCATTTCGTAGCAAAATGTACAAACAAAAGTGATGGAAACTCAAAAATAAAGAAAGGCTTTAAGAAATCCAACAAGCAAGGAAAAAGGAAAGGATCCAAAAGGAACTTTCTCTCTAAAGAAGATAGCTCATCATCCAATGAAGAAAGTGACAACAAAGAAGAATCCAATGAGAAAGTATTTTTTATGGCCTATCACAATAAACAAGAAGCATCAAACAATGAAGAAGAGTTGCCAGTTATAGAGTAGAATAATTTATGAGGAGGCAATCAAGCTTATAAAATAGCTCAAGGCCGAGAAGACCCATTCCAATACTCATGAAGAACAAGTTCAAGGTCTCAAAATTGAGTAATGAAGACACACCTATGAAGAGTCACTTCAAAATAAGTTGAAAGAAAGCAACCAAGAAAGGGAAGCATTAGAAGCCAAAGTAGTCTCGTTGCGTAAGGAAGTGAAGAAGGGAAAAACTGTCCAAAACTATGCCAACAGCTCAAGGGCATTGGAAGAAATCATCAACAATCAATGATCTTACAACGACAGAACTGGCCTCGGTTACAAAGAAGAAGAAGCAGGATCTTCTACAACAAAATACAATGAACCTATGAGATCTTACATACATGAAGACTTCATTGGACAATATTTGCAAGCACATCCTTGGAAGACGATTCCTCAACGAATATTTTCATCCAGGTACCAAAATATTTTTCATGGCTATTGTTATTCATGTGGAAAATTTGTTCATAAAGCTGTAGAATGTCGCACGTACCCTATGAACCAATACAATTCCAAGAGATTCTTCAAATATGAACCTCTTAGGGCTCAACGAACATCAATAGATTTTAACATTTAAGAAATAATATGGAATGTTACAAATGTCAGAACTTTGGACACATAGCCAGAGACTGCAAACTTGAAAATCCTCCAGAAGAATCTTCGAAGCCACAGAACGAACCAACATGGAAGAAGAAGAAGACTAATAATTGTGCTCTCACTCTCAAGGCTCAAAACAACAAAGATATGTGGTATGTTGATAGTGGTTGCTCAACGCATATGACTGGAGATAGAAGGAAATTTGTATCTCTGAAAGAGAAGAAGGATGGAACCATATCCTTTGGAAATGATGGATCTTCAAATGTTATAGATCAAAACACACATACAAAGATGTTATGTACAAGAATGTTCTATCAAGCGAAAACACAGGAATCAAATCTGCTCACAGTTGGAAAAATGTGTGATCAAGGACACACAATGCTATTCAACTCCACAAAATGTGAAATCAGGAAAGGCAGGTATGGTAAAATTGTGGCTACAGCAAGTCGAGCTCCAAACGACATTTATGTTCTGGATGAAGCAACTAAAGCATGTCTACTAGCTAAAGAAGATGAAAGCTTGTTATGGAAAAAATGAATGGGTCACATAAACTTTGACAATCTTATCAGGATAAGCAAAAAGGAAGCAGTACAAGAAATGCTAAAAATCTCAAAACCTTCCAACACACTATGTGAGGCATGTCGGTATGGCAAGCAGACAAAAGTCCAATTTAAAACAAATGAACACTTTGCATCACATCCATTAGAATTGATACATATTGATCTATGTGGTCCTGTGAGAACAAAAGGCTTAGATGGATAATTATATTTCATGTCAATGATAGATGACTATACCAGGATGACAGTCGTCAGTTTCCTAAGAAAAAATATGAAGCATTTGAGTGCTTTAAGATCTACAAGGAGTTGGTTGAAAATGAAACTGATTTGAAAATAAAGTGTTTAAGATCAGATAATGGTGGAGAATTCACTTCTAAATTATTTCAGCAATACTGTGACGAAAATGGAATAAAAAGGCAATTTTCAACAGCACGAACACCTCAGCAAAATGGAGTTGCTGAAAGAAAGAATAGAACTGTACAGGAAATGGGTAGAACAATGTTGAAGGACTCAAAATTGGATGAAAAATTCTGGGTTCAAGCAATTGATACGACAATCTTCATTATCAACCGAAGTCTTCTCAGAAATAATTGCAACAAGACTTCATATGAATTATGGAAAGGAAAACCAGCTAATGTAAAATATTTCAGAATCTTCGTAAGCAAATGTTATATCAAAAGAGAAGATCAAAATTTGGGTAAGTTTGAATCACGTGTTGATGAAGGTATCTTTGTTGGTTACTCACGCAAAAGAAAGGCCTATAAATGCTATAATCTAAGATGAAAACAGATAGTGGAGAGCATAAATGTTACATTTGATGAAGATGGTGTTCTAGCGAGTAATGATGAGGATCTAGAATCTTTGAAAATTGAGACAGAGGCTGAAAAAGAGACAGATAAAATTGTAGAACAAGAAGCAACTATCAACGAGGAAGAAGTAAACAATGATCATCAAGATATACCATAAAAAAAACAAGAAGCTCCTCCAAGGAGAACAAAAGAGTGGATTCAAAAGAACCATCCATTAAATCAAATCATTGGTGACATAAATGAAGGTGGACAACTTCGTTCATCATAACAAGCTCACGTTTCTTTTCTAGCAACCTTTGAGCCTAGTAGTTTTGAGGAAGCCAACCAGAATGAACATTGGGTAGCAGCTATGAATGAAGAATTGGATCAAATTGAGAAGAATAACACCTGGGAATTAGTTCCACGACCAAAAGATAAAAATGTCATTGGGACTAAATGGGTGTTCAGGAACAAATTGAATGAATATGGGCAAGTTGCCAGAAACAAAGCAAGATTGGTTTGCAAAGGCTATGCACAAGTGGAAGGAATTGATTTCGACGAAACATTTGCACCAATTGCCAGAATGGAAGCCATCCGAATGTTTCTCGCCTATGCATGTTGAAGAAAAATCAAAGACTATGAAATGGATGTTAAGTCAGCATTTCTGAATGGAGAATTAGAAGAAGAATTTTACATCGAACAACCTGAAGGTTTTCTACTATCACAAAAACAAGACTATGTTTGTAGGTTAAAGAAGGCTCTATATGGTCTCAAGTAGGCTCCCAGAGCATGGTATGCTCATCTTGATGGATATCTACATAAACAAGGGTTCAAGAAAGGTACTGTTGATAGCAATCTTTATGTACAAATAGATAAAGATAGTTTAACAATCGTTGAGGTATATGTGGATGATACAATATTTGGTAGAAATGATGATCGACTAAGTAAGAAATTTTCTACAAATATGCAAAGTGAGTTTGAGATGTCTTTACTTGGTGAGCTGACATACTTCTTAGGGCTTCAAATATCTCAGCAAGAGAAAGGAATATTTATATGTCAAGCCAAGTACATCAAGGAAATTCTCAAGAAATTCAAAATGGAAGATTGCAAACACATCCTTACTCCGATGGTAACAGGTTTCAAATTGAGCATAGACGACTCATCTAAGGATGTGGATCAAAGGTTGTACAGATATATGATTGGTAGTCTTCTATATGTAACAGCCTCTCGGCCAGATGTTATGCAAGCAGTTGGACAAGTAGCAAGATTCCAAGTAGCACCAAAAGAATCACATATTATTGCCATCAAAATAATTCTTCGATATCTAAAGGGCACAGAATAATATGGCTTGTGGTATCCCAAGGGTAACAATCTCATTATTCAAGCCTTTATAGATTCAGATTGGGTAGGAAGCGTTGATGATAGTAAGAGTACTAGTGGAGCAGCATTCTATCTAGGTGGTTGTCTCGTATCATGGTTGAGAAAAAAGCAAACTTCAATCTCGTTATCTACAGTGGAAGCAGAATAAATTGTAATAGCATCATGTTGTACTCAAGTCCTTTGGATGAAACAAACTTTTCAAGATCTTCAAGTACAATTCAGTGAGCCTATTCCCATATTCTGTGAAAACACTAGTGCCATCAGCATCTCCAAGAATCCTATCATGCATTCAAAAACAAAACACATTTCGATCAAATATCATTTTGTTAGAGAAAAAGTCGTTGAAAAGAATATCAAACTTGATTATGTTTGTACAAAAGAACAAACTGCTGATATCTTCACTAAACCTTTTCCTCATGAAGCATTTGAATATCTTCATCAAAAGCTTGGGATTCTCCCAAATTCTCATTAGATTAAAAGTTTGTAGAATGGTTGTGTGTCAGGGGGAGTGGAAGTGTGTACAGGTCCGTAGGATGGTTGTGTTTCAGGGGGAGTTACCCTTTTCCATTGATGTAAAAGGGGGAGAGAATGTTGTAGGAAGAGGTGTCATGATCGCAGGGGGAGTACTTGTGTTGCCATCAATGCCAAAGGGGGAGATTGTTGATCATCGATTGCCATTGATGTCAACCCAAGCAGCACCAGGGGCTAACCCAATATTGCATGGGAATTTTGACCTACCAAATTAATATATTCTAGGTCAATAATGCTTTTGATGGTTTCTACTTGTCGAGATGTTTCCGTTGATATATGGCATGCCATGTAATTCTTCACGGTTTGAGAGATATTCATGTTTGAAGTTTGTACCCCTAGTTAGTGGGCTAAAACCCCATGGGGTTGGGGCATGGGTCATTGAAAAGTCATAATTGATATTTTTTAAGCTCCTAAAATCCCTCCCACATTCATTTGTTGAAGCCCCTCTCAACTTAAGCATTTATATAAATTGTGATCTTCTTTTCCTCCTTAGGCAAGGGATTTTGCCATCTGAAACAGGTCATCGTGGCATTTGTGCTCTAGATTTTTTTTCTACGAAGGTTCAGAAGCTGAAATTTTTATGAGGCGAAGCCGAAATCCTAAGGAAGCTGCTATAAAATTTCAGATCAAGGTGCACAATATTTTTGGAGATATGATCTGTGGAAGTCAGGGTTTTTGCAGGCTCCTGAAATTCATCTCAAAGAAGTGACCTTGGTAAATTCTTCATAACTCTCTCTCTGAGTATCAGATTGGAATTCTGTAAAAAGTGACGGATAGTGCATAGTCTGTACTTTTCTCTCTATCAATTTTATATCCAAATGAAGAAACAGAGACACGTTTCATGTCGTACAAGTGCGCTCTACTAAAACAATCCATAATTAGGGCATTGTGAGAGATTGGGTATAACTCTCACTTGAAGAATCCGATTTGGGTCAAACCTGTGGAATTGAAAAGAAGACTCAGAGTACTACTACAAGACTAAAAATTAGATATTGAGGATCTGAAATAACAGAGATACACCAGATTCAATATCGAGCTCCTAGAAGGCAAGAAAAAGCTATATCATGTGTTGCCAAGGGTCGCAAAGGACCAGAATTTCTACGACAACAAAGTAAAGCAAGGTGCAGCAGAGGGTAGCATGACAAGAGCAGCAACCAAGGTGCATAACAGCAGTGAGAAGTTCATCATATGAATTCTTCAAGTGGGCAGCACTGCATACAATCATTGTAAAGGTATCATTGTACTTAGTCATTGTAAATACATTATTGTACAAACTGTACTAGTATCTATCTACCAAGGGTTGAAGAGGTACTGTTGGGAGGTCGAGGATCATCATTAGTTGGTTGTGTCAAAGTTGGGGTTATGGTCTAGTATATCTTCTTCTTCTACATCATTCTATATCATTGTAAAGTGGACCATTTTCCCTGGTACAGGAGTCCATTCTTCTTTTATTCTTCTATAGGGTGGTAGGGTGGTGCTAAAGTGATTTGTAGCTCATTGGGTGTTAGGGCATCCGTTCAATTTACTATTGAAGAATCTTGGGCGTTGGAGCGTCCATCCAGTGGGAGCTGGATAAGAATGCTTTTCTAGATTATAGGAAGTTGGAGCTTTATTTTCAATTGGAGTTGAATATTAAAGAATTATTAGAAAATCATTAGGTGGTTTTTGTCCCGGAGTGGGTTTCCATCTCAAAAACTATGTGCATTTGTGTTCCTCTTTTTTGTTGCTCTCATTGTACAAACACTGATAATAATTGAAGATTAACTAATGCTCTAATTGAAAGGAATGTTGATTCAACCCCTCCCCCCCCCCCCCCTCTCAGTATTTCCAACAGAGTGTCAATTCATTTGCTTAGAGAATATGGTCTTCTTAATGATACAAATAAAATTCTTATTCATGGATTCAACGAGATCATTCCCCTAAGGGTAATAGTTAATGCAATGCTTCAACACTACTCAAATTTCTAAAGCAAAATCATAAAGCTTTAGCAATGAAAAATATGTTTCATTGTAAAAACAACTAATGTAGGAACGCCAAACCTAGAAATGATGTTTTGATGCAGAAAATTGATGACTTCCTGATCATTCACTTGTTTGAGCGGAATTTCTTCTTTCCATCGCATGGACGAATGTGAGGATGTGATGGCTGAAGTTATGTTGGGATTTTTGAATTCGATGATTTTGGGAAATCAAAGTCATGGGAATCAAATTGAAGAGAGTGGGGCATGAAATACTTCATGCAGAAGCATCAAATGAGTGCACTTGTAGAGATGTCAGATATTGACATCAAGGAGAAATGTCAAGACAAGGATGTGGGTAGGATGGAGTTGCCAGTAGAACATGAATATAATTTGCAAATGGACCGATGGGGATGTTTTTCATTTGAATATCAAGGCCATGGTTTTTTTTCGAGGAAGACATGGGCAGCCTATGAGAACATTCATGCAACAAAGAAGTAAAAGAAAACGTGTGATGTCTTTTGCGAACAAGTCAAGTATTCTTTCCAAATTATTGGATGAAGATGCTTCGTAGGAGATCATGGTGACTTGAAGAAAGTTTCAATTGATGAAGACTTGATATAATGGTGGTCTTGGAATATAGGGTTTATTGAGAAGCTGAGGTGAGTTTTAGACTTGACTTTGATGTGGTATGGAATGCATACCTTGAACATAGTATGTGATATGTTCATGAGGAGCGACTTGATGGATGTGATAGAGGTGATACACCTTGGAGTTGGATGGAGTTGCAACGATGGAGGTGCCTTGGTGGAAGAACATAGGCATGGGTTTAGTTGATGAAGAATTAGTAATTTTTCATGGACATGGAGGCTGATTGATTTATGACCATGGGCAAGACATGCACGAGATGATGAGGCAAGTGAAGACCTACCACTTTGACAACATTGATGGGAATCATATCCTCTGCTCTTAATGTATAGAAACGCATTGCTGAACTTCTAAGAGTTCTTAAATGTATTTATTCATTTATTTTCAACCATGCACTTATTATATATATATATATGTGTGTGTGTGTGTGTGTGTGCCAAAAACATAGCGGACCCCTATCATGGGGGACCACTTTCAATCTTCTACGCCTTAACCCTCCTTTGTTCAGTATTGTTTGTGCTTAGCTTATGAAAAAGATATTTGTTTTTTTCCAAACCTACACATATAACTAGAACATAATCCCAAGTCCCTAAACTTAAGTTTAAATATAGGTATGGATATATACTTGTAATTCCTTTCAACCTACAACTTCTAGAACACATCTTCTCATACCAATAAACCCCACATTCAATTTATATCTATCTATAAATACCTTGCCTTATCACCTCGTACTTTATTTGATTATGGAAACTATCTGGTCAATTATCTTACATGGTCTTATTTCATTTACGTAGTTTCCATTCAAAAAATTTCAACAAGAATTTATAGGTACTCTCTTGCCACTTTCAATTACTAGAAGGACCTTTATCATATCACCTATGTGCATTTTATTTACTTGCAACACACAAAACTAACCAAACAACAACTACATTTTCTAACACACTAACATTTAAATCCATTGTTCAACAACAATAAAATTTTCATTTAAGAGTCTATAATCTCATACCATAGCATTCTATAGTAATAATCATTTCTACTTTCTCCTACACAATCTCAACATTCACATTTCTGTTATTTTCAATTTAAATTATTCATATATTTATCTAGGTCCTTCCAAAGGCAAGTTAAATTCTTCCACGTTCCGCTCAACCTTGAACCAACTATTCTATTAGAAGGTCCAGTCCTCATTGTCAGGAAAAATGTGTAGAAATCCTTGTTTAGGATTCACTTTCTAACCCCCTTACCAAGGTCCTACTAATCCTCTTGGTTTCTAACTAGTATTTCTCTCCCATTAGTTTTCTTTTCAAAATTAATTGTCCTTATCTCCAAAAGTTATTTCCATAAAATCCACCACATGACATTTATCTCGAGTTATACCAATCTTTTCTAGTGGGCTATCCTTTCCAAAAATTATTGTTTGAATAATAATGACAGAAAGAGTATTTTCTTCCTTTTCAATTTTTTTCATGGCAGTTAGGAGTTAATCTCACATTTCACCCTTTAACATATTTCTCAGATGATTAGCATGCCAAACTAATTTCTTCCTTCAATATTTAAAATAAAAATTTACATCAACATATTATGTCACTTGTCCTTACTTTTGAGCCAACAATTAAATGTAAAATACAAAAAGTAAATTTCCCACATGGGTATTACAACTTGTTAAAATTGCATAATTTTGAAACAAAACTAGCTATATAACTCATGTGAGAATGGTGTAAATATGTAAACACTTGGCCAAATATTTTGGAATAAAGAAAAACATAATTCCATACATATTAACAATATTAAAAATATTGCTACATTCTAATTTGAGGAGGAATTTTCTTATGATAAAGCGTTAGAGGATAAAAATGAAAATTAAGATTATAATGTCATTAATCCTAATATAAAAATTCAAATTATCTCTTTATTTTGAGTAATGTAAAAAATGAAATCAAGTTTGTTAAAATAAGCATAAATTATCTTGAGCTCCATAATGAAATTGGAAATTGGACATGTGATGGGTTGAAATAATCTCTCAACTTTATAAAATTAAGAAGGTTGAAGGTGAAAAATACTCCCTTAAAATTTCTAATGTATACTCATATTAAATTTCAATTTCAAAATATTTATGATATTATCATCCTTAATAATGATCTTTGAATTCTTTTTCATACTTTTTAAAAATACATTTCTAAAAAAACTATAAAATAAAATTTGACCTAAGTGGACATCTACCGCAAACACTATATACAAGAGAAATTCAAGTAATATTAACTACCTTAGTAATAAGGTGTTAATATGAGTAGTCATAAATAACTTGTTGATGTGAATTAATGGGCTTAATAGAATATATATATATATATTCTTCAAAGATACTTTTAATATTTTTACTAATCACCCACCAATTATATTAAAAGTTAAATACTTTACATATTATTTATTAATTAATTATTTTGTAATTGCTTGTATTTGAATTTAGAGTGACTTTATCAAAATTTACTTATTATTTTGAATCCTTATACTAATTACACACATGTATTTGATGTTAAAGTGATCTAATTGTTAAAGTTTATCTTTGTGTACATACTATCATGTAGAATTAAACTTGAGATCTCTTAAAACAATATATATGTTTTTAACCATTAAAAATATTCAAATATATATTTTAACTCTTCTAAATTTTGAGAATGTGAAAAAGATTTGTGAAATTTCTATGTTTTAATTATATAAACTTCATAATGTGAGTGGCACATTAATTTTTTTTTAACAATATTGAATCAATTTATCGATTCACAAATACAATATAAACCAACAAAAATAAATAAAATTTAACAAAAAAATTGAATACCTAATTCCAATTAAAAAATCAAATGTTAATCTAAACTTTTATTCAATTATATTTTATTACAAATTATATATATATAACAAAATATGAGGTCATAGTCAAAGGCGAGGTTGCTAAATGTATACACAACTCCCCCCTCCCCATTTTTTTTTTTGGAATTCCTGAATTTAGGAAGTAAAAATATTATAATACTTTAAATATATGGAAATTTAAAGGGAATATTGAACTTTTTTCAATAAATTTTTAGATGTAGAAAATAATAATAATAAAAATAGCGATAATTTATTTTAAATTATTAGAAGTGAATTTAAATAATAATATTTTATTTTAATATTAAATTATTGGAGGGATGTCATGGTTATCTCGTGCAAGTATTAGAAGTGATGATTGACTACTATGTGATTTATTTCACTAGTTTCAATCTCACTTCTTCACTCCTTTGAACATGGCCAGATGCAATTGGATGCAATGAATGTTAGGAGGACTATTCAAAAATCATTAGAAAATAATAAGTTACTACTACTTTTCATGGAAATGATCATAAATGAATGGCTTACTTATCCCAAAAAAAAATATTTGATATAAATTTTAAATGTAATTAAATAGAAAATTGATATTATTTTTTAAATAACTTTTTATAATATTAATTTTTTTTCTTAGAACTTCAAAATTCAGTTTGTAGGATTTTAAAATACTTTCTATTTAATAAAGTGGAATTTCAATTTTTAATTAGATTATTTTCAAATTTTAATTAGAATAAAACATTAAGTGTATTTTATAATCTAATATTTAAAATAATATCTATTCTATTTATTCATTGCTAAATATAATATGTATATTAATAATATTAAGCAAAAATTCTTTTTTTCATGATGGTTTAACTTGAAGCTATGCATTCATTTTGAGATAGTATACACCCTTTGAGTGAGCCACTAGTTGAGTGCGCCTAATAGTTAAGAGCATATGTTTTCTCCTAAGAAGTCACAGATTCAAAACCAAAAAGACATTAAAAACTTAAAAAAATAGAATATGTATTATTATTATTATTATTATTATTAAATTAAAAATGAAATAATAGTTACACATTAAGTAATTAAATAATCTCACTAGCACAAAGGGCCTAGTAAGAATGACCGGCCTGGTAAGAAAGGTGACCAAATCTGGATGAGGCTATTAAGCATTTTATATAGTTAAATTTAATTGTTTTGTATTTATTTTTTAATTTTAGATAAACTTTTAAAATATCGAAGTAATTTGACAGAGTTTTTTTGGTTTGTTTTTCATTTTTAATTTTTAATTTAAATTGTTTTAAAATTAAAATTAAAAAAATCTATAACAATCCAATTTTATGGACAAAACTCCCTCACGAAACGTAAAACTCGCACTTCAATACAATTCCAATGAAAAATTAACCTAAAACTACACAAAGAAAATGGATCTCTATATTCTTTCTAACCTACCTTTGCCCAAAGAAGGTCCAGGGTAAACTTATTGGGTTGTATGTGCGCAACTAACTCCAAATTTTATAAATATTTAAAATCTAAAATTTTATATCTAAATTTTTATTCTTGCTTTCCTTACTTCACTAATCATTCCAAGACACAATTGACAGTCTGGGAGTGACTGAGGAATATTTATTTTGCAGAGGGCTTACTCTATACTAACGATTAAAGGTTTTCATGATGGATAGATCATTTTTTTCCAGAATGCTTATGGTATAGTGATAAAATCTTTTCATGGACAGATCCTTATTTTCGAGAGGACTTATGGCAGAGCGGTTTATCTGTTGATATGTGGATCTACCAGTTTTGGGTAAAGAATTTATCAAGAGCATAGTGTTTATCAAGAGCATAGTTTTTGTTTATTAAAATTTTTTCTCTCCTGAAAAAAAAAAAAGTTCAGGATTCTATCTCTCTACTAGCCAGATTAGGTTTTTGCAGGATTTCACAGTGAGTTCTCTAGAAAATCCAAATCCAGAGAACCAACAAGCACAAAGATGTTAGCTTCAAGAGGCATGTTTATCACTCTCCAAATCCAGAGAACCAACAAGCACAAAGATGTTAGATTCAACAGGCATGTTTATCACTCTCCTAATCATTTACATTGTTGTCTAGTTAGTTCCTTCTGATTATTTGGATTGAATAAGAAAAACCCTTGTCAGCTTGATAAGCAATTTGTTGCACTGTGTATAGTTTTGTAGAAGAAAAAGAGAAAATAAGAAAATGGAGATGATAGATGAGAAATACGTGGACATGATTAGTGGATTGTTTGCATATAACCCTGTCAGGTTACCAGTTGAGCAGGATCCCACAAAAAGAAAAACCCTTGTCAGCTTAATAAGCTATTTGTTGCATTGTGTATTGTTTTGTAGAAGAAAAAGAGAAAAGAAGAAAATGGAGATGATAGATGAGAAATACGTGGACATTATCAGTGGATTGTTTGCATATGACCCTGTCAGGTTACCAGTTGAACAGGATCCCAAAAAGGCTCTCTACAATAGAAAAACTCTAGAGAGCATATGGGAAACTAAACATCAAGCACTAAACCCATATACTAGACAATGGTTCGACATCAAGAGTGCCATTCCTCAAACAGAATTAAGGCGAGAAATGGAGCACTTTATGGAGCTTCACAAAGTTCCCAACGATGATGGTGAGTTAGATGTCATTTCTGAGTATACTGTGATTCTAGATGAGGTTAAGATGAAGCAACATTTGAAAATTTTGGCCAATTATATATCAGAAAAAGCGATGAGACAAAAACAATACTGGGTTATGATGAAAAAATACAAACATTTAGATCTCTACATGGCTTCAGATGTTTCGATAAACTTTCCCAAATGCATCAAAGGAGATCAGAAAATTAGGAGGATGTCTGTAAGGAATTGACATGGTTGATAGATGTCATTGGCCTGAGACTATCCGATATCGTGCCAGAACATTTAAATATGGGTTATCAACAAAGTATAGGGTGTTGGAATTACTCCCAACCACTGCCATGAATAAGGAGTGGCATCACCCCACGCTTCATTGAATTTTCTATGCAGGGAAGAAAAAGCCTCAATTTTCAAATCTCAATGCGTTCACGCAAAAAATCAAAATAGAGTACCGGGAACCATACTTTGTGTTATTTCTTACTTATTCGTATTCACCTACCTATTTTCCTGCAGCTTCATGCCCACAAGTTTTCTTGTTTACCCCTTAAGCCTTCCACCGAAAGTTATTTCCCCGCCTATGTGATATCGGAGGGACCCACCACATATCCTTACCACATTGTAAATCGCTGCAAACCTTTACATTTCGTTATTATTTACCTTCGCGCCATATCGCATTTCCCACCGTTTAACTCCCCGCACATCGCACCCCGCAACTTTTAAGTTGTAACACTTAAGCACCTCGCCAAACTTACGATTTTTCTGATGTGATTTGGTGGGACCTGCAACCCACCTTACCACATTACATTTCCGCTTTATATCTTACCTTTTGTATTTCACACTTACCATATGTTTTAATGCATCGCTGCCCGCACTTCGCAAAGTTCAAATTTTAAGTTTTAAAGCCACCCGCAAGTTGTTTTATGTTATTCATGATGTGATCGCAAAGGGGGCATGTGTCAAGCTCACAAGGGTAGCGTAAAGTTCACATCACAAAGCTCAGGAGATAATGGATAAGCACTCACAAGTTAAGTTGTTTACATTGCAATGCGATATGTGCCATGTCACAATCGTACATCACAAATTTTAATGTTTTCCCATAAGCTCATATGTTAAAAGTTAAAATCGTTGATGAGCGATTTGCGATGGAGGCATAGGATGCGATGTGTCTTCAGAAGCGGAACCCATAATATTTGAGGTCCACTTTTTTGTTTTTATGTACGTGTTTTCATGTATAAGTAGCCGAACAGAGCCGAGGGATGATTTTGTTGTTGAACGTTGATTCTACATTGAATTTATTTGAATGCTCATGCTCCGGCCAATTTTGTATAAACCTATGTAATTTCATTTTGTTTTGAGTGAAGGAATGAATCAAGTTTGAGAGAAGAGTTGAATAAATTTAAAATAATTCCTCTTCTGCGTTATTTCACTGTCTGTCTGTGTATGATTGTTAATTCCACATTATTTGTGCATTCTATGTGTTGTGGGGGAACACATCGCTCTGTGTGTTTTTTTGTTCAAAATTTCCAACATGGATTCAGAGAAGGTTTAGGGTCTTAATGAAAGAATGAGTCTTTACTGAAGAAGTTGTAAGATTTATTTTAGAAGCAAAGTCTCCAGCAGTGAGAATGCTTTTACAGCAGTGAGAAAGTTTATTTTTACACAGTCAATATGGTAGCAGTAGGCACAAGCCTAACTAATCCCCAAATACCATAGTTCAATATGAAGAATTATGATTATTGGGCCATTACAATGAAGGCCCTATTTTCTTCACAAGATATTTCAGAGCTAGTGGAACATGGTTTCAAAGAACCAACAAATGCAACAACATATAATTATTTGACACAAGCAGAAAGAGATTTGTTGAGAGATAATAAGAAGAAGGACTCCAAAGCCCTCTTCTATATCTTCCAAGCAGAATATGAGAGTATTTTCCCAAGGATTGCAGTAGCAACAAAGTCCAAGGAGGCATGGGATACCCTCTAGAGAGCCTATCAAGGCATGGAGAAGGTGAAGACAAAAAAACTTCAAATGTCGAGAAGAGATTTTGAAACTCTCTATATGAAAGAGTCTGATAATATAGACTCATTCTTCACACATGTGGTTGGGTTGTTACCCAGATCAGGTCTCATGGAGAGACACTTGAAGAAAGGATACTAGTGGAGAAAATCTTAATAATTCTACCATTAAGGTTTGATGCCATAGTAGTGGCCATAAAAGAGACAAAGGATCTCTCACAATTTTCAGTGGATGAGCTTCATGCATCATTGATGTATCATGAGCACAGACTGAACAAAGCAACAAAATCCTCATTGGAGCATGCATTCAAGACACAAATGTCTTTTGGTTAAGTTAGAGGTCAAGGAAGATCAAACAACTGAGGAAGAGGAAGAAACCCACACAGAGGTGGAATAAGGAGCCCTGCAAGCACAAGTGGAAGGGGCAACAATGAGAATCAAAGCCAAGGATCAAGCTAGAATCAAGCTAGAAATCAGGCACAAGGATAGAGATATGATAAATCTCAAGTCCAATGTCATTATTGCAAAAAGTATGTCCATTATGCAAATGAATGTAGAAAGAAGCAAAATGACATGGGTAGTAAACCTAGTGTAAATTTTACAAAAGGAAATCAGAACCAAGGTAGTATGCTTTTAACTTGTTATGTAGCACAAGAAAACCAAGAATATGTATGGTTCTTAGATTCAGGTTGTAGTAACCATATGACTGAAAACATAGCAATATTTTCCTATCTAGATGAGAGTGTAAAATCTAAAGTGACAACGGTGACTGATAGCAAGGTCTCTATCATGGGGAAAGGAAGAGTAAATATACTAAGAAATAAGGGAGAGAAGAAGTTCATGCCAGATGTATATTATGTCCCTGGCTTGAAATGTAACCTTATAATCATTAGACAGCTCATGCAAAAGGGCTACAATGTGTTTTTTTAAAATGATGTGTGCACAATCATGGATATACCTCCAAGTAGACAGCTCATTGCAAAATTGCATATGAGAAGAAATAGAATGTTTCCTCTCAAGATCATATCATACTTGAAGGAAGAAGGTGATGTAGTAGTTGTCACACAAGAAATATTTCAAGAAGAAGTGAAATATGAGAACTAGTTATGGCATTTGAAATTTGGATATCTCAATTTCATAGGTTAGAACTTGTTGCATAGTTAAGGCATGGTAAAGGGATTACCACTCATAGAGAAACCAGACAGCATATGTGAAGGCTGCATCTTGGGAAAACAAGACAGAGAATCATTTCCAGCATGAAATAATATAAGGTCAAAGGCACCCTTGGAGATTTTCCACTAAGATTTGTGTGGACCAATGCAAACGCCATCATTAGCTGGAAATCATTATGTTTTGACATTTATAGATGATTACACAAGAAAGACATGGTTTTATTTTCTAAAACAGAAAAGTGAAGTGTTTGAATATTTCTACCACTTCAAAGCTCTTGTTGAGATGCAAAGTGGACACCACATAAAATTTTTGAGAACTGACAGAGGAGGAAAGTATATCTCCAAAGACTTCCTACGTTTCTGCAGGGAGCATAAGATTCACAAGAAATTTACCACAAGGTATACACCTCAACAAAATGGTGTAGTAGAAAGAAAGAATAGGACCATCATGGACATGGTAAGAAGTATGTTGAAGACAAAACATTTTCCAAATGATTATTGGGAAGAAGCTGTCAATTATGCAGTTTATTTTCTTAATAGATGTCCAACCAAAGTTGTTATGAACAGAGTTCCAGAAGTAGCATGGAGTGGAACAAAGCAAGTTGGCACTCACATGAGAATGTTTGGATGTGTGGCATATACACATGTCCCGGATCAGTTAAGGAAGAAGTTGGACAGCAAGGGGGAGAAGTGTATATTTGTTGAATACAGTGATGAATCCAAGGCTTATAAGCTTTATAATCCATCAACCAAGAAAGTAATAATTAGCATAAATGTTCAGTTCATATAAAAAGAAGCTTGGGATGGAAGTTTAGAGAAAACTATAAAAGTGAAGACATGTATGTCTCATGATGAGAAAGAGAAAGGGACTGCAACAAGAAACTCCTCAACTGTGGCTCCTCCTCCACCTACACAAATCTCAACAGAGTACGCCACAAGCAACCAATAGAGCAGCATTGAGAAACCAAGAAAGTGCTTCTCCAAACACACCACAGGGATATGCAAATCCCTCGAGTTTAAGTGCAACTCCAAGCACATCTTCAACAAATGCAAGAAGACCAAGATTTAGAAATTTAAGTGAAGTTTATGAGCAAGAAGAAGTTGATAATAATACTGGTTTGAATTCTTTAGTTTTTTATTTTGTCATGTTGATGACCCAATCCATTTTAAGAAGTAGTGAAAGAAGAAAAGTGGATTGAAGCAATGAATGAAGAGATAGGAGCAATATAAAATAATGATAATGGGAGTTAGTGGACCTCCCACAAGGAAAAGAAGTTTTTGAAGTGAAATGGGTCTATAAGACCAGGAGAAATATTAAAGGCAAGATAGAAAGGCACAAAGCAAGACTTGTTTTCAAAGGCTACAAGCAGCAACAAGGAAGAGACTATGAGGAAACCTTTTCACCTGTTGCAAGGATGGAGACAGTGCAGACAGTGTTGTCTAAAGTAGTAAAAAAAATGGAAAGTTTATCAAATGGATGTGAAGTCAGAATTTTTGAATAGAGTTTTGAAAGAAGAGGTGTACATTGAACAACCTCCTCGCTATGAGATAGAAGGCCACGAACACAAAGTGTGTAAGCTGAAGAAAGTTTTTTATGGGCTAAAGAAAGCACCAAGAGCATGGTACAACAGGATTGATGCTTACCTGATAGACAATGGGTTTGACAAGTGTGATGGTGAACCCACAATCTACATCAAAGAAAAAGACGGTAAAATCCTTATTGTTGTTTTGTATGTAGATAATTTGATTTTTATAGGAAATGATGTTTCTCTCATTGCTGATTTAAAGCAGTCATGAAAAGTGAATTTAAAATGACTAACTTGGGTTTGAAAAGATATTTTTTGGGCATAGAAGTAAAGCAAACATAAAAGGGGATTTTTATCTCTCAAGAAAAGTATCATTGAAGAAGTTTTAAAGAGGTTCAATATGCAGAACATCAAGCCAACAAAAACTCCAACTGTCATGGGGTTGAAGTTGAGCAAGGAATATTATAGCAAGAATGTCAATTCGACATTGTACAAGAGCATAGTTGGCAGTATAATTTATTTGACTGCAAATAGGCCTGATATAATGTATGTAGTAATTTTGATATCTAGATTCATGGAGACACCCAAGGAGACTCATTGGCAAGCAGCTAAGAGAATATTGAGGTATGTAAATGGAACAAATGAGTATGGTGTTCTATACTCCTCAACTGATAATTTTAAGATGATTGGTTACACTAAAAGTGATTGGGTTGGAAGTTTAGATGACATAAGGAGCACATCAGGGCATGTTTTTCATTTGGGACCAGGAGCCATTTGATGGGATTCCAAGAAGCAACCAATAGTTTCATTATCAACAACAAAAGATGAATATGTAGCAGTAACAGTAGCAACATGCCATGAAGTTTGGATGAGAAGGATGCTGAGAGATTTATATCATGAGAAAGACAAAGGACCCACAATTTTCTGTGATAACAGCTCAACAGTTTCTTTGTCAAAGAATTCTGTTTTCCACAAGAGAACAAAGAATATAGATGCCAAATGTAATTTTATAAGGGAATTAGTTAACAATGGTGAAATTGTTTTGCAACATTGTAGGTGAGTGGAATAGTTTCTGGTATCCTCACAAATTCATTGGGACAGAAGAGTTTTGTTTATCTCAGACAGTGTCTGGGAATGATTGATTGCAGCAATTGTGATTAAGGGGGAGTGTCAGAATTACTCCCAACCACCTCCATGAATAACGAGTGGAAGCAGCCCACGCTTCATTGAATTTTTGTGCACGGAAGGACAAGCCTCAGTTTTCAAATCTGGAGGCATTCACGCAAAAAAACAAAATAGAGTACCGAGAACCATACTCTGCATTATTTCTTACTTAGCCGTATTCACCTACCTGTTTTCCCACAACTTCGTGCCCGCAAAGTTTCTTGTTTACCCCTTAAGCCTTCCACCAAAATTTATTTCCCCGCCGATATGATATCGACAGGACCCACCACATATCCTTACCGCATTGTAAACCGCTGCAAACCTTTACATTTCATTATTACTTACCTTTGCGCCATATCGCTTTTCCCACCGTTTAACTCCCCGTACATTGCAGCCTGCAACTTTTAAGTTGTAACACTTAAGCACTTCGCCAAACTTAAGAATTTTCCGATGTGATTTGGTGGGACCCGCAAACTACCTTACCACATTAAATTTCCACTTTATACCTTACCTTTTGTATTTCGAACTAACCATAAGTTTTAGTGCATTTCCACCTGCACTTCGCAAAGTTCAAGTTTCAAGTTTTAAAGCTACCTGCAAGTTGTTTTATGTTATTTATGATGCAATTGAAAAGGGGGCACATGTCAATCTTAGGAGGGTAGCACAAAGCGCACATCACAAAGCTCAAGAGATAATGGATAAGAGCCTGCAAGTTAAGTTATTTACATTGCGATGCGATATGTGCCACGTCACAATCACACAATGCAAAGTTTAATGTTTTCCCATAAGTGCATATGTTAAAAGTTAAAATCGTCGATGAGCTATTTGCGACGGAGGCGCCGGACGCGATGTGTCTTTAGAAGCAGAACCCATAATATTTTAGGTCCATTGTTTTGTGTTTCTGTATGCATTTTCATGTATAAGCATCCAAATAGCGTTGAGGGATGATTTGGTTGTTGACCGTTCGATTCCGCATTGAATTTCTTTGAATGCTCAGGATCTGGCCAACTTTGTATAAACCTATGTAATTTCATTTTGTTTTTAGTGAAGGAATGAATCAAGTTTTAGAGGAGAGTTGAATAAATTTAAAATAATTCCTCTTCTGAATTACTTCGTTGTTTGTCTATGTATGACTGTTAATTCTGCATTCTTTGTGTTGTGGGGGAACACATCCCTCTGTGTGTTTGTTTTGTTCAAGATTTCCAACATAGGGTTAATATCTATGTTTCGGTATACTTAAAATAATAGTGGGGGATTTCCAAAAATGCAGTCGATTTTGTTGTGAAATCTCTCAAAAGCTTTTGATCAAATACTTTTGATTTCTAACATTGGAAGAAAATTTTTCCATGACTTAGCAGGCAAGGGGTTGATCATTTCCTTTCTACAATTATCTCGTTTGCGTGCAAAACATAACAGCAAATACTACTTGAACCATGGGATTGGAATAGTGTGAACATCATGGCTCTTACCATGAGAGATAACTCATTTTGACATATGCCTGAAGGTGTTGGTTGATGCTCTAATTATCTACATGGGTCTATAAATTCCACCGAGATCACATGAAATCAATTATTTTATAGAGGGTCGAGCAACTGATATCCATGCTCAGGCATAGAATAATTCGGAGGCCCTAGAAAAGGGCCTTTGGATGATCCACGATGTACTCATGTGTTGTGAATCGAGCTCCAAAAAGAGAAGAAAAGAGATATCAACTCCTTATAAATAAGCCACTTTGAGGGGGAAACCTCCAATACATTACATGAATGAAAAATTCTTGGATGATACAAATGACCAAAACCTTCTTCTATTGGTAGAATTGTGAGGCCTGGTAAAATCTAGTGGGGCCTGATATATTCTAAGCACTAACAATAATAATGTAAGGCACAATAATAAAAATATACTAAAATTCCTGAGTACAAAGAAAATAACAATAAGGAGGCGGTACCTTACAACTTAATATAATAAGGGACTACACTATTAATATAGGGACTTAACATGCCCCTCTCCTTCAAACAAGTGTTGTCCTCAACGCTTGATTATTTCTTGATGCTTCTGTATAAAATTCTCATCCTCCCATGTGGAATCTTCTACAGGAAAGTTCTTCCACTTGCTAAGATACTCTGAAATTGATCGCACTTGTCGAGTTCTTGTTTTTGTGACTGCTTCATAAATTCTTCCGATGTGATGTTGATCTTCCTGTTGTCTCATTAGATTCTGCACCAAAGTTAGGTTATCCTTTGAGAGTTGGAGAAGTTGTTGTTGACGCTCGATGTGATCTTCCACTAATTTATCATCCATATTATCTATTATTTGATCCTTCAAACCATCCAAATTAACCTTCATTTCTGCTTTTAAACCATCTATGTCATCTTCGACTGCTCTTCGTAAGATCGAAATTTGTTTCACTTGGTACCGTAATTTTGATATCTCATACTGCAATTCTTCCTCTTCGTGCATCATAGTATAGCTTTTTGAGGGCTTAATGGGTGTGGAATTATTTTTTGGAGGCATTATAGAACCCAATACTAATAAAAATTCTAAAATATGCCCTTGGAATCACTTCAAAATGCTTTTTCAAACAAACGTTATGCAATTTTAAAAACCAAAGACACACCTTTTTCTTCATTTTGAGGAGCTAGATATTGAAACTGAATTACCTTTGTGATTTCAGATATTCAATATCTGAAATTTGGCACTGAGGTAGCACACTGAATTCTCTTGAGAATGTCACAGGTTTGACCTAATTTGGATTCTTTAAGACAAATTTGTGCCCAATCTCCTACGATGACCTAATTATGGACTAGTTTAGTAGAGAGAACTTATACGACTTGCCACGTGTCATTGTTTCTTCCTTTGGCTCTGAAATTGATAGAAAAGAAACTACAGTCTGTGTACTTGCATCCAATTTTTACATCATTCCAATCCAATGCTTAGAGAGAGAGTTACGAATATTTTCCCACAATCACCTCTTTGAGATGAAATTAGGGAGCCTGAAAAAGACCTAACTTCCACAGACCATATCTCCGAAAATATTGTGCATCAATATCTAAAAAATTTCGATGATGTTCCTCAGGTTTGTAGCTTCGCACTCTAAAAATTTCAGATTCTGAACCTTCGTAGAAAAACAATTATAGTGAAAATGCCACGATGACCTGTTTGGAGCAGCGAAACCCTAGAATCCAAAGCTCTGATACCAAATGTTGTGAATCCAGCTCAAAAAAAAGAAGAAAAGAGATATCAACGCCTTAGAAATAAGCCACTTCGAGGGGGCAACCTCCAATACATTACATGAATGAAAAATTCTTGGATGACACAATGACCAAAACCTCCTTCTATATATAGGAGTCCATGGGGCCACAATATAGTCCTAGTGGGGCCTCAATGTAATTCTAGCCAACCTAACAATAATAATGTAAGGGCACAATAATAACAATATGGGGGTTACAGGGGTAGAAAAATAACAATAATGGGGGCTACACTAACATAATAAGGGACCACACTATTAATATAGGGACTTAACATCATGGAAGGAGGCCCATTAGCTCAAACTTTCCAAGGTTCCAGAGGTTCTGGTTTAGTTACAAAGATTTTTGGTATGTTTAAATGCTTTACTTAGGTTCAAAATGAGGATAAGAATGATAGAATGATTTGTCCCAAAGGATGTAGAACATTTGAGTGTGTTCACTTCAGAATTTCTCAACATGGAATCAGTGCAGTAATATCCAAAGGAGGTCTACATAAATTTGATTATAGTGAAGTTATGTAGGAATTCTTGAGAACCTATCGTGAGCGAGCAACATTAGCTCGTGAGAGAAGCTGAAGTGAGGATTAATTTCCTACTCTATTTTTCAACTTACCTTTTAGGTGTGCATAGTTTTGGACAAGATTAGACCATGAAAACCGTGAGGATTAGTCATGAGTTCACAGTATCATTATATTTCATATGCATGTAACATTTTCTTTAGCAAGTTTTATGCATGTAACTTTTATCATCCTCAAGTATTTTTAATTTGAAAAAAAAAACATTATATGAATCTTTTTATTTTATAATTAGTGCTTTATAATTAGTGTTTTTGGCTTACTATTAACCACACGTAACCCATAACATCAAGTGGTTTAGAATTAGAATGAAAAATAATTATTAAGTAATTTTGGCTTACCACAAACTTTCTATTATATTAAATTTATGGATTACAACTATTACATTTGTGGGCTTTTATGGATGGCCTTCAACCATCACACCATTTGATTTTTGTGGATGACCCTCAACAATTACATGTTGAGGGTTTTACATCAAGTTACCAAGTACTTTCATTTTACTAAAAATATTATATCAGGTGGATTCTAGCTAACCATGAACCTTTTTCTTTGGTCATAAGTAGTTTTAGCTTACCATGAACCACTGATAACATAAAGTGGTTTATAATGATCACTAACTATCAAGTGATTTATATTTAACAAAAAAAATCCCTTACATTAGTGGTTTTAGTTGAGCAAAAACATTCTTCTATCTTATGGGATTATACTTGTCTCATCAACATAGGCTTAAGTACAATGAATTTCAACTTTCAATTTAGGCTTATATAACCCCTTTACAAACATACTAAAAAATCCATTCTTTTTCCATATTACTCAAGGAATACCATTAACATCATAATAGATTTCATATTTAATGGATTCATTGCATGTGGATCTCAATTTTGAACACACTATCAATTTATTGTTACCTTGTTTCACTTCTTTATTATGATGTTAGCCATCTTTTTTTTTCTCTCACCTTTCTTTTATGCCTTCATCATTCATTTTACTATTCAATTCTCTTTTCTATTGCATCACTTTTTATATCATATCCTTTCATTCTACTTTGGTTGCATCATTTATTTTATTTTTCTTGCTTACACTTTTTTCTATCATCCTTTTTGTCATGGTGTATTTTTCTCATTTTCTATTTTCATCAATCATTTGTTGAGAAACCAAGTGTAATGTAATCTAACACCTAATTTCCTTCCTTGATAATTACTTGTGAATGTTAGATGTCTTCTTATTATTTTATTCCTCAAGAATCTATGTAAATATTCAATATTTCAAAAAAATATAGAGATCACAAAGTCATCAAAATTAGGTTGCTAGCAAGAGAAAACCCAATAATGTTTCTCTTATAGAATCAGATCAAAATGAGGGATATCTAATACCAAGACCAAACTGTCACCCAAGACACCAAGTCCAACCACACTCAAATTCACCTCCAAGAGTCAAATATGTTCCAATCTAGTCAAACTTCCAAAATATTTGGTCCTCCAACAATAGGGCCAAAATTCTGCCTATGTAATAGCTCATAAATTTCATCCTTTTTCACTCATGTGAGCTACAATAGGTATGAAACTTGTTCAAAAACAAATATTCTTATATGCTCTAGCTTCTTTCTCTCCTTTTACTTCAACCTTCCTCTCCTTCTGTGAATTTACAAAATGCTTCTTGTTGTGATGAATGAACATACTCCAAGTAGGTTGAACTGTCTTTTATATATGATATAGGGATTAAAAATTTTCATGGACAGATATTTATTTTCCAGAGGTCTTATGGTAGAGTGATCTATATTTCAATATATGGATGTACGTGTTTCTCTCCTTTAATATATGGATGTACCTATTTTGGGTAAATAATCTACCTTGTTTATTAAGAGCTCATTTAGTCTAAATATGTCATTTAATTCGTTAATCAACTTCCAAAATCCTTGACACCCTAATTAGCTAAAGTAGGCCACTATTTCTAAAAATGGTCTTGTAAGCTAATTCCTCCACATTTTCCACTTTGAAACATCAAATATGGATGAAAAAAATATGTAAAGAACCAATATGGATCAATGCTACTAAAATACCCAAAAGGGGTTTCTCAATATATTCTCTTGTCAAAAATCACTAGCATAAAAATGGCCATAATCCTAAAAATCCTTCATACTTCCGTTATGTGTATAATATATAAAATAATAAAAATAATAATAATCATTATTAATTAAATAATAGCATGATTACTCGTTAAAGGGAAAATTTCCTAGTATATAAGTAGGACCCTCATTTGTAACCAACAACATATTCTTCAGTCATACATTTATACAATATATTTTATATTCCTAAAATGGACTCTTTCAATGTATTCCAAAGATCCTGGACTAGATGACATTCCTAAATGAAATTTTTTCATTATAGTGGTATGAGAGCTATTCAGCACTATGTCCACTCAATTGCTACACAGAGACAGACTAATTCAGCCCTTGGCCATCAACTTTGTATCAAGTTCATTACTTTTGTGATTGAGGCTTTTAGCCATATAAATATTTTGGAGGTTCTCTATTTTTCCATGAGTTCTCTGGCCATTAAATAATATATATATATATATATATATATATATATATATATATAGGAATGGAATACAAAAAATAAGAGTTATAAAAAAAGAGAAACAAAATTATAACAGAAAAAATAATTCAAAGAAAAAAATTAAAAGAATATAAATAAATAAATAATTTAAGAAAAAACAAGAAATTAAAATGTTGTTGTTGCTCGACCAACCACATAGTTGTTGCCACCTGACGGGACATCAACCAATAACCACATAACCAACAACATATCCCCCACCACTAACACAATTGGTCTTGACAACAAACCACATCCAAAGTCACCACCTCCTCGACCCTTCCAAACTATATGCCATCATATCAATCCATATGCACTAATACGCCCTACCTAGACAACATCTAGTTATTGATTTATTAGCTATAAGTTCTCCAAAAAAAAAAAAAATCGTCTCCTTCAAGGAATAAGGGTATATTCTTGTATTTTTTTAACTATTTAGATCACCAATTCATTTTCTATTAGAAAATTCAAAAAAATTTAGATCAGTTTATTGACTAGCCTCGAGAAACCATGTCTATCATTTAATTTAAGTGTTTTCTCTTTCAAGGGGAGAGTTCAGAAATCAAGAACCATGCCAAATCACAAAGTTAATACAAAAAAAAAATTAAGGTATGCAAAGTTAAAAGTCATATCCACGATACTTAAAAGGAATAATAATAATAATAATAATACAATAATAACAACAACAACAACATTAACAACTAGGATATTCTCACTTGATTAATTTACAAAAGGAATATATTAAGGGGATAGTTATAAAGGAGTCATATATATATATTGAAGATGTGGGATTTTCACAATTTTTACATTGATTCGTTACAAATTCAAAACCAAACTATATATGAAAAAATTATTGATAAAATAAATTGGATTCAATCATTTAAGAGAAAAGAATAACCTTTATAATGGAAGAGAAAGAAATGCTTTTAGAAACTTCATACAACTATGATTCAACATTATTTAGAATTAAAGGAACTCTCGCCTACTGAAGATAAAAATTATATAAACCATAAAATGGCTAACCAATTGGTGATTTATGAGTCAAATAAGATTGAAAAATTAGACCATTGGAACACGAATCAATATGGCATAACTAATTCATAATTAAACATGGGGGGCTATACATTTATATTACAATTATCGTTTCAATTCCTATAGGGCGATCAAGGTGACATAATTTTGGACATTTTCCTACTAGAAGAAAAAAATAATGTTAAAGGATGTTACATTGAAACCAGATTTAGTAACACTAGAAGACAAAAACGTTATCTCAAAATTGATCCTTTAAAAAAATTAAAAGTCAATGCAAAATATACATAAGGAAGTTGAGAAGGCTACCACAGAAAAAAATGAATAAGTTTCTTGCCTAAAGGACCACAACTAAAAATTACTAACACAAATTAAGAAGCTTAGGAAGGACAATAAGTCATTGGAAAAGAAGGTATAATATTTTATCGAAAGGAAGTGTCAAAATATTCAAATGTGGAAATACATATCCCATTAATCTCACATTTCATACAAGTCCAAACCCAATTGAAGTCAAAGCATACTCAACTCAACACCATCAATACTTGAATATGTTTTAACCAACTCGAAAAATTCAATTGAATATTTTGCAACAAACTCAACAACATCAAGTGAATATTTCACAACCAACTCAACAACGCCAATACTTGAAGTAAATCTAGAAATTTCCAAAAGCATGATGGGAGAAAATCATATCATAAGAAATCCTTATTGACACCCTAATCATAAAATCAGAGACCTTAATCAGTCATTGTGTTAGCAAAAATTGGAAAGGAAACATCAAACTTATGTTCTAAAGACTATTGATGTCATTACAATACAGTGTTACGTTAAACATCCATCCAAAGTATCTAGTAACCACAAGATTGTATATAATATTGATTTAGCATGGTTAGATCCTTTCCCCAATTAAATTTTTATTTTATCACTGAGAGGATCCTATCATGTTGTATCATCAAAGATGAAAGCTTGAAGAATTCCAAAATAGGTGAAAAGATAACAAGAAAAAGAAATGGATGACACACCTTGTCAGAAATATGTTTTAAGGAAAATGCTTTTCTGAAGAGGAAGGAAATGTTATGAATATAATATATAAAAATGATAATAATCATCGTTAAGTAAATAATAATTATTTGTTGAAGAGACATGTCTGAAAGGACATGATTGTTTGTGAAGGGGAACTTTCCTTAGTTTATAAGCATGGTTCTTATTTCTAACTAGCGACATATTCATCATTCATGCATTAATGCAATATATTATTTTTCCTAAAATAGAATCTTTCATTGTATTTGAAATATCTTGGGCTATTTGAGGTGCATTAATGAACTTTAATCATGATATATATATATACACATAAAAATCATCGTCAGAATATGGAAAGAAATTGAATATTGATTGAATATTGATTCTCCTTAATAGAGCCAAAAAGTAACTAAACAACAATTGTCTTTCTCATTCTCTACTAGAGTTTCCAAATTCACAACAAGGATTCCTTCACAATATTAGCATGTATACTATTAAAAAAATATCATAATCATTTCAAAAGTATATTTTTGTAAATAAAGCACTAAAATTCCTTGTTAAGAAACCAAAGAATCATAAAATTATACAACATGTAATAGTAATAGAACAACTCCATTACTTTATAAGAGATTATTCAAATCCCTAGTAATGAGCAACAAATACTTTGAATGAATTAAAAATATGAATAAAAAACAAATATTCTTTCTCCCTCTCATAGAGTTTGTGTGATCTCTCATAAATGATATCCTTACTCTCCCTATATTTTTCTTCAATAGGGATCATGCTAGTTATGTGTTCCAACATAGGCACACCAAACCCATAAACACCATTCTTCTTTATAACCTACAATAAGTATTCATATTCTTAATGTTGAACATTAAACATTTCCTAACATCAACCTGACGAGTCTAGGAGAATCTCACTCATGTATTTACTAAGAAGCTCTTGTTTATTCCTCTCCACAATCATGTGCCAGATTTATTTCTCATCCTAAAGGGGCACATCAGGAACATAATATCTCGCTCTCACTCTCTTTAGTTTTAATTTCCCTTGTCCTAATCTTATTAGGATAACATACTTCCAATTATGCAAGTGACCAAAATATTGTATGCTCAACGTTTTTATATAATCTTAATTAAAGAAGAGAATATAAAAGAGTGTGTTCTTAGCTCTATTTTAGAGCCCCATTTACATATTTCATGCATGATAATATTTTCTTCAATATTATTTTCTTACTCTGACTCTATTGACAACTATAAATCCAAAATGAACTTAGATTTCTTCTTCTCCATGACCATTTCCGAGATAACCAAATCCTTACTAATTTCAAGGTCCAACTTTCAACATGAATAATTCAATTGAAATTATTGCTCTAATATCATTTGTTAACTTTAATAGCCTATAAAAATTTCATGAAAACAAATGCAAAGTAAGGGACAAAGGGATTTTATATTTAAGAAATTATATTATATAAATCATTCTCATGTGTAGTTTTATTGTAAAAATGGCTCCTTTATATATAGCCATAAATTAGGATAGAAACTAATTTATAATTGGACATTTAGTTCAACCATATCCATAACTATATCCAATAATATCTCACTAAAATATTCTCATGATTCTCTACTTTGTCCTCGTCTCTACTTCTCACATAGCCATTTTGAATTGACCAACATCATTAATAGATTACAAATTCATCATATTATTTTATTAAATATCAAAATTAGGAGTTATTCATTCATTAATAAATATCAATTTTCAATATATTAAACTAAAATGCAAATATTTGTATTCTTTTATTACAGATAGATAATTTACTATAGATATTAGTATATTTACTTAACATATCATTGTATAACAAATAATAACTATAAATAAATATTATTTCAAAATTTACTTAGAAAACACTAAATAATGTTTTATTTCATAGTCATGGATATAAATAATTTTTTTTCTGGAAACTCAAATATACTAAAGGGGGTGGTGAATCACTTTAGTGCATTCATGGACATCAATTTCTAGTTTACTTTTCTTTTTAACATTTATTCCAAATTTTCAATGAGTAGCAATACTTCATAGAAAAAGTAGATTTAACACATAAAAAACATTCCATGGTAAAATAAAATTATCACATAAAACCGACACATATGGACCCCAAATATAAGTGGAAACTCCTAAAGGGAAAAAAAACATGAATTTGTTGTTTTTTTTTTTTTGTTGCAGAGGCAAGCTCCTACTTCCTCTTCTATTTTTTAAGATTATTTTACAAACAAAAACTTGTTGAGAATGTCCTACTCCCTCTTACATTAATTTTATGCAAGATGCAACGTATAAGAGGCTCCTACCTCATTTTTTCTGCAAGACACGACTTACTTGGAAAATTCTAATTCCACTTGAACACAATCCAACCTATTATTTTTCAGGCTACAACTCAAGAGGAGACTACGATCCCCTGATATATGCAAGAAATAATGTGTTTCTTTACCCAGTATTTATTTCATCCTAGCTCCATATTGATCTATGCCTACTTAAATCGGCTTCACATCTACTCTTCTACATATGTCTCTTTGTGCCACGTAACTCACGAACAAGCTCTCAAAACAACTCAACTTTCCCACATACTCTATAACATTCCAGCCTTCCAAATCACATATTTTATAAAATTTGATGGTTTTTAGTATTCCACAGAAGAATTTGAAGTGAAAAGTCTCACCTATTTTCATTCCAACAATTTGTTTCACACCTTATCATATTTTGAATAACAAAATAAAATAAATTATGCACAAAATATTATTTTCCGACATGTGCAATGATTAAATACACCAAGATAATTTCAATACCATGTAAATTTATTTGGATAACATAAGACCATGTAACTAAGAAATCATACCTCTAGTCACCAAGCATCACTAAGACTTACAAGAAATTGAATATTCATACCTCATGATCAGAAACATGATGTTTTTTTGTAATGTATCTCTATGGCTACAAAATACTATTGTGGACATCACTAGCCCATCAAAATTTTCGATTTACTTTCATCACAGCTTCTTCATGTCACTTTTGTAACTAACATCTTCCACTGCTTCAACAACAATAATAAAACCTCCTCGTCTACTTCAACAACATTCCTTGCCTTTGCAACATACATCAACAAGCATGAAAACCATAGCATCACAACATCATACCATATCACATCATAAAAATAATAAGAATAACAACACTAGAATCAACACAAGCATCCGATTAGCTTCGACTTCAACTATGCATACATTAACTAACACCATTTTCCATTAATGAAAACTTTTTGAACAATATACCACTTTGGCATTGATGCCGACATTGTGTTCCTTGTTAGAAATTAATTAACAGAGCAATGGAATAAATAAAATTTTGTGGAAAAAAAAAACACAAAAAAGCATAAAACAAGAGAGACGCAAGTATATGTGGTTCAACCAATTTGGGCTATGTCGACAGAGAAACAATCACTGCTTCAACTTGGATCTGGTTGTTTCTCATCTTCACCATAATAGTTGAAGACCAATTGAAGCTAAGCAGAAACTCAATTTTTACCTGTTTACATCATTTCTTAATATATCCACTGGAGTCTTTCCAGTGTGTATCTTTTCCAACTTCAATTATCCATCTTCCAAAACTCACCGTATTAAATGGTACCTGAGTTGTATATGATTTTTCTTGGAATGAAATGTTGAGTTCTTTGCAAGTTGAATGGCGCTCTATTTTCACTATATAACTTCCCAATATCCTTCTTCTTTCCCAATTCATCCATAAACCTTTCTAACCAAATCATTTATTTAATAGTATCTGTAGCAACAACATAATCTTCTTTCATTGTTTAAAGTGCAACAATATTTCACAACTTTGAAACCCAACCAAAAATTATTCCACCTATAGTGAAAACATACCTTGTCATGCTCCTCTTGTTATCTCTATCATCTTTCATATCTATATCAACGTATCCCTGTAAAATAGTGTTTGAGTCTCCAAAACATAACGTTTGATTTGTAGTACCTCTCAAATACATGAGAATCCACTTCACTTCCATCAAATTTTCTTTTACTAGATTTTTCATATACATGCTCACAACTCCCACTTCATATGCAATCTATAGCCTTTTGAACAGCATTGGATATATTAAACTTCCAACGACTAATGTTTATGGAACTTTAGACATAAATCAATCTGTTCATGGGTCTTGGGATACATATTCTTAGTTTGAAATGGCTAGCCAAAGGTGTATTTATTGGTTTTTCATTCTTCATATCAAATATTTCCAACAAATTTTCAACATACTCACTTTGAGACAATGTTAATTTGAAATTTTTCCTGTCTCCAGTTATTCTCATACCAAGGATTTGCTGTGCAACAAAAAAAACCTTCATTGCAAATGAATTAGAAAATTTTCCTTTGAGCACATTTATTTCCTACATGTTAGTCCATACAAAAAGAAATTCATCTACATAAAATAGAAATATAATATAGCTTACATCATTTTTATTTTTAATATAGACACATTCGTAATAGTGGCATCTAGTATAACTTTATTCAGGAATTAACCTGTCAAATTTTAGATACCTCTACCTTGGAGCCTATTTTAAGCCAAACAACTAATTCTTCAATTTGCACGCTAATATTTCCTTCCATTTGACCTCATACCTTTGTGGTTGTTTCATATAGATATCTTCCTCCAAATCCCCATGGAGAAATGTTGTCTTTACATCTGATTTTTCAAAATGAAAAGCTTAACTGCCACTATTCATAAAATAGTTCTAATTGAATTTATTTTAACAACACGAGAAAATATTTCATAAAATTATATACCTTTATTTTGTGAAAACCCATTCACCACAATTCTAGCCTTATACATGTGTTTTCCTCCATCTTCTTCCTTCAACGTATAATCCCATTTATTCTGCAATGGCGTTTTACTTGCAGGAAATGTGATTAAGTCCGAACTCTTGTTATGTACCAAGGATTCAATCTCTTCTATCATGTCTTTCTCCCACTTCTTCCCTTTTTATACCTGCGTTGCTTCTTCATATCCCTTTGGTTCACAATAATCAGTCAACAGTCATAATATAATTAGGGAGAATATCATTAAGGGGATTTAGTTAACCTAGTAGATCTTCTAATATCAATAACATAAGTTTGAGGTGTCTGTTCTTGTTTTTGTTGTTATTTTTATTGTTATTTGTATTGTTATTTTTCTTTTCATTTTTGTTTATTATTATGATTTCCTTGAACCTTTGAATTTATTTTTCTTGTGATCTCATCAAGCACTGTGTAGTTTGTGTTTTATTTTTCCTGTTTCTTTCCCTACAAATGATATTTGTGAAAAACCCTTTCATCGAATAACACATATATACTCCTGATGATTTTATGGTTCTCATAATCATATAAGTGATAACCAAAATCATTACACCATTTCCAATGAAGGTACACTTCTATGATTTTTCCTCAAGCTTTGTTCTATTTTCTTTACTAATGTGGAAAAATTCTTCACAACCAAAAGTCTTTAGAAATGAGTAGTTTACTTTTTTACTTGTCCATGCCTCCTCTAGAATGCCTCCATCCAAGTAACTTGAAGGTGCTTTATTTATTAGATAAACATAAACATCTACAACATATTCCCAAAATTTTAAGGGCAATCCTGCATGCAATCTCATGCACCTTGCATGCTCCATGATTGTCCTATTCATGCTTTCCAACACACCATTTTCTTATGGTATTCCTGGAACTATCTTTTCTCTATGAATTCCATGCCCTAAAAATAATTATCAAAATCATTACTGTAGTATTCATTTCCATTATTTGATTTGGGACACTTCAACTTATTTCATGTCTCATTCTCAACCAAATATTTCAATTTCTTAAAGGTATCAAAAACATCAGATTTATTTCAAATACAATATACCCAAGTTTTTCTAGTGTCATCATTAATAAAAGTAACATAATAGCAAGAGCCACCGAGAAATGGTGCCTTTGCATCTCCCCATATATATGTATGCACAAGATCTATTTTTTCACTCTTCTTTTATTTCCCAAATCTAAGCAATTTGACTCTCCTATGTTTTACATAAACATAATTCTCACATAAATCTAAATTAACATGCTTCAAACCTGACAACAAGTTCCTTGAGTGAAGAATTTGCATCCCCTTATCACTCATGTTCCAATCCTATGATGCCAAAATTTTATAGCTTCTCCTATGGAGGTTAAATCATTATAAGAAAAAATAGAAATACCATTTTTTAAATACAATGTACCAACCATTTCTCCTTTTCCAATTACCAATGCTCCTTTAGTGGCATTCCAAGTTTTTCCTGTAAATGTAGTGCATAATCTTCACCTCCCAACTACCCTGTTGAAATTAAATTTTCATTTAAATATGGAACATTTCTTACCTCCTTTAATATCCATTGGTTTCCATTTTGTTTATTTATAAAAACCTTACACATTCCAATGATTTCACAGGTTTTATCATCACCCAAACGAACCTCTTCAAAATCTCCTTGAACATAGTCATGAAAATGTTTCCTATCAGGTGTGGAATTGAATGAAGCCCTTGAATATACAACCCAGACATTAATAATATTATCTATTTAAAAAATAAAAGAATCTTGCAACACATCACCTGTTATTTTCACTTAGTGATTTTTCTCCTGTTGTCCACTTCCTTCTTTTCCCTTTCAACCTTTACAGTATTTCTTTAGGTGTCGTTTCTTACCACATTTATAGCACACTACCCTCGATTGTGATTTGGATCTACCTTTCTTTGACTTATTGTGATTTTCTAGGCACTTTCCTTTCTTCAGATTTCTTCCCCTAGTCTTCGCAGTAAAAGCATTACATGTTGTCTCACTTGATCTTTTTTGTCACATTTCCTGGCTAAGGATAGCACCAACAACATCATAAAAATTTTAATTACCATAGATAGAGAAATAATTATTGATGAACATGACTAACCCATTCCAAATTTCTAGCAATGAGCACCGAAATAATAGATCCCTAGCTTCATCATCAAAATTTACCCCTACAAAATTTAATTGATTGGTAACTATGTTCAATTCATTTAAATAATCAACAAAATATCCACATTCTGGCATCTTCATATTAAATAAATTCTTCTTAATAAATACCTTATTTGATGTTGAGGGTTTTTCATATAGTTTGGCCAATTCCTTCATTACACCTCTGTTGTTGTTTCCCTTGAAATTTTGAAGGCCATTAATGTTTCCAGGAACATCTGTATTGTTCCTATTTCCTTTCTCTCAATAATCACCCATTATTTGTTCATCATACTTGTCATATTCTTTGTTTTTATGCTCAATTATGGATAAAGATATTTCTGATATAAATAATCCTCCAATTGCATCTTCCATAGCTGGTCGTTTGTAATATCCTCAGTTTGCTATGATTTTATTAGACATTTGAAAAATTCCAAAAGGGTATAGTGGACCCAAATGGAAAAAATTTATATGGATTTATTTTATTATTTTGAATTAATAAAATAAAATGGAAAATTGTGTGCAATGACTAGATTGAGATTTGAGATCTGAAAACCCAATCCATGAGGATGGATAAGGTTGTAAAGACTTTCCTAGACTTCCAAAAATCCTTGGAAGGAATAAAGTAAGATACTAAAATTAGATTTGGAGATAAATATGTAAATACCCCAATAAAGAGGAAATTATTGGGAAGAGGTGGAATAAAGCTGGAAAGCAGAAAAGCTAGCTTTAAAAGTACCTTTGTGGAAGAAACAGAGGGAAAGCCTAGGGAAACAAGAATACAAGATCCTAAATTAACTGGATGCAGTTAAGGGAAACAGTCTGGGGAAAAAAAGCTTAAATAATTTGCTTTAGGATAGACAAAGGGTTGTCTATCACTGGAGGAAAAGATCTCTGCTCGGGGGTGAGCTGTGGAGAAAGAGCTCTAAGGTTGGGAGGCTACTAGTCAAAACTAAGTGGTATGCACCTTTAAATTGAAATGGATTTTGATTTAAATTTTAATGTTGTGATGAACTAATGAAATTGGTAAAGTAGCCCTATTTAGAAGTTTGAAAATTTATGAGTACAATTATCTTTTGGTTGATCTGTACATTTAACAAAAATCACTATAGAAGAAATAGTAAAATATGAATTGTTGCACAAACACACTCTGTGAGGACCAACTCTCAGAATTTCTAAGACCCAGTGATGGGTCTAGATCTGAGGTTAGGTACCTCATAGGAAATTGACAATTCTGTAAACTAGGTGTTTAATTATTCTATTCACAAATTGCATTGTTTAGTCAAAAACTAATTCTAAACAGAAATAGATATGCAGAAATGGAACATATAGATACTTATATCTACAGACATAATATATTGTACAATTAAATATTTCTGCACCAGCTATAGAAAAATAAATTAGAACTAGAATTACTACACACACACACACATATATGAACTGTATCTTTATAAAAAAAAAAAAAAAAAAAAACCAAATGTACATGCATGATACACTCAGATACAATTACAGCAGATGAATTTCTGCATACCTTAGGGAAAGGAAATGAATAAACTGCATGAATAAGAGACTATGCCTGTATATACATGTTCATTGTTTCAAATTATTTATATAGTCTAAGAAAGAGAAATTAATATGTATATACATACTTGTATATATATATATATATATATATATATATATATATATATATATATATATATATATATATAGATACAACAACAACACTATATCCTTGTACCAATAACTGAAAGAACATAGCACATTCTAGTATTTAACTAGAATTTAATGCTTTAGTATTATATCGGATACAAACAACAACATACTATCTTATTTAGAAGTAGTCCTCGAAATTGTTGTTGTAATAGAACATGAGTATTCATTGTTTATAATCTGTAAACCTAACAGAGATACAAAAATAGTAACTGTACAGTATACATAAGAGAAACCTAAAATTACAATTGATTGGGACTGATACATGAATGGTTATAAATGTATACTACTATAAGGGGCTTTGCGTATTTTAATAAGAAAAGATCTCTAGCTTTAGTAGTAGTAAAAATATAGAAAACATGTACTAGAGTTCATATATGGAAAAGCATTATGATATATATGTACCTTGAACTATTTCTAGATAAAAAACAAATAGGAAACTTATTGGGACCAACAAATTGAAAATATATTATCGAAAATTTAGTATAGTTGGAAATCTCAAGTCCTCACTAAAGAGTAAGCATATTCCAGACATATTACAGTTATGAATATCAAAAATTAAATTCAGATAGTACTCGGTGATATTCAAGGCTACACGCAATTAAAACATACAGTTCCAGGAATTTAATTCCTTGTGGAAATCAAATTGGAATTTTAAAATACAGAGGCATGATATGGATGTTGAATCTTCCACGAAAATTGAAGACCAACCTGGGTAGCAGTGAGGTACCAGTTAAAAAAAAACAAGAAAAACTTGAATCGAAACCCCTTGTGAGCATGGTATCCTTACAATATCTGAAACCCCGGAAAAACACAAAGAATTTGAATTAATATCAAATGTTGAAACCGTGAACACAAATGGCAAGATATTGCTGAATAGAAAATTCATGTACTATTAAATTGAGATGAAGAAGAAGACGTGGCATAGTAAAGAGATAGCCACCATTATAATGAAGTAAAATGACTATGCTATCCTTCGAAACAAGAAAGAGAGGCCAAGGAGTCCATTTAGTGTACATAAGGAAATGTACAGGTAATGAGAAGAAAAAAAAAAAATATATATATATATATATATATATATATATATAACATTAATGAGGAAAATAATTTAACTTTTAAATTATTGTTCTCAACTTCACGTAAAAGATAGTGGTATTACCAATGACTAGGAAATCATAAGCTATGAGGAATTACATAAAAATTTGTAAGTATTGTGGTCAAAGAAGTGAGACGTTGTGTCATGGTTCCGGTACGATTGCGAGTCTAACTATCCTACAACAAAAATGATGAAATCATATTCAGTCTGAAAGGAATTACAAGACAATACTGTAAAATCGAGAATAGTAATTTATAAATTAACAATAACCAGTCAGTACCGTATGAGGGATGAGATAATGTCAATTAACTGACTCTGTATCCGGCATATTCACGAAAATGTATATCGAATTTATTTATTTTGAATGCATGATAGATATCTGTTAAACTCCGGTCCAAATTTATTCGTTACAAAGGAGGAAACGATAATCCTTGAAATGTATCACGACCGAATGGAAACCGAAATGACAGTGGAGGAAATTACTGATATAGTAAAGAAATTCTCCAAATAAAAATAACAGAACCGACCATTCATCATTTCACATGCACCAGAAGGAAGCCGAGAAGACATAGTTAAGGAATCAAACCAAGATACAGAACATGTAAATAAAAGAGATTGTGTATTGAAAATTTATTAACTGGTGAAAATAATGAAGGCATCCTCAACATGAGCGTGGATGTTTTTGCATCGTGGTGGAATGGTACTCATGACCATAACGAAAATACACAGTAGAAACCAACCTGAGTAAGACCATAGTGCAACGAAAAATAGTGCAGTGAAAAATGAAACCTAATAGGAACAAGAGTCTTTTATCAATTCGACAAACCCAAACAACCAAATGAAAAACTGGACTGTCCAGGTGTCAAATGTAAAAAATGGACGAATGGATCCTGCGCTTTCAAAAATGTGTGGTACCAAGCCATGTGACACAATACACGTCGGGTTAATGCGTTTAGGTTCCAAGGGATTCGAAGTCATATTTATTCATAGTTTAAATAAAATGGACCAGAGAAAATAAATGAGATTAAATAGTGTACCCTATTTGGAATTTAAATATCATAAATACTGACAGTGGTAGTGATGGTAAGGAGTTTGGTAGTTGAACCAAATCCCATTAAAATCTTCGCTTGAAAATCGTATTGACAGCTAGAGGCATTTGGTCGATAGTTTAGTGTTATTCCACGTAGGTGGATTTGTCAGTATTTTGAATGGTATTCATGTTTTAACACAGTATTTCAGTTATCCAAGGGTTATTCGAATTGATCAGATGGGATATATATTAAAGTACTCAATACATAGGAAAAGTGAATTAGACATACCTAAGTTAAAGGTTTTGAAATTAAGTCACAACTTAAGCTCTATATAAGGATCAAATAGAATGTGTTAAGTTCATTAAATTTGTGGATAGAAATATGAAATTTTAAGTGGTAAAAGATGATGAATGAGGAAAAAGTTAAGTTCCCTTGTTTTAATATTAACAGATATTGTGATGGACATGCAAGTTTATACAAAAGAAATAAAGAGGAAGTAATATACGTGGGTAGGATATATGTCTGTGTATACATATATTATAATAATACATTATTATTATATATATATATATATATATATATATATATATATATATATATATATATATATATATATATAAATATTAACTATATATATATATATATAGATTATTATTATATATATATATATATATATATATATATGTTAACTATTATATATATATATATATATATATATATATATATATATATATGACTATTACGCTTATAAGTATAAGAAGAGTAGACTATAGTATATATAGATTTTTGTTTTAAACAAAGACAAAGTATTCTAGGCTAGGAGAAAATGTATTTGACAAATTTACAAGTAGAATACTGACATAACGGTCAAATAACTTTTAGAGACTTAAAATGACAAAGTGAGTACTAGTGAAAAAACTTCATTGAGATGCGATGAATACTTAAAAAGATGAAGTTGTTGGAAAGTAAATAGTCTCTTAACAATATTCAGCAGAAAATACTGCTATAATTAGAAGAAAAAAAATTGTCGAAATGAGAGGTGTTACAAATGGTATCAGAGCCCAAGTTAAAACATTGGGCAAAAATTTGTGCTCACACCAGAAAAATTATGTTTTTGTAAATTTTTATTAAATGTAAAATTTCGCTGATGTTTAATTTCATGTACAGTGAAACAATGCTGAAGTATATAGCTGTGAACCATGAGTGAAGGGGATGAGTTGTATGTGGATCTGGGTGGTGGAGAAAATATGCCAGATCCAAATGCTCTATTAATGGCTATGTTGCATCAAATACAGAGAGAAGTGACACAACTAAAAAGCCACAATGAAAGGTTATCTTTAGCTAGTGAAGAGCAAGGCAGATTAATAAGAGAATTGACCTCCCAGAATAGTCAGGAAGGTGAATATTTCGAAAGGAATAGAAAGGGAAGGGTAAATCACTCAAAAGATTCTGAGGAAGTGGATGCCTCTAGAAAATAGTCTAGGAGGAACAAGGAATCGCAGGGTGAATTCCAGAAAATCAAACCTCATTCCTATGATGAAGAGAAGGAGGAAGATGCTGAAGCATGGCTTCTGAACATGATAAAGTACTTTCAGGTTTACGAATATGAAAGTAACTTGAGAGCCAGGCTGGCTATCTATCAGTTGCAAGGTAAGGCTACCTTGTGGTGGGAAGAAACCAAGATTGTCCATTTCATTGATGAGAAAATTGTTACTTGGGAGGATTTACAAGTAAAATTCAAAAATAGATACCTGAATGAACGTTATTATGATGATAAAGAAAAATAGTTTCATGAACTTAGATTGGGATAGCTTACTATTGATGAATTTGTAACCAAATTCACCAATTTGTTATGCTATGTACTTTATATAAGGGAAGAGAAGAAAAAGGTACAACACTTCCTAAAATGTCTACCTACCATATACAATGAAAATATATATTTTGACAACCCCAAGGCCATGGATGAGATGGTGCGCAAGGCAAGACTATGTTACCAGCAATTCAAAGGAAAAAATGAACAAGAAAATAATTGGCAAAACGAAGAGAAGGGTGACTCTAGTGGAAAGAGAACAAAACTAGCATATTTGAAGAACTTTGGGAGAAATCACCAAAGAAAAAAGTTCACAAAAATGGGAGAAAGTCAAACTGCTCAATCACAAACATGGTCCAAGAAAATTAATGGAAACAATAAAAGAGAAGGGATTGTCAAAATGAGGGAACCATTGAAGTGCTGGGGTTATGGAGAACCTCATTTATTGACAGACTGTCCACACAGAAACATTCAGACCATACAAGTACTGAGAGAAGCAATGATTGTTAATGATGTGGCAAGAAACATCCCCAAAATCAATGTTGCTCTAGAAGATCGTCAAGCAGAACACTAGTCCACTATGGTTGAAGTAGAAGGTATGATTGCTTACCAAACTGTTTCTATTTTAATAGATCTAGGTGCATATTTAAGTTATATCAGTCCTCAAATGGTATAAAAATGTAACTTAAAGTCAGAAAAATTTCAGCAGTCATGGCTAGCTCAGTTGGGCACTGGTACAAAAAGGAAACCGACTCATAAGTTACCCCAAACAGCCATAAACCTGAATGGATACCAAACTGAATTAAATATAAATATTATGCCTTTAGGTTCATATGATTTACTAGTAGGAATGGAATGGTTAGAGAAAGAGAAATCCATGTTAAACTGCTTAGACAAGACAATACATTGCATAAATGAGGAGGGAAAACCTATCATAGTAAAAGGAAACCCCAAGCCCATATCTGTGAGACAAATTTCAGCACTTCAATCGAAAAGAATTGCTAGAAAAGGTTGCCAAGTGTATTCTATGCATGTAGAAGAATTGGGAAAGCAAGTAGAAGGAAATGCTTTAGAAACATTGCCTGTTATCAGAGAGTTTAAGGATGTATTCCCAGATGAAATTCCTCATCTGCCCCCTAGGAGAGAAATTGATTTCTCAATTGACTTAGTGCTAGGAGAAACACCGGTTTCTAGAGCCCCATAAAGAATGAGTACTCCAGAACTGATGGAGTTGAAAATACAGCTATAAGAGTTGTTGGAAAAAGGTTACATTAGACCAAGTATATCCCCATGGGGAGCACCGGTGTTGTTTGTGAAAAAGAAATACGGTACCTTCAGAATGTGTATAGACTATCGTCAATTGAACAAGCTGACAATCAAGAACAAATATCCTTTACCTAGGATAGATGACCTCTTTGACCAAGTTAGAGAAGCAATAGTATTTTCGAAAATTGATATAAGGACAAGCTACCATCAATTAAGGATTAAGGAAGAAGATATAAGTAAAACTGTTTTTAGAACTAAGTATGGACACTATGATTTTGTGGTCCTACCGTTTGAGTTGACTAATGCACCTTCTAATTTTATGTGCTTGATGAATAGTGTCTTAAATAAATACTTGGAAAAATTTGTATTAGTATTTATTGATGATATTATAATTTATTCCAAGAATGAAGTTGAGCATAAGGAACACCTTAGAATTGTTTTACAAACACTCAGGGAAAACAAATTGCATGCTAAGTTTAGAAAATGTGAATTTTTCAAAGATAAAATTCAATATTTGGGTCATATAATTTCAGAGAAGGGGTTGGCAGTAGACCCAGAAAGGGTAAAAACAATAAAAGAATGGCTTGTACCTATAGATGTATCTTCTGTAAGATCCTTCATGGGAATTTTAGGATACTATAGGAGGGTTTTGGAGAGATTTTCAACCTTAGCTTACCCTATTACATATCTACAAAGGAAAGGATTTAAGTTTGAATCGACTGAAAAATGTCAAAACGGTTTTGATCAGCTAAAACTGAAACTTACAATAGCACCTATTTTAAAAATTGTTGATCCACATCAGGAATTTTTAGTGTGCACAGATGCTTGTGGAGAAGGATTAGGAGGAGTGCTACTATAATAAAATTCTGTTATAGCCTATGAATCTAGAAAACTCAAGAAACATAAACAGAATTATAGTGCTTATGGTTTAGAACTGGTTGTTATAATACACACTCTAAAGATGTGGAGACATTAACTTTCAGGGAAAAATTTTGTGTTGATGACAGATCACATCAGCCTAAAGTATTTCTTCACCCAAATAGATTTGAATGCTAGGTAAGCTAGGTGGTTGTCCTTCCTTAGTGAGTTTGACATGGAGATCAAACATATTAAGGGGAAAGAAAACAAGATTGCAGATGCATTAAGAAGAAATGCTTGGCAAAGTGTGAGTAATGTTGGCAGTAGTGCCAATTTTGACATAGAAAGACTGATACAAGAAGTGGTGAGAGAAGACCAAAAGTATGAAAAACATTAGTCCCAAATGCTGAAAAAATAGATGAAAGGGTATACATAGAACCAAAGAGGATTATTTTGTTATAAAGACAAATTATACATTCCTGAAGTAGACTCCTTAAAGAAATAGATTCTGGATAAGTACCATAAAAGACCCTATGTTGGACATCCAGAATAGCAGAAATTACTTTCATCTTTAAGAAAGAACCTATTTTTGGCTTGGTATGAAAAAATATGTGGCAAATTACTTGGCTAGATGTATAGAATGTCAACAAGTAAAAGTTTAACATCAACATCCAACTGGGTTGCTGAATCCTTTACCCATCGCAAAATGGAATTGGGAGACTGTTTCCATGGATTCTATTACTGGTTTTCCAAGGACCAAATACCAACATGACTCTATCATGGTTGGAGTGGATACTTTGACTAAAGTTGCTCACTTTATACATGTACAGTCTACCTTTGGTATAACTCTAGTAGCAAATGTATTTATGAAGGAGATCATAAAATTGCATGGTATTCCTAAGATGATCATTTCATATAGAGATGCAAAGTTCATTGCAGCTTTTTGGAGGAGTTTTTTTGGAGGCATGGGTACCAAATTAAATTTTAGTACTGCCTACCATCCCCAAATTGATGGCCAAATAGAAAGAACAAACCAGATTTTAGATTATATGTTAAGGATGTATGTCATGGATAGGCCAACAAAATGGAAGGAATATCTACATTTAGCTGAATTTGCCTATAAAAATAGCTACCAAGCTTCCATAAAGATAAGCCTTTTTGAAGCAATTTATGGCAGAAAGTGCCATACCCCTATAAGTTGGATTCAACCTGAAGATGAACTAATACTTGGATTGGAAGCCTTGCAAGAAATGGAGAAAGTTGTGAAGAAAATTCAACAAAAAATCAAAACAGCACAAGACAAGAAGAAAATTTATGCAAACAAAAAGTGAATTCACAAATAATTCAGTGTGGGTGATCATGTGTATCTAAGGATTAAGCCTAAGAAGATTACTTTCCACACTAGAAGCTATGCAAAACTAGCTCCACGTTACTGTGGACCTTTTGAAGTACTGGAAAGAGTTGGACCAGTTACATATAAGCTAACTTTACCCATTCATTTTAAGTTTCATGATGTATTTCATGTTTCGTTATTAAAAAAATGTGTGCATGATCCTACTCATGTTATTGATTCAAATGTGATACAGGTGGAACTAGAAGGGTAATTCCTTCCAGAGCCACTTCAAATTTTGGCACACGAATAAATTGAGCTCCAGAACAGGACATTGGCTAGGGTGAAAGTGCAGTAGAGGCACTTTGCACCTGAAGAGACTACTTGGGAGTGAGAGAATGATATGATGAAAAAATATCCATCATTGTTTAAACAGTAAATTTGTTATTTTGTTTTTTTTTAACACCGAGGACGGTGTTTGTTTTTAGAGGGGGAATATGTAATATCCCCAGTTTTCTATTCTTTTATTAGACATTTGAACAAGTCCAAAAGGGTACAGTGGACCCCAATGGAAAAAATTTATGTGGATTTATTTTATTATTTTAAATTAATAAAATGAAATGAAAAATTGTGTGCAATGACTAGATTGAGATTTGAGATCTGAAAACCCAATCCAGGAGGATGGATAAGGTTGTAAAGAATTTCCCAAACTTCGAGAAATCTTTGGAAGGAATAAAGTAAGATACTAAAATTAAATTTGGAGATAAATATCTAAATACTCCAATAAAGAGGAAATTATTGGGAAGAGGTGGAATAAAGCTAGAAAGAAGAAAAGCTAGATTTAAAAGTACCTTTGTGGAAGAAACAGAGAGAAATCCTAGGCAAACAGGAATACAACATCTTGAATTAACTGGACGCAGATAAAGGAAATAGGTTGGGGAAAGCAAGCTTAAATAAGTTGTTTCAGGATAGACAAAGGGTTGTCTATCACTGGAGGAAAATATCTTTGCTCGGGGGTGAGCTGTGGAGAAAGAGCTCTAAGGTTGGAAGGAAACTAGTCAAACCTAAGTGGTATGCACTTTTAAATTGGAATGGATTTTGATTTAAATTTTAATGTTGTGATGAACTAATGAAATTGGTAAAGTATCCATGTTTAGAAGTTTTAAAATTTATGAGTACAATTATCTTTTGGCTGGTTTGTACATTTAATAGAAATCACTATTAAATAAATAGCAAAATCTGTATTGTTGCACAGACAGGCTCTGTGAGGACCAACTCTCAGAATTCCTAAAACCCAATGATGGGTCTAGATCTGAGGTTAGGTACCTCATAGTAAATTGGCAATTATGTAAACTAGTTGTTTAATTATTCCATTCACAAATTGCACTGTTTAGTTAAAAACTAATTCTAAACAGAAAGAGATATGCATAAATGGAACATATAGATATGTATATCTACAGACATAATATATTGTACAGTTAAATATTTTTGCACTAGCTATAGAAAAATAAATTAGAACTGGAATTACTACACACACACACACACACATATATATATATACAAGAATTGTATCTTTATAAAAAAATAAAAATAAATAAATTTACATGCATGATACACTCAGATACAATTAGATACAATTACATCAAACGAATTTTTGCATACCTTAGGGAAAGGAAATGAATAAACTGTATGAATAAGAGACTATGCGTGTAATAAATGTTGACTGTTTCGAATTATTTATACAATCTAAGAAAGAAAAAATAAAATGTATATACATACTTATGTGTGTTTGTGTGTATATATATATATATATATATGAATACAACAACACTATATTCCTATACCAATAACTGAAAGAACATAACACATTATGGTATTTAACTAGAATTTAATATTTTAGTATTATACCGGATACAAACAACAACATACTATCTTATTTAGAAGTAGTCCTCGAAATTTTTTTTGTAAAAGAAACATGAGTATTCATTGTTTATAATCTGTAAACCTAACAGAGATACAAAAATAGTATGTAATTGTACAATATACATAAGAGAAACCTAACATTTACAATTGAGTGGGACTAATACATGAATGGTTATAAATGTATACTACTATAAGGGCCTTTGTGCATTTTAATAAGAAAATATATTTTGCTTTAGTAGTAGTAGAAATATAGAAAACCTGTACTAGAGTTCATATATAGAAAAGCATTATGATATATATGTACCTTGAACTATTTCTAGATACGAAACACATAGAAAACTTATTGGGACTAACAAATTGAACATATATAATTATCGAAAATTTAGTATAGTTGGAAATATCAAGTCCTCACTAAAGAGTAAGCATATTCAAGACATTTTACAGTTATGAATATCAAAAATTAAATTCAGACAATACTCAGCGATATTTAAGGCTACACACAATTGAAATATACAGTTCCAGGAATTTAATTCCTTGTGGAAATAAAATTGAAATTTTAAAATACAGAAGCATGATATGGATGCCGAATCTTCCACGAAAATTGAAGACTGACCTGGGTAGTAGTGAGGGACCAATTAAAACAAAACAAGAAAAACTCGAATCGAAAGAGTTGAATGTGAACTCGAACTACAATATACTATGGCGTATTTTGCTTACCTATATATATAAACAAATCCATAAATTATCTATACGATAGTTATGGTTAGTAAAAGTATATCAATTAAAGGAATGAAAATGGTAAACAAAGAACTAGATTTTTCAATACCTTGTGAGCATGGTATCCTTACGATATCTAAAACCCCACTAAAACACAAACAATTTGAACTAACATCAAATGTTGAAACCGTGAACACAAATGGAAAGATATTACTGAATAGAAAATTCATGTACTATTAAATTGAGATGAATAAGAAGACGTGGCATAGTAAAGAGATAGCCACCATTATAATGAAGTAAAATGACTATGTTATCCTTCAAACTAATAAAGAGAGGCCAAGGAGCCCATTTTCTGTACATAAGGAAATGTACAGGTAACGAAAAGAAAAGAATATATATATATATATATAACTGTAAAACATTAATGAGGAACAAAATTTAACTTTTAAATTCTCGTTCTCAATTTCACGTAAAAGACAGTTGTATTACCCAGTGACTGGGAAATCATAAAGTATGACGAATTACCTAAAACGTTGTAAGTATTGTGGTCGAAGAAGTGACACGTTGTGTCATGGGACCTGTATGATTCTGAGTCTAACTATCCTACAACAAAAATGATGAAATCATATTCAGTCCGAAATGAATTGCAAGACAAGAATACTAATTTATAAATTGACAATAACCAGTTAGTGTCGTATGAGACATCAGAAAATGTCAATTAACTGACTCTATCTCGGGCATATTCATGAAAATGCATATCGAATTTATTTATTTTGAACGCATGACAGATATCTATTAAACTTTGGTCCAAATTCATTCGTCGCAAAGGAGGAAACAATAATCCTTGAAAGGTATCACGACTGAATGGAAACTGAAATGACAATGGAGGACATTACGGATATAGTAAAGAAATTCTTCAAATAAAAATAACATAACTGGTCATTCATCATTTCACGTGCACCAAAAGGAAGCCGAGAAGGCACAGCTAAGGAATCAAACCAAGATACAGAACATGTAAATAAAAGAGATCGCGTATTAAAATTTTATTAACTGGTGAAAATAAGGAAGGCGTCCTCAGCATGAGCCCGGATGTTGTTGCATTGTGGTCGAACGGTACTCATTACCATAACAAAAACACACAGTAGAAACCAACCTAAGTAAGAGCCATAGTGCAGTGAAAAATGAAAACTAATAGGAACACGAGTCTTTTATCAATTCGACAAACCCTAAAAAACAAATTATAATACATACCATCCAGGTGTTGAATGTACAAAAGGGACGAATGGATCCCTCACTTTCCAAAACGTGTGGTACCAAGCCACGTGACACAGTACACGTCGGGTTAATGCGTTCAGGTTCCAAGGGATTTGAAGTCAAATTTTTTCATAGTTTAAATAAAATGGACTAGAGAAAATAAATGATATTAGATAGTGTACCATATTTGGAATTTAAATATCATAAAGACTAAAAATGGTAGTAATGGTAAGGATTTCGGTAGTTGAACCAAATCCCATTAAAATCATCCCTTGAAAATCGTATTGACAGCTGGAGGCCTGTGGTCCATAGTTTAGTGTTATTCCACGTAGGTGGATTTGTCAGTATTTTGAATTGTATTCATGTTTTAACATAATATTTCAATTATCCAAGGGTTATTCGAATTGATCAGATGGGATGTATATTAAAGTACTCAATATATAGGAAAAGTGAATTAGACATACCTAGGTTAAAGGTTTTGAAATTAATTCACAACGTAAGCTTTATATAAGGATCAAATCGAATGTGTTAACTTCGTTAAAGCCGTGGATAGAAATATGAACTTTTAAGTGGTAAAAGATGATGAATGAGGAAAAATTTAAGTTCCCTTGTTTTAATATTAAAAGATATTGGGATGGACATGCAAATTTATACAACATAAATAAAGAGGAATTAATATAGTTGGGTAGGATATATGTCTTAATACCCTTCTCCCTATTATAACAATAGTTAACATTATATATATATATATATATATATATATATATATATATATATATATATATGACTATTACGCTTATAAGTAGAAGAAGGATAGATCTATAGTATATATAGATTTTTATTGTAAATAAAGACAAAGTATTCTAGGCTAGGAGAAAATGTATTTGACAAATTTACAAGCAAAATACTCACATAACGGTCAAATAAATTTTAGAGACTTAAAATGACAAAGTGAGTACTAGTGACAAAACTTCATCCGGATGTGACGAATACTTAAAAAGACGAAGTTTTTGGAAATGAAATAGTCTCTTAAGAATATTCAGCAGAGAATATTGCTATAATTAGAAGAAAAAAAATTCGAAATGAGAGGTCTTACATCGTTCTAGCTGTTGAATTTATCAAACCTAAACCAACCATCTTCCGTCATTGCTCTCACTCAAGCTAGGAACCATTATTTCCTATGAGTTTATAAGCCAAATAGACCTTCAGCTATGATACTAGTTGTTAGAAATTAATTAATAGAGCAGTGGAACAAATAAAATATTGGAGAAAAAGCAAACACATAAATGCATAAAACAAGAGATACATGGATATACGTGGTTCACCCAATTTGGGCCACATCAATAGAGAAACAACGAGTAATTCCTTTTATACTATCTAACAAAATGAAGAGATACAACCTACAACAAATTTGTTGTAATTTCCTCTTCATTCTCGCGCATTCTCCTCTCTATTTGTCGCAAAGAATAATAACACACAACTGCAATAAAATTCCTTCATATAAATTGATGGTTTCCCTCTAGGAAAAAAAACAATAAATTAACATAACTTATATCATCAGATATTTTTCTTAACGAGCTAAACATATTGACTATGAAATTAAGCCCCCTCCTTAGCAGCAGCAACAACAACTGCTGAAACAAATACCTCTAAACAATCATGAATATAATCAAGCTCCACACCCAAAAATCCTCCCATTTTTTTCACGTGAAGCATTTCTCCGTACACTCCCCCCACCCTTTGACATCAATGGAAGGGTGGTGTAGTTAATAATGAAAAATACGAGGATATCGAGTGAGTGCCAAATATCTATTTTATGAAAGTCAAACATGATTGTCCAAGTCAAAATTAATGTGTCTATAGGTATTCATGGTAGTGATTCAATTAAATTTTTTCCTTCTCACAAGGAGTGTGAATTTAATACATTTAAATCATTGGTTGCTTCATTAAGGGTTAAATGGTTGTAGTGGCAATGCATTGTTTCTAATCTAAGCATAACTCCTCTACGTTTCCTTTGACAATGTCAAGCCATCTCTAATCTCTTTAGATAACATTTCTCCAATCTGACACTATGTTATCACACTAAACAAAAATACGTAGTACCAAATTCAAGATTTTCAATATATTATATTACTATGAAATAACACATTCATTTACTACACCATTATGTCTTGTCTCTTACATGTTGTTTATATCCTTTGTGTAATACTTTCTTACATAAATACAACTCTCTTCTTTATTAAGGACTTTCCATTTCATACCATTATAATTAGAACTCATTCAATCGCCTCTCTTGTATTCAAAATCCCCCCCTCACACCACTATATTGATGTATATTGATGGGTGACTATTCATATCATTATCACGAATAGGTGGAAGTCCTTTGGGAGTTTCAAACACCTTGGAATGATTGTCTGAGACTTTTTGGAGATCTGCAAAAATAGATGATTTTGATGTTGGAAATTTTAATGAGCACAATTGTGCAATTACTCCTCGTTTTTCTTTCTTCAGAAGCTTTGTCATGACATTATAGCTTATTATATTTCCCGACTTCCCTACAATACCCCATAATTCGACTTCCTTTCCTTCTGGAAAAAGAAAAAAAATCAAGAGAAGTTCTTGAAAATTAAAAGCTACCGTCCCCAAATATTGTAACCATTGTACTCCTAGTACAACATCAGCACCTCCCATAGGAATGGAAAGCATTGGACTATTCAATACATATTCCCCCGTGGTTAGATTGATATTATGGCATTTTCGAGAGAAATTTATATTTCCTCCATTTGCAACCATCACTTGACATTCTGGTGCTAGGTATAGGGAACAATTCAATTCCTTGGCTACCTTACAATGAATAAAATTATGGGTACCACCCGAATCAATCAACACTATTACCTTTTTCTTCTTGATATGTCCTTCTATCTTGAGAGTTTGAGGAGTTTTAATTCCTACCAATCGATTACACGATATGGTCAGACTCATTTCTTCCTCTTCTAGGGTTGGTTCTTGGTGTATATCTTCTTCTTTTGAAGATTCTTGTTCATTTTATTCTTTCTCTTCACAATCTATGTAAAATAATTTCTTCTCAACATACTTATGACCTTTAGTGTATTTGCTATCACAACTGTTGAAAAGCCTTTTTTCTCTTTTTTCTTCCAATTTTTATGGTGTCAACCTTGTAGGTTGTGGAAGTCTAGCAGTAGCAACACTTCCATCTTTATATATGTGAGTGGTAGGCTTCCTTGTTGCCATAATTTTACATTCAATTTTTCTTGCCAACCTGAATGCCTTTTCCAATGAATCCCAGGTTCCCCAAGCATAAAATCAAGTTCCCAAGCATAAACTTCATGTTGGATGTTATCCTTTAAAGTCCCTATGAAGAGATCAATCATGTGTTCCTTTGGAATATCAGTTACCCTTATATTCAATTTTTGGAAGTCCTCAATGTGCTCCCCCACTAAACCCTTTTGTTTGAGATTTATCATTTGGCTAAAGAATGTGTTGCTCTTTGTATCCTCATATTGTGCTATCATTTCCTCTGTAAAAATTGACCAAGTGAAAATTTTTTTACGATAGAAAAGTCATCGATAACATACAAATGTATTTTGTTCTAAATGTAAAGTTGCAATGCGTACCTTTTGTGTGTTTTGAACATTTTTGAGATCAAAATATTGCTCCATCTGTAGTATCCATGTCACAGGATCCTTTCCATCAAACTTCCTCATATCCATTTTTGGAATATGGTGGTTCTTCCTGCCAACATTAGGTTATGAAATCACATTTAACATTTTTGTTCTCATCATGAGTTTCCTCTACTATCTTTTCACCATTAGGAAACATTTCTTGTATCAACTTTTCCAAATCATTCTTCATGTTTTCGGGGTTGTCTTTCATTTTTTCATCGATCTTAGCTTCCATGCCATCCATCTTAGCTTCCACGCCTTTCTTCAAACCATTCATCTTAGTTTCCATGCCTTTCTTCAGATCTTCCATTTCATTTTTTCTTGCTCTTTGCGATAGTGAAATTTGGTGCACTTGCTCTTGTAATTTTGATATCTCATGTTGTGTTTCTTCATCTTCATGAGTCATAGTAGAGCCTTCTGAAGGCTTAATGGGTGTTGAATTATTTTTAGGGGGAATTTTAGAACCCAATACTAATATCTATTCTTCAATATCCCCTTGGAATAAATTCAAACTAAGAGACTTATGTAATTCGAAAAAAATACACACCTTTTTCTTGCTTTTGTGGAGCTCGATATTGAAACTGAATTATCTCTGCGATTTAAAAACTTCAATATCTGAAACTCATCCCTAACGTAGCCCTCTGAATATTCTTTTCAATGCCACAGGTCTAACCTGATTTGGATTATTCAAGTCAAAGTTATGGAAAACCTCCCACGATGACCTATTTATGGACTGGTTCAGTAAAGTGAACTTGTACGACTTGCCACATGTCACTGTTTCCTCCTTTAGCTCTGAAATTTATATGCCAAAAAATATATTCAGTGCGATTGCGGCCACATTTTACAGAATCCCAATTCGACGCTCAGAGAGAGAGTTATGAATTTTTTCCCAAAATCACCTCTTTGAGATGAAATTCAGGAGCCTGAAAAAGACCTAACTTCCATAGATCATATCTCCACAATTATTGCGAACCAACCTCTAAAATTTTGCGATGATGTTCCTCAAGATTTCATCTTCATGCTCTAAAACTTTCAGTTTCTGAACCTTCGTAGAAAATAAGTTATAGCAAAAATTCCATGATGACCTTTTTAAGTGAAATTCAGGAGCCTACAAAAAGACCTAACTTCCACAGATCATATCTCCAAAAATATTGTGAACCAAGCTCTGAAATTGTGTGAAGATGTTCCTCAGGATTTCGATTTCGTACTCTAAAAATTTCAACTTCTGAACCTTTGTAGAAACAAAGTTATATCACAAATGCCACGATGACTTGTTTGGAGCAGAGAAACCCTAGAATCCAAAGCTTTGATACCAAATGTTGTGAAACTAGCTCCAAAAATAGAAGAAAAGAGATATTAACACCTTAGAAATAAGCCACTTCAAGGGGGAAACCTCCAATACATTACATAAATGAACAATTCTTGGATGATACAAATGAGCAAAACCTCCTTCTATATATAGGAGTCCATGGGGCCACGATATAATCTGCGGGGTCACAATGTAATCCTAGCCGACCTAACATTAATAATGTAAGGGTACAATAATAACAATATAGGGGTTACATGAGTACAACAATAACAATAAGGGGGGCTACACTAACATAATAAGGGACTACACTATTAATATAGGGAATTAACATCGAGGTTGCAACCTCTCTTCTATTTTTAAAAATACAACTTGTTGGGAATATCCTACTCACTCTTCCATTTATTTTCTACAAGATACAACCTACATGAGGATCCTACCTCAATTTTCTATGTAAGCTACAACTTTCTTGGAAGCTCCTACTTTCACTTCAATAAGTTCTAAGAAAATATTTTGTAGACTACAACCTTTGAGGAGACTACAATCCATTGGCACATACAAGAAACAATGTGCATTTACCTTGTCCTTAGCTCAACATACCTCCATCTTTGTGTCTGCCTAGTCACTTCCTCAAATCTGCTTCACATCTACTCTTCTACCTATGTCTCTTTGTTCCAAGTAACTCATGAGAAAGCTCTCACAACCACTCAACTCTCCTGCATACTCTCTAACATTTTAGCCTTCTAAAATTATATATTTTATAAAAAATATTTACTAGGTATTAGTATTCCACATAATAATATGATATGAATAGTCTTTCCTATTTGCATTTTCCCTATTCGTTTCACACATTTTCAAATTTTGAATATTAAAATAAAATAAATGCTCCACCAAATATTAGTTTTAGCCACTAGTAATGATTAAATAGACCAAAATAATTCCAATTGTGTGTAAATTTATAGGGATAATATAAGACTATATAACTGAGCATTCATCCCTCGAATCATCAAGCATCTCGAATAGTCACAAGCAATTGAGAATTCATAACTTATGATAAAAAAACATGCCTTTTTTCTACACCCTTTTCTCCGTGGCTACAATATACTAATATCATCATCACTATCTTATCAACATTTTCCATTGTCTTGCATCACAACTTCTTCATGTCACTTTTCTAACTAACCTCTTATGTTTCTTCAACAACAATAAGAAAACATTCTCAAATACTTCAATAACGTTCCTTTCCTATGCAACATACATCAACAACCATGGAAACCATAGCATCATACCATATTCAATCACAACATAAACATAATAGGCATAACAACACCTACATCAACACAAGCATGACATTAACTTCAACTTCAAGTGTGCATACATCAACTTACATTACTTTCCATCAATGACAAGTACAACTTTGCGAGCACTTTTATGCATGTATGCTTGTCTTTGAACCCACATAAACACCAAAGTCTAATAAATCAATCCATTACCTCTAAATCATTATTTTTAATCATTTTTCCATTCAAAACCTTAAAAAAAATCCAAATTTACAAAGATGTTCAAAGTTTATGTATTTGTGCGTGTTTTGTTTCTCATTTTCTAGTTGAATATTTATAGATATTAAACTTTTATTATTCTATTAAATATATTCATATATCTATACTACAAATATAATTAGAGTTCAAAATTGACACTTATTAATAATGAAAATAGAATTTAATATATTATCATATTAAAATTTAATATTTTATAATATAACTACTACATGAATTCTAGAACATAGTAAAAGCAATGTTGGATTTGTTTCCAATTGGTTTAAAATAAAATTTCATTCATTTTAATCTAAAATAATTTTTAATATATAATGTTTTTTCTATCAACTTTATGTTTCTATAAATTTAGGTGAACCTTTTAACCATTTTTAAATACATGTATACACATTTAAAGAACTCATAAAACATTAAGCCCAACTACATAAGCCCTGATTATTACCAATGAATATAGCTAAATCTCCTCAAAACCCTTGGAGTTAAGACCTACCAGATAAGCCTTTAATAATCTCCTCAAAACCTTCTGGCCAAATTATAATGGACATAAGAACCACTCAAAAAAAACTTATTTTAAATTTATATTTCAAAACACGTAAGAGCCACTCAAACCACACTTAAAAAAACTTATTTTAAATTATTAGATATAAATTTAATTGGTAATAAAATAAATTCAATTGGGCAATAAAATAAATATAAATAAATTTAATTGGGAATATTTTCCATTTTAATATTAAAATAAATTTAGTATAAAACTTAAATTTAAATATATATAAAACTAACAGTATAAATTCAACTAACCTACTCCTGATTCGTTATACATTCCTCTAAATTAAATAATAATAATACATTTAATACCCAATTATGTGTTTATTTTCATATTGTGACGAACTTTTCAGCTATAAAAGTAATTTAACAAAGCTTTTTTTTTGGGTTTGTTTTTCATTTTCCAGTAATAATTTAAATTGTTTTAAAATTAAAATTAAAAAATGTGAACAAAAATCGCTTAAGAAATGTAAAACTGGCACTTTAAAGATAATTATAATGAAAATTTAACCCAAAACTACCCTAAGAAAAGGAATCTGCAGATGCGTTCTGTCCCACCTTTACCAGAGGAAGACCCATGGTAAAATTATGGCTTCATATGTGAGCCTCAGCATTTTAACTAACTCCAACTTTTATAAATATCTCAATGTTTATTCTTGCTTTCAATACTTCATTAATCCCAGACTTAATTGGTTGTGCGAGTGGAGTATAATTTATTTTGCAGAGGGCTTACTTCGTAACGATTAAAGGTTTTTATGATGGATAGATCATTATTTTCTAGAGTGCTTATGGTATAGCGATTAAAAGCTTTTCATGGACAGATATTTACTTTCCAGAGGGCTTATGGCATAGCAGTTTATCTGTTGATATATGGCATAGCGGTCGCTCATTTTGTGTTTATTAGGATACTTTCTCTCTCGCCAGACTAGGGTTTTGTACCTCTCCCGCCAGACTAGGGTATTGCAGGATTTCACAGTAAGTTCTCTAGAAAATCAAGAGAACTAGAAAGGACAAAGATGTTAATCACTCTCTTAATCATTTTCATTGTTGGTGAGTTACTTCCATCTGATTGAATAAGAAAAACCCTTGTTGCACTATATATAGTTTCGTATAAGGGAAAGAGAAAAGAAGAAAATGGAGATGATAGATGAGAAATACATGGACATGATCAGTGGGGAGTGTTATCTCTCTGTAATCAACAAGATTGGCAGAGTCTGGTCGCAGGGAGAAACATCGTTTCAACCACTTTGGGATTCTAGGATCTAGCCCTCCTAAATCCGGAGAGGGATCTCTCCAATAAGTGCAAAGATGGATTTGTCTTTGAAGTTTAGGGTAATAATATTAGGCTAGTTATGAAGGCCAAGGGTTTGTTTTGTTTTTTGGATGGTTGAGCATGATTATTTTTTGAGGAGAAAGTTCTAAGTGAAAAAAGTTTCAAAGGTGAGAAGTTGCAAGTGAATAGAACAACTTTGTCTAAAAAGATAGATATAACGTTGGTTTTTAGTCCATTGGGCTATGGAGTCATATTAGGGCTTTAATTGAACAACAACATCAAGAGTGATCCAAGGGGCAAGTCATATATATCACAAGATTATTGAGATTAAAATGATGGAATGGAAACAATAAAGTGTTGGAGGGGAGGAAACTGATAATAATTTCACAAGGGATTTATTATCAGTCCAAACAAGAAAAGCCTCTTAAGTAACTGTTTAAAACCAACCAAGAATAGGGCTAACCATAAAATTCTTGGGCAAGTTTGTATTAAATCAGCTTAATTGACAAAAAATCCAGTAATCCGCATAATTACCTTCAGAAAGTATGAAGACACATAAGAGAAACAAAATGTAACCTAAGTTCAGGTAAGGTACTTTTAAACCTAATCTGCTTTCGGCCAACACCAAGGGAAACCTTCAGAATCTGCCTTTGGAGAATAGGAACTAGAAACAGGGCAAACCATCACTTTTCTAGTCTAACTTTAATAAGCAAATGATGAAAATAACTTTCAAGAATAATGTTTAAAGCAAACAGTAGGACGAGGGAACGCCAACATTCCTAACTACTTAAATTGTATTGAATCATTCTTAAATAAACAAATTGGAGGAAAACATTGAGATAAAGCTTATCAGTGAGAGAAGGGTACTGGTAAACAGTAAATCCTAACTCTATAAATGCTATTCTTTATCAGAGAATAGTGAACAATATGACATACATAGAAGGAAAAAAAATAACGAAGAAAGGGGCACTTCACCAGTGATATAGACCAGGATCCCAAGAAACAGCTTGTTATTGATGTCAAACCAGTTACAGTCTTCAGGTCCAATGTTTCAGTTCAGCAATCATCTTCACTATTCAGCCTAACTAATCTAAACACAAACAGAGCTCCAAGGGCCAGTGAACACTATTTACAATCAGAAGTTTTAAGCTCAAATATATTTCAAAGTTCTGCAACCAACCATTCTCATCTTCTACAGCAGTATTTATAAAAGAATAAGGAGGTGAGATCTCAATAAAATATCTCCCAAGATAATTAATACAGTCTTAATGGCTTCTTGGCCTTTGAGGGGCTCGATGGAGAAGTTTACAGGTGTGTTACTGTATTAATTGGTTTACATTTATGATTTAAGCTCGGTGGGAGCTTTGTTGACTTTTTAAGGCTCTGTGTCATGAATGAGTAACTCTGCAGATATTTTTTGCATTATGTTCCTTTGCAGAATTTATCCTCTGGCTGCGTTGTGAGGCAAATATTTGGTCTTGATCAATAACTTCGGCCTCTGATTGAATAATTTGAGGCACAGGTGGCATTCCGGTAGCTGGGAGGAATCAATTTTCCTCAGATGTGGCGGTGGAGGCTTTCTATTGATAAAACACTTATGATTTTATTTTAATTGTGTTTTAATTCTGGGGATTAGGCTTTTGATAACCATTCTTAGCCATAATCCCGAAATTATCTTCAATCCTTCTTTTCTGTCGCGTTCTGTCTTCAACACTGATACTCTTTTAATTGTGATTTAATAACACAATGTCTTGTTGATGTGCAGGCTGCGCAGGGCTCTCAAGGCATCAATGCCCATGAAGCATTGACGAAACATGGATCTTGAACCCTGCGAACGGTTTTCCTTTTATGAATCGAAAGCATAGGAATCGTCATTCCCGACCTTCATCCTTTCTTTCAATATAACGGATAAACCTTTAAACACCTGCAAAATACAAAACTTATTAAGAAATCCTGCGTTGTGGGTTTAACTACTGCAGAGGATGTGGGGAGGAGCATAGCTGTTGGATGGCAACATCCAACGGTGGAGATAAGCCAAGAGAAGGTAAAAAGGAGAGCGGAGGGAAGAATAAGACGGAATGATCTGGGACCGTCCGATCTGGACACGTGGATGGTCTAGATCCAATTGGAGGATCGCAATCGGCGGAGAAACAATGTTTAAAGTGTCAGGCAAAAACTTGCAATGCAGTGAGCGATGACCGTTGATCTGAGGATCAGATCAACGGTGGGGAACAAATCGGAGGGTTATGAAGCGAAGGTAAAACTTGTGATCAGGGCAATTGTGGGCCGCTGGATCTGAGAAAGCGGAGAGGAGATCAATGGCGGACAACCAATCAGGGATCGGTAATCAGAGGTGGGGTGATGCGATTGAACGATCGGGGAAGGCTAATGCGATTGCGCGATCGGGGAAGGCCAATGCGATGGTGCAATCGAGCCATCGCAATCGGAGGTTTCAAATGGACACAATCGGAAGAGCCTTTACAAAATTTTCTGATGCGATCAGGCCATCGCAATCGGAGGGGCGGTAATATAAAGTTTGGCGCCCATTTTGTGGGGCTATGGGTTATATGAAATAATAACATGATCGGGGGTTATAACCAAAAGGGTCAATCGCATCAGAGGTTCCAACTTGACAAAAAGACTTGTCCGCTTAGATTTATTCCGATGCGATAAGCGCTGAGGGGACTAGCGGCTGGTTCTTAGGGAACTGGCACATGTGGGGAAGTGGTTTAAGACGTAACCCAAGGGGGCTTAAGCCTTAGTAGTAAAAACTTGTTTTTTATGAAATTTTTCAGAGTTTTCAATGGATTTGGGGGTTTCGATAAGGCTAAAAAGTGATTTCTTAACCTTGTAAAAATGATTTTTATGAAGGGAAGAAGAGGAATCATAAAAATAGAGGAGTTTTATGGAGAAAAAGGGGAGCAAAATGAAGGTTAGTTTTGAGTGGAGGGAGGGGAAAAAATGATGATTTTGCAGCAGTATTTTCACTTATGGAAAAAGCAAAAATTCTGAGTATAAAAAGGGAACAGCAGTGAAGATTTGGATAGAGGAGAGGCATGAGGCCTTCAAGAGTCTTCAAGAGCCAATACTTTTTAGCAATAAAATTTGTTCCTTGAAGGCTCAAAAATTCTTAGCCACCTTTTGCTATAAAAAAATTTATAGGTGGCTAACAGTGGCTCCACTTGGGGATGGTGCCTTCTTGAAGGCATCAAGAACTTCAGACTTGCATTCTCTGGGAGATTGAACTGTGCCACATCCATTATGTTCTCTGGGAGGCTGACCTGTGCCTCATCCATTGGGCTGCCCTTCCTTTGCTGGGATGATCTTGCTTTGAAACATATTAGCAGTCATAGAAACAATGGACCTTCATCAATACAAACTTTCTACCTACCCAATCCTACTGATCTAGCATTTTTTCTTCATTAGAGTGCACTTGGATTGGCAAACTCTTTTACAACATTTTATTCTTTTGAAAGCAGGAAAATCTAATCTATTTCTACTCCTTATTTCTCCATGGACTCAGATTAAACAGTTGAGCCCATATGATTCTCTACCTATTCTATCAATCTGTAAGGATTAAACAGTCTAACAGATTTTATTCTATAAATTCTACAACAGAAATTTAAAAGCATACAAGTCAGGATTAAACAGTCTAACTTGATGCTGGTCTATGGCATAAAAAACAAGCTGCACATAGATCTTATTTCGCAGAAAATTAAAACAAAATGGAAGGCTTAGGATATGAAAGTTTCTCATCATGGCCTTCTCTTTTCTTTATAGCTCTATTTTTACTTTTGTTTGAGTTGTTCCTTCTTTGTCCTCTGGTTCAAATTTTGAGCTAATTAGAACAAGATTTAGATCTTTTTTGACTCAGAAAATAAAATAGATTTGAGTCATCTCTCTTTGGAAACCTAGGTTCGGATTTTGAACTTGTTTGAACGTATCCTAATCTATCTACTAATAAGCCAAGATTAAACAGTTTGGCAAATCAAATTCACTACCCTATTAGCAGAAAATTTAAAACTAATTAGTCAAGATTAGGTTGTTTGACTAACTAGAAGTTTGTTCTTTAGGAGTGGCATTTAAGCTTACACACTTTCAGAATTTGTTTCTCTTTTTTGGTATGGGGCTATACCTTTCTTGTTTTCACAATCTGCCCTCTTTTCTCTTTTTGTTTTTGTATTTTTTATTTTCTAAAAAGAAGAAAATAACATATAACTAAATGCTCAAATGTTGAGCTTTATTGACATTCCTATCTAACCTATTCTAACTTGGAGTATTTACATTATCATATGATACAAAAATGCCAATGCAGCTAGCTGAGTAATGTAAAAAAGAAGAAACAATTCTGGTTGTTTGTCAAGGGTATCCATGGAACATACTGAAGACTAACCTTCAATATCAAGGCTATCACAGAAGGTGACAGCTTTTCATGTCTCTGGCTCTTGCAAAAGATCATTGTTTGATAATTTGAGCCAGTTGGGATTTCCACACACTCTTCCATAGGATCAACAAAGAAAAGATGAAAGTTTTCTTCTTTTTGGTCCTCCATGTCTGGTAGATTGTCTTCTTTCAAGGCTTCAGCTTTGAGGAGTATATCTTCAGAAAGTTGCTTGGAAGCATCATCATTCTCAACATAAAAGGAAAAATATTCTTCTTGAGAAGATTGTGTATCCTCAGTAGGAGAGTCTTCTATCTGTTTCTCTCCCTCTTCTTCATCATCATCTGAACTGGAGGACTGATCATATTTGGTAGTGTCGTCCTCTTGTAGCCCGGGTAAGCTCTGGTTTAGTGGACTATACTCTATGAGGAGGTTATTATATTCTTGATCAGGGGTATGTTCAATTGCTTCCTCTTTTTCAAAGGAAGGCTCGTTGATTTCAACATGCCCAAAAATTTATTTGTTTCTTTCCTCCTCATCCTTTGAGCTAAAAGTCTGCTGAGTCCCAATCACATGGAAATTATTACTGATGATCTGAAAGGAAGCAAAGCAAAGATTGAATGAATCTTCACTCACTTCTAGGCTTTGAAAACTTTCATCATCATTATCATAAATATTTTGAACTATCTCATTACTTTTTTGAAGGAACTGATCTTCCTCACATAAATCTGCTAATGATGATCCTGCAAAGTTAATCTTTGTTTGGGAAGCATCATCACTAGATAGATCGAAGTTAGGAAAATCATGAATATAATTAATACTACCAATCAAACATACTGGGTTATCAGCAGGTCCTTCTTCATTCTGATCTATAAAAGAACTTTCTAAATTTGTACAACAAAGTTCTCTATGTGAATGAGAAAGAGTGTTTTTTTTGTAGAAAGTTTCAGAGACTGACTGTTTATAAATAGTCTGATCTATCTCTTTTTCTGTCAAAGGGGAGGATGTTTCTATGTTCCTTTGAACAGAAGTACAGCAGTTCTTTGTCTCTTGCGAGGACTGATTTTGAGGTTGGATGTCTTCTTGAGCCTCAGCTATAAGGGATGATGAATCAATATTTGAGTTTTCAAGGATATCTTGAGGAATGTTCTTTACTGCTTGGATCATCTCTTCCTCAACTGATTCATCTATGTTCTTAAAATTTTTCAATAGGATATTAAACTCATGAATGGCTGTTAAAATATCTTCAGGATGCATCTCTTCCAAAGCTTCCTCATTATCTATAATGTGTTGGGTGATGTTTTTTGATGGATCATAATATATTGCACCCCACGATAATGACGTAGTGTTTTCTTTATAGTTCTCATAGAACACATATTCAAGGTCTTTTAAAGAAAACAAACTACTAGATCTTAAGCATTCATACCAATCCATAGCTTTTCCTTCTAATGTTAACATGAACATTTTCATTAGGCAGTCTTCATGCCATTCAACTTTCAACCTCCATACAAGTATGTGAAATTTGATAAGATGTAATAATGGGTTATCAAACTTTTCACCTTGAAAAACAAGCAGGTTGTCATCCCAATTTACCTGGGGCATCTTATGTGGGAACCCAGGGATCTGATCTCTACTCATTGGGGCATATCTTTGTTGTATCCTTGGAATCATTTTTGTAAATCAAGAAAGACGTCATTGTGTCTATTCAACCAGTTTAGAGTCTTCTACCAATGGAGTCATCTGGTCTTCTGGGAGTTTCAGAGTGTGGAGTCGCCAGGTGGAAAATTTTAGCTCGTAAGGAGGTAAAATGTTTTATGGTTCCACCACCGTGTGTTTCTTGTAGAGCTGCAAGGTTTTCAAGAACTAAATTAGCTCCTCAACGTTTTTCTGAGTTATTTTTCAGTTGTGTGGTTTCCAAGAATATCCTAACTTTGTTTCAAAACTTAGCTACGGTTATGAGACAAAGACAGTGTACTTTTATGGCTAAGCCAGCTTATTTTTCAAGGTTAGATAAAGTCTTATGATAATCCTAGGGTTTACCTAGTTTGTCACTGATTCAAACAAGTTTCATCATTATTACCATTCCTCGGTAGTGCTTGAAAAGGCTGCTTTTTACTCACAAGTTTTATGAATTGTTTTAGGGAACTTAAAGTGATCTATGATGTCCTAGGGTTACCTTAAAATGAAGATGATTCAGGGTTCAATCCCCAGCGGAGTCGCCAGAAATGTTAGTTGCTGGTGGCTCAGCCGTCAACCAGAACAATTGTCATAAACCCAGGGGTTATCTAGAGTTTTAAGGTGTTTTTGAACTTTTATTAACTCATAAAGTTCCCCAGCGAAGTCGCCAAAAATGTTAGCTCCCTGTAATCAGCAATATTGGCAGAGTCCAGTCGCAGGGAGAAACATCGTTTCAAACACTTTGGGATTCTAGGATCTAACCCTCCTAAATCCGAAGAGGGAACTCTCCAATAAGTGCAAAGATGGATTTGTCTTTGAAGTTTGGGGTAATAATATTAGGCTAGTTATGAAGGCCAAGGGTTTGTTTTGTTTTTTGGATGGTTGAGCATGATTATGTTTTGAGGAGAAAGTTCTAAGTGCAAAAATTTTCAAAGGTGAGAAGTTGCAAGTGAATAGAACAGCTTTGTCTAAAAAGATAGATATAACGTTGGTTTTTAGTCCATTGGGCTATGGAGTCATATCAGGGCTTTAATTGAGCAACAACGTCAAGAGTGATCCAAGGGGCAAGTCATCTATATCACAAGATCATTGAGATTAAAATGATGGAATGGAAACAATAAAGTGTTGGAGGGGTGGAAACTGATAATAATTTCACAAGGGATTTATAGTCAGTCCAAACAAGAAAAGCCTCTTAAGTAACTGTTTAAAACCAACCAAGAACAGGGCTGACCATAGAATTCTTGGGCAAGTTTGTATTAAAGCAGCTTAATTGAAAAACAATCCAGTAATATGCATAATTACCTTCAGAAAGTATGAAAACACATAAGGGAAACAAAGTGTAACTTAAGATCAGGTAAGGTACTTTTAAACCTAATCTTCTTTCGGCCAACACCAAGGGAAACCTTCATAATCTGCCTTTGGAGAATAGAAACTAGAAATAGGGAAAACCATCACTTTTCTAGTCTAACTTTAATAAGAAAATGATGAAAATAACTTTCAAGAATAATGTTTAATGCAAATAGTAGGACGAGGGAACGCCAACATTCCTAACTGCTTAAACTGTATTGAATCATTCTTAAATAAACAAATTGGAGGAAAACATTGAGATAAAGCTTATCAATGAGAGAAGGGTACTGGTAAACAGTAAATCCTAACTCTATAAATGTTGTTCTTTATCAGAGAATAGTGAACAATATGACATACATAGAAGGAAAAACAATAACAAAGAAAGGGGCACTTCACCAGTGATATAGACCAGGATCCCAAGAAATAGCTTGTTATTGATGTCAAACCAGTTACAGTCTTCAGGTCCAATGTTTCAGTTCAGCAATCATCTTCACTATTCAGCCTAACTAATCTAAACACAAACAGAGCTCCAAGGGCCAGCGAACACTATTTACAATCAGAATTTTTAAGCTCAAATATATTTCAAAGTTCTGCAACCAACCATTCTCATCTTCTACAACAGTATTTATAGAAGAATGAGGAGGTGAGATCTCAATAAAAGATCTCCCAATATAATTAATACAGTCTTAATGGCTTCTCGGCCTTTGAGGGGCTTGATGGAGAAGTTTACAGGTGTGTTACTGTATTAATTGGTCTACATTTATGATTTAAGCTCGGTGGGAGCTTTGTTGACTTTTTAAGGCTCTGTGTCATGAATGAGTAACTCTGCAGATATTTTTTGCATTATGTTTCTTTGTAGAATTTATCCTCTGGCTGCGTTGTGAGGCAGATATTTGGTCTTGATCAATAACTTCGGCCTCTGATTGAATACTTTGAGGCACAGGTGGCATTCCGGTAGCTGGGAGGAATCAATTCTCCTCAGATGTGGCGGTGGAGGCTTTCTGTTGATAAAACACTTATGATTTTCTTTTAACTGTGTTTTAATTCTGGGGATTAGGCTTTTGATAATCATTCTTAGCCATAATCCCCAAATTATCTTCAATCTTTCTGTTCTGCCACATTCTGTCTTCAACACTGATACTCTTTTAATTGTGATTTAATAACACAATGTCTTGTTGATGTGCAGGCCGCACAAGGCTCTCAAGGCATCAATGCCCATGAAGCATTGATGAAACGTGGATCTTGAACCCTGCAAACGGTTTTCCTTTTATGAATTGAAAGCACAGGAATCGTCATTCCCGGCCTTCATCCTTTCTTTCAATATAACGGATAAACCTTTAAAGACCTTCAAAATACAAAACTTATAAGGAAATCCTGCGTTGTGGGTTTAACTGTTGTAGAGGATGTGGGGAGGAGCATAGTCGTTGGATGGAAACATTCAACGATGGAGATAAGCCAAGAGAAGGTAAAAAGGAGAGCGAAGGGAAGAATAAGACGGAATGATTCGGGACCATCCGATCTGGACACGTGGACGGTCCAGATCCAATCAAAGGATCGTAATCTGTGGAGAAACAATGTTTAAAGCGCCGAGAAAAAACTTGCGATGTGATGAGCGATGACCGTTGATCTGAGGATCAGATCAATGGTGGGGAACAAATCGGAGGGTTATGAAGCAGAGGTAAAACTTGTGATCAGAGCAATTGTGGACCATTGGATCTGATAAAGTGGAGAGGAGATCAACGGCGGACAACCAATTGGGGATCGGTAATCGGAGGTGGGGTGATGCGATTGTGCGACCGGGGAAGGCCGATGCGATTGCGCGATCAGGGAAGGCCAATGCGATGGTGCGATTGGGCCATCGCAATCAGAGGTTTCAAATGGACACAATCGGAAGAGCCTTTACAAAAGTTTCTGATGCGATCGGGCCATCGCAATCGAAGGGGCGGTAATATAAAGTTTGGCGCCCGTTTTGCGGGGCTATGGGTTATATGAAATAATAACATGATCGGGGGTTATAACCAAAAGGGTCAATCGCATCAGAGGTTCCAACTTGACAAAAAGACTTGTGCACTTAGATTTATTCCGATGCGATAAGCGCTGAGGGGACTAGCGCCTGGTTCTTAGGGCACGGGCACATGTGGGGAAGTGGTTTAAGACGTAGCCCAAGGGGGCTTAAGCCTTAGTAGTAAAAACTTGTTTTTTATGAATTTTTTCAGAGTTTTCAATGGATTTGGGGGTTTCGGTAAGGCTAAAAAGTGAGTTCTTAACCTTGTAAAAATGATTTTCATGAAGGGAAGAAGAGGAATCATAAAAATAGAGGAGTTTTATGGAGAAAAAGGGGAGAAAAATGAAGGTTAGTTTTGAGTGGAGGGAGGGGAAAAAATGATGATTTTGCAGCAGTATTTTCACTTATGGAAAAAGCAGAAATTCTGAGTATAAAAAGGGAATAGCAGTGAAGATTTGGACAGAGGAGAGGCATGAGGCCTTCAAGAGTCTTCAAGAGCCAACACTTTTTAGCAATAAAATTTGTTCCTTGAAGGCTCAAAAATTCTTAGCCACCTTTTGCTATAACAAATTTTATAGGTGGCTAACAGGGAGTTTGCATATGACCCTATTAGGTTACCAATTGAGCAGGACCCCACACAAGCTCCCTACAATAGAAAAACTCTGGAGAACATATGGGAAACTAAACATCACGCACGAAACCCATATACTAGACAATGGTTCGACATCAAGAGTGCCATTCCTCAAACAGAATTAAGGCGGGAAATGGAGCACTATATTGAGCTTTACAAAGCTCCCAGCGATGATGGTGAGTTAGATGTAATTTCTGAATATACAGTGATTCTAGATGAGGATAATATGATGCAACATTTGAAAATGTTGGCTGATTATATATCAGAAAAAACGATGAGAGAAAAACAGTACTGGGTTATGATATGGAAGAAAATTAATCTATTGTGACTGTATTGCCAGTTTCATGATGAAAACATACAAACATTCAAATCTTTACATGGTTTCAGATGTTTCGATAAACTTGTCTCCCAAATGTCTCAAATTCATTTAGCAGCAAAGGAGATCAGAAAATTTGGAGTGTTGGATGTCTGTAAGGAACTGACAAGTTTGATTGATGTCATTGGCCTGACACTATCCGATATCATGCCAGAACGTTCAAATATGGGTTATTGACAGAGTATACGGTTAATATGTATCTTGCAGTATACTTACAATAACAATTGAAAATATTAAATTCACCTGCATACCCTGAGCAGGTAAAAACAGAGTACAACAGGGGCAGCAGTAGAATGTTGAGTGCACAGCACTGTGTATTCAAGAAGAATGGAGAAACCGTAAGGATGAATTTAATGTTTGATGGGCAGCAGCCACCATTGCAGAGGAGAAGTTATGTTTGTATGGGCGTAGCCGTTTTTGCAGAGAAATGAAGACTTTCATGGTTCAAACCACGCAAGAACAGAGTTATTAATGAAAATAGTCTTTTCGGGCTTTAAGCCCTCAATAACCAAATATGAAAAATTTTGATTAAACAGCCAAGTCTTTTTAAATTTTGAATGGGACAAGTCATGGTGGTCCCCACCAATCCTTTTCTGAATCGCAATCGCAAAATCGCAGTAGCGAAGTGTTAAGTGTCTTGTTGATATGGAAGAGTTGTGATGCGGTCCCACAACAATCGCAATCGCAAATTGCAAGGGAACAATGTAAAGTTCCGCATCCGAAAAGAGTTTTTGCCGATTGTAAGTTTGTGATGCGATCGCAATCGCAATTTGTGTGTTCCGCCCTCCGCTTAAGTCATCCGCCGATGCCGATGGTCCAATGCGATCCAATCGCAATCATAACATCGCAAGTATTTGAGTCAACCATTCCACACATATGTTTTCTGCCGATGCGATTAGCGCAATCACGCAATCGCAATCGCAAAGTCCAAAGGTTCATTCCGCCAAGTTTTTTGTTCTGCTGATTTCCGATTGTGATTTTTGGGCCATCGCACATCGCAATCATAACTTCGCAAATCGCAAATCTCAATTGTAACATTGCCAAGCTTTATGTTTCGTCAATCGCCGATTGCCGATTGCGAAGTGGGCTCCACTCGTATATCGCGCACATAAATATTTAGGTTAAAGTTTTATGTTCTGCATTGTATGTTAATTTTATTTTGTTTTATGTTTTATTTCCACTGCGCCATATAAAAGCATTGCATTATATTGCATTAATATGTAAGAGAGTTGTGTTGTATTGCTATGTAAGCCTGCAGGCAGAGAAAACATAGTGAACCATAACAGAGCACTATTTTGTGCAGTTTTTTTTTTTTGGAGACAGAGAAGACCAGAGAACACTGCTTCTGTAGCAGTCTTAATCATATTTTCTAAATCCCTCAGAGAGGAATAAATTTATCATTTTGTAATAGTTTTAGTTCTATTAATGAAATAGAAAGAAATTTTTTATTCTGCAATCTCTGTCATTTATTCTCTGTGTTAGAAGGAGAGTATTATTCTCTCTATATTGTTCTGGAATTATCAGAAATTCCAACATGGTATCGGAGCTAGTTCAGGCTCTTTGAAGGTGTCAAAGAAGCTGAAGGAAGAAAAATATTTGTTGCAGCAGTTCTCCAGCAGCGTGAAAGCTCAGCAGAAGATTAAGTCCAGGTATTTCTCAAAAAAAAAAAAAGAGCTTCATTTTGTTTAAAAGAGCAGTCCTTAGAGACAGAGTTTGTCTTTTAAAGAAGGAATGACAGTTTGTTTTTGAAAAACACAGTCAAGTTTAGTTCAAATTTCAGTATATAAGCAATGGTTGGACCAAGCACTAGTATGATAATTTGAAATGCTCAGCTTCCCCAATGTAATGGGAAGAACTATGATTATTGGGCCATTACCATGAGAGCCCTATTTGCCTCACAAGACTTATGGGAGTTTGTAGAAGATGGTTTTGATGAACCAGTTGATGAGCAGGCCGTTAATGCCTTAACTCAGGCAGAGAAATATATATTGAAGAGCAATAGAAAGAAGGACTCTAAGGCCCTCTTCTGTTTGTATCTAGAAATACATGAAAGTGTGTTTCCGAGGATAGTAGCAGCTAAGAGATCCAAGGATGCATGGGAAACTCTAAAGATGGCCTATCAAGGTATGGAGAAAGTGAAGACAGAAAAACTATAGTTGTTGAGGAGAGATTTTGAAACTCTCCGTATGAAAGAGCCTGATAACATAGACTTGTTCTTCACACATGTGATTGGGATGGTCACACAAATAAGGTCTCATGGACAAACTCTTGAAGAAAGAAGGATTGTGGAGAAACTATTGAGGATTCTACCCTCAAGGTTTGATGTAATTGTTACCACTATTGAAGAGACAAAATATCTCTCAAAGTTCACGATAGATGAACTTCATGCCTCGTTGATGACTCATGAACAGAGATTGGAAAGAACAGTAAACCCATCTCTAGAGCATGCCTTCAAGACCCAGATGCCTTTTGGAAAAGGAAGAGGTCAAGGCAGAGGAAGAGGAAGATGAAGAAGCCAAAAAAAAGGAGGAAGGAACAGCCCTTCACATTCACATGGAAGGAGCAACAGTCAGAATCACAGCCACGGCCAATGCAACAGCAAACAAGGTGAACAACAACATGCGCATGGACAAAGGTATGACAAATCCAATGTCCAATGTCATTATTGCAAGAAATATGGGCACTATGCCAATGAATGTAGGAAAAATAAAAATGACATGAATAATAGGCAGAATGCTAATGTAGAAAGAGAAGAAAAGAACCCAAAGAATGTGTTGTTAACATGTACTGTAGCACAAGATAGACAAGATGATGTATGGTTCTTAGATTCAGACTGTAGTAATTACATGACTGGAAACATAGCAATGTTTGTCAATCTTGATGAAGAGATTAAATCAGAAGTAACAACAGGAACTGATACTAAGATTTTTGTCAAGGGAAAAGGTAGAGTTAGTATCCGTGCAAGAAATGGAGAGCAGAAATTTGTGCCAGATGTGTACTATGTTCCTGGCTTGAAGTGTAATATTTTGAGCATTGGGCAACTCGTAAACAAAGGTTACAATGTACTCTTTAAGAATGATGTGTGCACAATAATGAATATACCTCCAAGCAAGAAAATTATTGCTGAAATACAAATGACCAGCAATAGAATGTTTCCACTCAAGCTCAATACAGACTTGAAGGGAAAAGGAAAGAATGTAGCAGTTGTAATGCAAGAGGTCTTTCAAAAGGAAGTGAAACATGAGAACTGGTTATGGCACTTGAGATTTGGACATCTCAATTTCGGAGGATTAAACTTGTTGCACAGAAAAGGAATGATAAGAGGTTTACCATTGATTGAGAAACCTGACAGCCTATGCGAAGGCTGCATCTTGGGAAAACAACACAGAGAAAAATTTCCATCAAGGAAAAGCATAAGGGCGAAAGCACCCTTAGAAATCATTCATTTAGACTTATGTGGGCCAATGCAAACAACATCAGTTTCAGACAGCAATTACATGCTGACCTTCATTGATGATTTCACAAGGAAAGTGTGGGTTTCTTTTTTGAAATATAAAAGTGAAGTATTTGAGAAATTTTGCCACTTTAAAGCTCTAGTAGAGAAACAGAGTGGGCAGCATATCAAAGTTCTAAGAACTGATAGAGGAAGTGAATATATCTCAAAATATTTTTTGTGTTTTTGCAGAGAGAGCGGCATACACAACCAGTTTACTACAAAGTACACACCACAACATAATGGAGTTGTTGAAAGGAAGAATCGAACCATAATGGAAATGGTGAGAAGTATGCTGAAGGAAAAAAACTTACCAAATGAGTATTGGGTAGAAGAAGCAAATTGTGCTGTGTATATTTTAAATAGATGCCCAACAAAAGTTGTAATGAACAGAGTTCCAGAAGAAGCGTGGAGTGGCAGAAAACAGGGAGTCACCCACATGAGATTTTTTGGATGTGTGGCATATGTACACATTCCAGATCAGTTAAGAAAGAAGTTGGATAGTAAGGGGGAGAAGTGCATCTTCCTTGGATATTGTGAAGATTCCAAAGGATATAGATTATATAACCCATCCTCAAAGAAATTTGTGATAAGAAGAGATGTTCAATTCATTGAAGAGGAAGCATGGGATGGAAGCATTGAGAAAACAGTCAATGTTAAAAGTTGTTTGTCTCATGATGAAGATGAGGAAGATATGGCTGAAAATAACACCTCTTCGGTAGCACAACCTCCACCAACACAAGGACAGCAAGGGACACCTCAATCAGGAGTAAGAAAACCCTTGAGAAGAAATGAGAGTGTTTTTCCAAGCACACCACATGGAGCAGAATTGAGTGCTTCTTCAAGCACAACTACATCAAATGAAAGAGGAACAAGATTCAGAAATATAAATGAGATCTATGAGCAGGAAGCGGCAAATGAAGGTATGAACTCCTTATTTTCTTTATATTTTCATGTTGATGACCCTATTCATTTTGAAGATGCCATAAAAAAATATAAAATGGATAGAAGCTATGGATGAAGAAATTAATGCCATAGAGAAGAACAAAACATGGGAGTTGGTTGATCTCCCTGAAGGTAAAGAAGTTATTGGAGTTAAATGGGTCTACAACACCAAAAGTAATGCTGAAGGAAAAATTGAAAGACACAAGGCCAGACTTGTTGTTAAGGGATATAAGCAGCAGCATGGAAGGGACTATGAATAAAATTTTTCACTAGTTGCAAGAATGGAAACAGTGATAGCAGTGTTGTCCATAGCAGCACAGAACAAATGGAAAGTATATCAAATGGATGTAAAATCCGCATTTTTAAATGGAGTTTTGATGGAAGAGGTTTATGTGGAACAACCTCTCGGCTATGAGAAAAAAGGGCCAAGAACACAAAGTGTGCAGATTGAAGAAATCTCTTTATGGGCTGAAGCAAGCACCAAGAGCATGGTACAGTAGGATAGATTCCTATCTACTAGGAAATGGGTTTGAAAAATGTGATGGAGAACCCACATTTTACATCAAATAAAAAGATGGTAGAATGCTCATTGTTGTGTTATATGTTGATGATGTAATATTTACAGCTAATGATGATTACCTCAGTGAAAATTTTAAAACAGTCATGAAAGAAGAATTTGAAATGACTGACATGGGGTTGTTGAGATACTTATTAGGAATAGAAGTAGAACAAATTGAAAATGGGATTTTTATCTCACAATAAAATTATGTGAATCAAGTTTTGGAAATATTTAATATGCAGGAGTGCAAGGCATCAATTACTCCCACAGTAATGGGATTGAATTTGAATAAGGATGACAGCAGCAAGGATTTTAATCCAAGTTTGTATAAAATCATAGTTGGAAGCCTCATGTATTTGACTGCAACTAGGCCGGATATTATGCATGTTGATAGTTTGATTTCCAGATTTATGGAGAGGCCAAAAGAATCACATTGGCAAGCAGCGAAGAGAATTTTGAGGTACGTAAAAGGAACTAAAAGGTATGGTATTTTATATACTACTTTAGAAAATTCTGAGTTAATTGGTTACACTGATAGTGATTTGGCTGGAAGTGTAGATGATCGGAAAAGCACATCTGGTTATGTTTTTCATATGGGTTCAAGAGCCATTTCATGGGCTTCTAAAAAACAGCCTATTGTAGCATTATCTACAGCAGAGGCAGAGTATGTGGCAGCTACAGCAGTAGCATGTCAAGCAGTATGGATGAGAAGGATGTTGATGAATTTGTGTCAAGAACAGGTAAAAGGCACAATGATTTATTGTGACAATAGCTCGGCTATTGCATTATCAAATAATTTTGTGTTTCACAAGAGAAAGAAGCACATAGATGCCAATTTTCACTATATCAGAGAATTGGTGAACAATGGAGAAATCGTTTTACAGCATTGTAGAACAGAGGAGCAATTTGCAGACATTTTGACAAAGCCATTGGGGCAAAAGAGTTTTGAATTTTTAAGAAAATGTTTAGGTATGACTGATAACCTAGCAGCTGACTTTAAGGGGGAGTGTTGAAAATATTAAAGTCACTTGCGTGCCCTGTGCAGGTAAAAATAGAGAACAACAGGAGCAGCAGCATAAGGTTGAGTGCACGGCACTGTGTATTCAAGAAGAATGGAGAAACCATAAGGATGAATTTAATGTTTGATGGGTAGCAGCCACCATTGCAGAGAAGAAGTTATGTTTGTATGGGCGTAGCCGTTTTTGTAGAGAAATGAAGACTTTCGTGGTTCAAACCACGCAAGAACAGAGTTATTAATGAAAACAATCTTTTCGGGCTTTTAAGCCCTTAACAACTAAATATGAAGAATTTTGATTAAACGGCCAAGTCTTTTTAAGTTTTGAATGGAACAAGTCATGGTGGTCCCCACCAATACTTTTATGAATCGCAATCGCAAAATCGCAGCAGCGAAGTGTTAAGTGTCTTGTTGATATGGAAGAGTTGTGATAAGATGTGATGTGGTCCCACCACAATCGCAATCGCAAGGGAACAATGTAAAGTTCCGCATCCAAAAAGAGTTTCCACCGATTGTAAGTTTGCGATGCGATCGCAATTGCAAATATCTAATCGCAAGTTGTTTGTTCCGCCCTCCACCTAAGTCATCCGCCAATGTCGATGGTGTAATACAATCTAATCGTAATCGCAACATCGCAAGTCTTTGAGTCAACCGTTCCGCACATATGTTTTATGCCGATGTGATTGGCGCAATCGCGCAATCACAATCGCAAAGTCCAAAGGTTCATTCCGCCAAGTTTTTTATTCCGCCAATTGCCGATTGCAATTGTCGAGCCATCGCACATGACAATCGCAACATCGCAAATTGCAAATCACAATTGTAACATTGCCAAGCTTTATGTTTCGCCGATCGCCGATTTCCGATTGCGAAGTGGGCTCCACTCGTATATCGCGCACATAAAGATTTAAGTTAAAGTTTTATGTTCCGCAATGTATTTGCATTGTATTTTGTTTTATGTTTTATTTCCACCGCGCCATATAAAAGCATTGCATTTTATTGCATTTTATTGCATTAATATGTAAGAGAGTTGTGTTGTATTTCTGTGTAAGCCTGCAGGCAGAGAAAACACAGTGAACCATAACAGAGCACTATTTTGTGCAGTTTTTTTTTTGGAGACAGAGAAGACCAGAGAGCACTCATTAGGGGAATTTTGAGGTCTAAAATGGGCCTCCTAAGGAAATAATAAAATAACAGTTACATCAATAAAATAATATTTATGAATTTGCAACTCATTTTTTGCACCACAATCTATGTAACCATGGTTAATTTCAATTCAAAAGTTGTACCAAAATAAAATTAATAAAAAAATTGTATTGATGTGACTATAAATAAGAATGAGATTTTAAAGAAAAAATAATTATCATTGAAGAACTAATGCATTTGTCTTTTGTACTTAAATAACTTCAAATAAAAATATAAATTCATAAATTATTAATTATATAATATGTTATTAATTAAAATTTATATTATTTAAATTGTATAATGACATGTAATTAATGTACTATATAAAAATAAAATAATAAATGTAATATATTATTTTATGTATGAATTTTATTCAAAAAATGTGAAATGACATTTATTATGAGTACTTTACTTTGACTTTAAAAGTACTTAGAGCACTACCATGGTTAACCATGAAAATAATATAATAAATATAATATATTATTTTATGTATGAATTTTATTCAAAAAATGTGAAACGACATTTATTATGAGTACTTTACTTTGACTTTAAAAGTACTTAGAGCACTACCATGGTTAACCATGAGTTTTTATCCACCATTGAGAATGTGACAAGTAAGTACCTTTAAATCAAGCAATGCCACCTCAACCATTAGGGATGATGTCATCCCCTAAAATGTGATTGGTTTTCATAAAGTGAATTTTTACTGTACATTTTCCTTAGGAGGCCCATTTTAGACCTCAAAATTCCCCTAATGGCATCTGTAGCATTCTTAATCATATTTTGTAAATCCCTTAGAGAGGAAGAAATTTATCATGTTGTAATAGTTTTAGTTCTATTAATGAAATAGAAAGAAAAGTTTTATTTTGCAATCTCTGTCATTTATTCTCTGTGTTAGAAGGAGAGTATTATTCTCTCTATATTGTTCTGGAATTATTAGAAATTCCAACAATAACAGTGGAGGATTTCTGAAAATGAAGTCTATTGTGTTGCGAATTCTCTCAAAAGCTTTTCATCAGATACTTCTGATTTCTAACACTGGAAGCAAAGTTTTCCATGACTTGGCAGGCGAGGGGTTGATCGTTGCCTTTCTTCAATTATCTCGTGTGCATGCAAAATATATTAGCAACGAAGACTTGAACCATTGGATTGGAATTTTGCTAACATCCTGGCTCTTATCACAGGAGATAAATCTCTTTCACATATGCTTGAAGATGTTGGCTGATGCTCTAATTATCTACATTGCTCGATAAATTCCACCAAGATCACATGAGATCGGTGATATTATAGAGTGTCCAGTGCCTGAAATCCATGCTCAGGCGCTGCATAATTCTGATGCCCTAGAAAAGGGCCTTTGGTTGATCCACGAAATGGTCAAGGAAGGAGGCCCATCAGCTCAAAATTTCCAAGATTCCAGAGGTTCCAGTTTAGTAACAGATATTATTGGTATGTTTAAACGCTTTACTGAGGTTCAAAATGAGGATAAGGATGGCCTAGTGATTTGTCCCAAAGGATGCAGAACATTTGAGTGCGTTCACTTCAGAATTTCTCAACTTGGGTTCCACATCAATGCAGTAATATCCAAAGGAGGTCTACATAAATTTGATAGTGAAGTTACGCAGGAATTCCTGAGAACCTATCATGAGCGAGCAACATTAGCTCGTGAGGATTAGTTTCCTTACTCTTATTTTCAACTGAAGAAATAGCTCTTATGTGTGCATAGCTTTGGACAGCATTAGACCATGAAAACTGTGAGGATTAGTTAACAGTTCACAGTAACATTTTCTTTAGCAAGTTCAAATGTTGTGCATGCATATTCGTAGTCCTCTTCCTTTCATTTTGTTGCAATATTTATATTGAAATTATTGTTCCCTCCTGCAATGAATTTTGGTTCACGGCCGTTGCTAATTTTTGGAAATTAATTGCCTAGTTTGTCGAATAAATTGTTTCCCTATCATGTTATCTCAGCACTTTCTTTAATGGAATTCATTTCATTGAGTTCATTTCATTTCATCGAGTTCTGAGAATTTGGTTTTGGTTAAGTTTATTATGGAATTCTTGATATTAATGACAAAAGGGGGAGCAGGAAAAGAATAATGAACTGCTGGAGAATGCACACTGTAGATTGATTAATGTGAATTATATATACATACAATATGACGGTTATAAGAGAAACCCAATTGGAATTGAATGAGAAACTAATTACTAACTAAATCTTTAAAACTATTTCTAAACTAAATCTTTAACACTCTCCTTTAATTTTGAGGGTTACATTGTTTTATTCCCAACTTTTGACATTGGAATTCAAAATTAAATTTTCCTAGCGGTTTGGTGAAGATATCCACTAACTGTTACTTGGATTCAGAAAATTTGAGAACAATATCACCATTTTTGACGAGTTCACGAATGAAGTGAAAACGAGTGTCAATATGTTTGCTCTTTTGATGAAAGACATTGTTTTTTGACAAGGAAATAATAGAAGTGTTGTCACAAAGGATTGAAATAGGTTCCTTCTCTGTATATCCGAAGTCCGAGAGAAGTCTCTTTAGCCACACTGCTTGACATGATGTTGAATTTGCTGCAACGTACTCGGCCTCTGTTGAAGATAGTGCAACTATGGGTTACTTTTTGGATGACCGCAGATCAAGTTTCTGCCAAATAGAAAAGCATAGCCAGAAGTGCTTTTCTAATCATCAATACATCTTGCATAATAACTATCTATATAACCAACAAGATTACTATCTGCAGATGTTGCATATGATAAACTATAAGTATATGTACCTGCAATATATCTTAATACCCTTTTTCCAGCTTTCCAATGACAATCTTTCGGAGATTCCATAAACCTGGAAATATAACTAGCTGCAAATGCTATATCAGGCCTAGTAGCAGTAAGATACATAATACTACCATCAAGTTGTTTATACAAATTCGCATTAACAATAGTACCCACATAATCTTTACTCAACTTTGTACCAACTTTGATAGGAGTATCCACCGTTTTACACATGTCAACAACCGTTGATAACTTCGATAGGAGTATCCACTGGTTTACACCTGTCCCTCTCAGTATTTCCAACAGTGTCAACCTTGTAGGTTGTGGAAGTCTAGGAGTAGCAACACTTACATATTTATAGATGTGAGTGGTAGGCTTCCTTGTTGCCATAATTTTACATTCAATTTTTCTTGCCAACCTAAATGCCTTCTCCAATGAATCAGGTTCCCAAACTCAAACTTCATGTTGGATGTTATCCTTTAAAGTCCCTATGAAGAAATCAATCCTGTGTTCCTCTGGAATATCAGTTACCCTTATATTCAATTTTTGGAAGTCCTCAATGTGCTCACCCACTAAACCCTTTTGTTTGAGATTTATCAATTGGCTAAAGAAGGTGTTGCTCTTCGTATCCTCATAATGTGCTATCATTTCATCCGTAAAAATTGACTAAGTGACAATTTTTTTACGGGAGAAAAGCCATCGATACCATACAAATTTATTTTGTTCTAAATGTAAAGTTGCAATGCATACCTTTTGTGTGTTTTTCACATTATTGAGATCAAAATATTGCTCCATCTGTAGTATCCATGTTACAAGATCCTTGCCATCAAACTTCCTCATATCCATCTTTGGAATATGGTGGTTCTTCCATCCAACATTAGATTTTATGAAATCATGATTAACATTTATTTTGTTCTCATCATGAGTTTCCTCTACTATCTTTTCACCATTAGGAAACATTTCTTGTATCAACTTTGTCAAACCTTCCATGTCCGCTTTTAGATCATTCTTCATGTTTTCCATGTTGTCTTTCATTTTTTCATCGATCTTAGCTTCCATGTGATCCATCTTAGATTCCATGCCAGCCTTCCATGCCATCTATCTTAGATTTCATGCCATTCTTAAAATCATCCATCTTAGATTCCACGCCTTTATTCAAACCATCCATCTTAGTTTCCACGCCTTTCTTCAAAACTTCCATGTCATTTTTTGTTGTTGTTTGCGAGAGCGAAATTTGTTGCATTTGCTCTTGTAATTTTGATATGTCATGTTCCATTTCTTCATCTTCATGAGCCATAGTAGAAACTTCTAATGGCTTGATGGGTGTTGAATTATTTTTAGGGGGCATTTTAGAACCCAATACTGATATATATTCTACAATATTCCCTTGGAATCAATTCAAATTGATTCTTCAAACAAGACTTGTGCAATTCGGAAAAAAAATACACACCTTTTTCTTGTTGTTGCTTTCTTTAGCCTTCATATCTACTCCATATCAGCTCCTGATATGCACAACATCTCTATCATCTCTCTCTTATTCTTCCACTTTCCAACCTTCTGCAGCTATCTTACCTTCTTCCGCTCTTTTCCATTATGCAGCTTTCTAATCTCTTCACTTTCTCTTCAATTCCGCTACTCTCTCTCACCCACCTATACACACGGATATTACATGTTTTATCCAGATAACTACATGACTGTTTACTTTCTACAGGGAATACAAAGTGAACATGCCTATCTCTTTGCCTTCCACCCATTATATTCCTCATTCTTCAGTTCAGGTTATTACATCAAAAATAATCATTAAAACACTCATGGAGTTTTTCCTATGCCTATGGAGACTTTCCTTTGCATCACAAATAATATAAAATAATCAATGAATTTACATTTACAGTTACAACAAGGATATTTCACTTAGCCTCCCTTTAGGGATCATTCTTAGCTTTTTTGTGAATTTTTCTCTTTTGGCTTGTTGCCCCTTTGTCTCTTATGTTTCTGCTCTTATATTCTAACCATGCTGCATAACCGCCTTTTTTCCCAACTTGACCCATGTTGTTGTGTTTCCAACAGTGCCACCATATCTTCTTTTGCCTGACTCTGCCCAGCTACCTTCCTTCTCTTGCTCGCAGCGTTCAGCCTTCTGCTTTTCTCAACACCCGACTCTGCCCAGAGGTTTTTCTGAGCCCGACTCAACCCATGGTGCATGTCTTCTTATTACCGCAACGTTCAGCTTTTGCCTTTACCCTTTGTTTTGTTTCAGGCCACTTACCCGAGTCTCCTTTAGCTGTGTTCAGACCTTTTTCTTCATAAAACAGGCGTATCCACAGAGAATCCTGGATCTGAAATATATTAATATTTACTTTTGAACGATATCGCATCCGGTCACATCTCTCACATTTTGGCGTTCCATAAGTTTTACGTTATAATCTCCTTTTTCCTTCCAATGCGATTTATACCAAATGATGCAACAAAGCTACAAATTTTTAGAATACGCGCAGAGCCTCTGGTTTATGGGCCCACACAAGCGGTGACCAATCATAGTGGATCGCACTTCGCAACTTTAATAACTTACCTCCCCGCACTTCACAAGTTTAAGAATTTCACAATATTTGTGATTTTGCAATTTTGCAACTCAGCTCGAAAATCTTATCACATGTCGCACCTTTTAACATTTACCATAATGGGTTTTCCTTATTTTCTACGGTATGCGATATACTTTGCATCGCAACTTAAACAACTTACCTTGCGATGTCTTAACCTGTAAAGATAGAAATCGTTGATTGTGATATAGCGATGTCAATCTTCAAACGACACATGGCTCTTCATCGCATCACAACTTAAAAAATATAACTTGCGATGACTTATCAATAAACAAAAAAATCTTCAATGTGCGATATGCAAGTGTGCCTCCACCCGACACGTGTCCATTTCATCATTTTCACAATTTAATCTACGATGAGATCTTAACCATCCATCTCTCAGCCTTTATTTTTGCGATAAGATTATGACCATCCATCTCTCAACCTTTATTTCTGCGATCATATTCTAACCGTCCATCTCAACATTCATATTAAGATTTATTTGTGATTTGTGATCAGGCCTCTGAACACTATTCTGAACGATTTTCTTTTGGAAATTACCTGACTCTGCCCGCAGAACTGCACGCGCCCTCATGCACTGCTCTGAATGCAAACCAACCCGACTCCACCCGCGCATTCACGACTTTCTCCATTTTTTGAACACGTTCATTACTTGTCTTGGCACGTTCACAACTTGATTCAATACGTTCATGACTTGACCCAATATTTCTGCCTTTGTTGCCTTTGCTCTTTTGCTGCCTTTGCTCGTTTGTTTCCTTTGTTGCCTTTGCTTCATTTGCTTATTTTTCTCCTTGATAAGGATTCTAATGTTGCTCCTTGCCTCTATGTTTCTCCTCTGCCTCTCTTTTATGCTAACTCACTGCATCATTTCCTGATCTACTCCTTTGACTTATTGTTTTTGCTTCTCTATTCCTTTTCCTTTATGATAATTCTGGTGTTGCTCATTTTTGCTCCTTTGCCATCAATAACAATATTTCAACTGTCTCCCCCTTTGGCATTGATGGCAACACTTCCTCCAACAAATACTCCCCCTTTCATTCTAAGAAGTGCCTATCTTCTTCTTCTGCTTGCTTTTCCTCCCCATTTAAAATCAATGGCAAAGGGTTACACATTTTTCCAGTGTAGTTTCCATCTTTGCATTACTTCTCTATGAGTTGTGTATAGGCCTTCTTCATTCTGTCTTTATACCTTGCTGCTCCAAACTGGTGTATGAGAGTTGTTGGGAGAACACTTTGAAAATCATTGAGATTGCATGAATATACACAACAAATTGTTGCTATCCCAAACTCATGAGAATGCTGGAAGGCATGTCACCATAGAATGTTCTATACTTTTGTCCCTTACCACTTGATAGTGGTGATATGTGCTAGAATTATGGAGATATAATCACTACAAGCCAAAAGTTCTTGATGCTGATGTGAACAATGAATCAAAAGAGAACTTAAAACTTATTGTAAGATTAGACAATATCTTTCAATCTAAAAGACCAAATGACTTTAATATTGTATAGAGTATTTTCAAAACAAACCCTTGAGGCTAGATACATTCAATGCATTGGTGAGTCTCACTTATCAACTATACAATTTTATTTATGACATAAGGGGGGTATGTATGTCAATGATCAACCTCTCTGCAATGGTGAAATACCAGCAATTCCTTTCTGCTGAAGTAGGCTTTAGATGAATCAATAAAAGACTCTTGAGCTTCAATAATAAGATTAACACAACTAGTCCATCATACTTCAGATACTTAAATTGTTCTATCATAATGATCTTCAACAAAACATCTTCAAGTTGTTTAATTGAAATCTCAGCAAACAAACTTCACACAGTTTTATGAATGATCTTAAGAAAGAGGCCTTGAAGATATATCTGCACTGACTTGAGGAAGGCATGCAGTTATATCCAAGAATAGATATTGCTTCAATGCTCAATATGACACTTCAAATGCAAACAAGATAATGATCCTTTGGCACTTTTATTGAAATTTCCATGCTTTAATAATGCAGCTCGACATTCTCCAACATTTTCAATCAGAAAATACTTTGCAATAATCAGAACAACCAGAACTTGATCCACACATATTATAATTTTGATAGCGCTGGGACTACTTCCTCGATGTATTTCTACCATACCACCATCATGATGCATGCCATAATATTCCGATCTTGAGGACCTGTATCATACCACTGCTCCAATAACAACACTTGGGATGGATATTTGTAATGATATAAAGATAATAAAACTTTTCTTATTCATCCTTCTTAAAATAATTTTGTTTCATTATCAACACTTGCAGTGAGACACACAGTGTAATCATCCTCTTAGTTTCCAAGTTCATGAATTATGTTCCCTTTACCACCATGGCTACTTGCTGCTTTCTCTTCTTCCATCGACCTGTTGGATATTAAATGCTTTAGGTGTCCTTCTTACTCTATAGTTCTCTACCAAAGGAATTGTCATTTCCCTTCCTAAACTTTTAGTTGTTCTTATTCCAAGCAACTCTTCTTTGACAACTCTTATGGGGACTTTTTATGAACTGCTCTCCCCCTGGGATGTTTCTTCTCGTCTATCACTGACTAGATATCTGCATTGCTTCCTAGAGTAGCTCCCCCTAAGTCTATGATGGATTCAAAATGTCATTAAAGAAACAAACTCCCCCTTTTTCTTCTTCTTCCATACTTTGTTGGGGTTCCTCATAATGTCTACATCTCCTTTTGATTCACAGTTTGGTCTGATATGATTTGGCTCCATCATCTGTCTGGAGTTATTTAATGTATATGGTAGCCTACAATATTTTTCTTTGTGTCCAAGTTTGTGGCATACATAACATCTTATTTTACCAAGGTACGTTTGAGCTGATGTATAGAATTTTGTGCTCCTTTTTTAACATAGTTTACATTCAACATATTTATGTCCAAATTCATTGCATGAATAACAACAGCCTTGGAAATGATTTGTGTAGCTGGTGAAAGGTTGCCTTCTCCTTTTGTTTGCTTGAGGAATTTCCTCTTATTGGTCGATATTTTGCCGATTGAACGATTTGCTTTGTCTTGCGCATGCTGCAATATGTCTCATTGTAAGTGCAAAACATGTGATACTTCTCACAGGAGGAAAGAACCTCCTTTGACATCTTCTAAATTTGTTCAGTTCATCCTTAGGAGCATATGAGCCTTTTGTAGTTGACTGTTTCTTCATTTCTTTCTTTGTCACTTGAGGTTGTTGCTTGTTTCTGTCTGCTTCATTACCCGTCATGGTCTTGATAGCTTCTAACTCTTTGGATCTCTTTTTGGATGCTTCATCATCTCTCTCAATGTATGCATTCTTTGAGTTCTCCATGGAGGTAATCTCATCTCCGAGCTGCTTACACAACCTGCTCCTTTCTTCTATCAGTCTTCTAGCTGCAATAATCTCATATTGCTGAGAATTATCTTTTTCTTTTACAGCTTTCACAAAAGTGATATCCTTGTTATCTTCAACCTTGGACTTACTGCTTTCTCCTTCATAGCCTATCTCGGCCTTTATAAGAGGATATCTTTGAGCATTTAGTATTTTTTCCAACTGTTCAAAGATTTTCATTCGTGGAATATTCATAGTTAATTCCCTTTGGGCCTTTTCTAATTTCTTTCTTAGGCATACTACTTCTCCTTCCAACTTCTCTTCGTCTCGATTTTTATCTTTCATTTCGCTTTATCATAATGTCTTCACTCCGTAGAAATTATACAAAATACATGTATATATTGGATTCTCCTGATATAACAATGTGCTAATGTTAAATAAAAAACCGCTTCTACAAATCTTTGCAGAATTAAAAACACAATCGCCAATTACATAAGCATGAAGAAAGATCAATCACACACAACGCAGATAATTTCACGCGGAAAGCTTACTGCTAAAAACCCCTTTATCATACATTTTATATTCCACAAGGAATCGTGAAACAATTACATACAAAACTCCAATCACAAGATCCCTCGGTACATCAGCTAATTGTCTCACACTGTCATACAATAATTGGGCCAATACACAACCAAATTACTGTCTCCAGACAGCATGACTTTCTCACGCAGTTCCTGATGAATGCAATCCTTAATCACAAATAATTTCAGCCTTCCTCAACTGCGTTGAGTATCATAGGCATCCAGTGGTGTTTTAACTACACCTGGGTAGCCTACTAATATCACAACTGATAGTGACACTTCCCTTTCACCTGAGTCTCAACTAGGTCTCCACTGGGTCTGACATGCATGCAGTTAAAAATATTAAAAACATTAGTTTCATGTGATATCACTACATTTGAATTAATTAATAATTAATTCACTTGATCTCTCACTAGTGTATCTGTAGTTACAACTAGCACAATTGAATTTACCTCACTTAACTAAATTAAGTTGATTTACAACTTGCATAACTCATGCAACATTGCACTTCCAACTCTGTTACAACTAGAATCACTCCGTTACAACTAAAGTCAACCTGCATGTCCCACCAACCAACCACTTAACTCTAAATTCGCTTAGCTAACTGATTTTCCACTTCAATTAACTATTTTCAAGTTCTCATTGAGAATAGATTATAGTTTAATGTCCATCTAATATTAAGGGATAATAAAAATAGAAATTTATCTATAAATAGACATGCACATACATCTATAAATAAACATACACCTAAAAATAGCCTGTGTGGGCCCCACCCTAGTGTAGGTGCTTAATTTTCAATAGGATCGTCGATGTTGTTTTTGGATGCCCATTTCACTGTTTCTTGTTGCAAACTTCAACACTCCCTCTCAACAAGAAAGGAATTTCCTTGCATGCGACATGCAACTCCATGCATGCGACATGCAACTCCATGCATGCGACATGTGACATGCAACTCATGCATGCAACACTTCTCTAGTGTTCCTCGCACATGCAACTCTTGCATGCAACACTTCGTCTGTGATTATCGCACATGCAACCTTTGCATGCAACGCTTCTGAAATTGAATAGCCTCCAAACAACTGAATTAGTATAATGCATATGTGTAACACCCCTAGTTTTATGCTTTATTTCAAGTTAGACATTTGAAATTTAATCCAAAGGGGAGTGGACCCCAATGGATAAGTATTGTGTGGATGTAATTAATTATTTAATTATGGAAAATAAATAAAATAATTTTGTGCATATTGACCAAATGAGAATTATGAGATCACTTGCCAAATCCATGAGGTATGGAAAGAGGCTAAGACTTTCCCCAAAAATCTTTCAAAATTCCTTCAAAGAATTTATTTCTAAATCAGATTTTTGAGGAAAAATCTAGTTTTCCCCAATGAGGTGGAGGGTAGTTGGAAAGAGGTAAAAAGTTGGGAAAAGCAGAAAGCAGCTTTAAAAGTCCCTAAATAAGGGAAGCCTAGGCAAACAGGAAGAAAAGCATCCTATAATTCTGGACGCAGAATTAGAAACAGACTTTGGGGAACATGAGCTTAAATAAGCTACTCCAGAACATATTGGGGTTGGTCTGTTCTAGGAGAGGATCTCAGCTCGAGGGTGAGTTCTGAGGACATAGGAACTCTAAGGTTGGGAGGTTGGTCAATTGCAGAAGTGGTATGTTCCTAACGTTTACTAATGGCTAAAAACTTGTTGTTGTGCAACTATCGTAGATGTTAGTTAGATTACAATTCTGAAGTTGTTATTCCTTACATTTGTCAGAACTGGTTAGAAGAAATTAATCTTCTCAATTCTGTCCCGTTGTAGGAATGAGATCTGTGGGGAGAATCCATCAGATTTTCTAAACCAATAATGGTTTAAATCTGAGGATACATGTTAACCAAAAATGATTTAGTTGTTTAACTTTAAATCTGCTTCTGAGCTAATAATAGTATTGTTGCATGTGGGAAAAGAGAGAAAGGCACCTTTATAAGTAGCACAGATAATTGAAAAATAGACATATTTTAAATATGTTCATTGATGCAATGATAGAATCTCATAAGGTCATGTACTATGAAAACGAAAATTAATTACAGGTGCAAGCATAGAAGACTACTGTACAATAGACTTACTAAATAGCAAGAATAATGTAATCAAATTGTACACTTATATGATGATGAAAATCTGTAAGCTGAAATGTAAATTGAACTCTATATACTTATGAAAAAAAAAATTATATCTCAACTATTAGGAAATGGTCGTTTTGCTTATTAAGAGTTATAAATGTTATTCCACAGAGATTTGAGTTCGGTATAACCAATATAGTAATCTAGAAAGAATATTACACGGTACAATTCAAATCTGGTGAAAATTTTATATGGAAATCTTTAATGAAATTTTCTCAGTGAGATTGTAAAGCCAGAAAAACCAGCACAGTTATTATAATACTCAGAGTGGCAACCACGACAAGTATTGAATCATATAGAAATACTATGCTCGATTTCAATACTGATGTAAATATATACAAAATTTTTATATAAGTCCTTAGAACATAGGCAACAAATGACTGAATAGAAATAAAAATAAATAAAAACCTCTAAGTAAGCATAAGTTCAAATTTTTGGGTACCATCACAAACCTAGAATTATACCAAAATATGGCAAAATAAACCCAAGGACTGATATAGCAGAATGCGAGCGAAGCATAGTGCGAGCATAGTAGAAATTACTATCATTCTGCATGGGAAATCAATCCCTAAATAAACTGTTCCACCATTTTAGTTGAACGATATATAATAAGAAGCATTAGGGGAGATTGTCGACATCCCTACCACATAGATAAATTAAATAATTAAGCTAAATATGGGAATGGTGACTATTAACAAGTACTTATATGAATATGTGAGATAAACTCATCAAACAAAAATACTTACGGTGCAAGCCAAAATTCCTCGGAGCTTCCATCCTATACACATATCAACAGTATTATAAAATATGTCTGAAAAGATTAGGGGTAAAACCCTAAATAAATTTTTGTATGAAAGAAAAACCCCAAAGTGGATTTTACTACCAACTCGTGGAAATGAATCGACCTGTGTATAAACATAGGGCGGAATTTATAAGTCGAACTAAAATCAGGCCTTGCCAAACAACCGCACAGAAATTGCTAACGTGGAGAAAACGCATACCTTGCCAGAGGATGGTGAAGGATCAGACAACTCTGAGACAAAAACGATAGCAACGTGATAAGCACCGGGGAAACTTATAACAACCAGAATAAATCAACATGAATTAGCAACAGTGGCATCTACGCACCAGTGAATTACCGTGAAAAGATTTCGATCATCCATGCTAGACGGAGGAGTCACGCATCGTTCAACATAGCCAAAGTAAAATTTGTTTTAAAACCACTAATAACTTCATCTGATTCAGATCAGAGGAACACCATCGAGACAAATACGTGAAAATAGAGTATCGTATTGGTATCGCCGAGATGGACGACATTGTAGAATAGAAACAAAACGAAAAAAAAAGGAAACGCGTAGTTAATAAACCAATTAGGACATAAAACGACTTGAAAAAAAAAAATGTACCTGGATCGACAGAGGATTTCTCAGGAAACCCTAATCGAATTCATGGCAGACATTAGACTTTTCCGCCTCTAAACTCATCGTAAGCCATGCTACAGGCATGATCTTTGGATAGGGCCTTATAGGCTACAAAAAAAAAAAATTCAAAGCGACGTCGAAAAACCATTGAGAAGAGATGTTGCCAATAATAGCAAAGAGGGAAATACAAATTCTGAAACCACACAGCAAGATTTTATACGATTTAACATCGAAAACAAAGTCAAGGTAAGTTACCTGGTTGCGCCATGGGAGGAACGTTTTAATAAGCCATATGTTTCCATGGTATGTCCAGAGGTCAAGAAAGGTTGTTGTGAACAGAACCAGAGAGCGAATGTCACCGAAGGAAAGAATACCAAGGAAATGAACGAAAGGGAAGGACGTCAATAGATATAGTTCACAAAACCCATAAACCCTAATCAAATCGTATCCTCTAGATGGCAGCAATCCGACGGTTCTTCCATGGATCGATGAAATTCCCAATCAAAGGACATCAATTTAATATCATTGTAGACGGAGGGTACAAATGCAGAGAGATGCATTTAAAACGAAGTCAAAACCGTCAATTTAAAGGATATAAAACTATATAATCTATCAATTTCACCGGCTCCAGGTGTCACTTAGAGTAGAGGCTTAGCTATCAAGGTAAGTGCATAAGGACATAACATTCATGCATATCAGGCGTGATAGCTACCAAAATCGTTTTAACCACAAAAATATCACAAATTCAATATGGTGAAGTACAATAAGGATCGGAGCATATTCACATTAAGTGATTTCATTCATCCAACGAAAATCGATGCCATATGTTGGTGTATCAATATTTAAAACGAAGCCCTTTTATAACATGAAAACCTACCATTGTACGATGGGTAGGGGAATCATAATTGTAATGGTATATAACATCTACGAATTGATTTTTAAATCGAAGTGTATGGTTTAATATAAGAAGAAAAAAATATATGAACCAATATAGTTTATAAAATGAAAATCGTGAGGGTTAAGTTATGTTGCACAGATATGAGGAGCGTAGAATGACATTTCATAAGAGTCATTTGGTATGAAAATCATTACTATATATATGTGGTTATAGCCAAGGTTAGGTGGCTTAATGTGGCATGAAAGTTAAAAACAATATGTAGCATGGAAGTTAAAAAGGTGTCTATGTGGGAATAACACTTAAGTTCGACATGATTAAGATAAAAATGGAAATTGAACACTAAAAAAAAAAATTTGAGGGTTGAGGTATGTGACAAATGGTATCAGAGCCCATGTTAGTAAAAATGAGCTGTTGTTGTGCTCATTGTGTAAATTATTTTTTTGTGAGAAAAAGAAAAGAAAAAAAATTACTGATGTTGTTTTGTTTAGTGTACAGTGGTACTGGAACTGAAAATTCAATGGCTAAAGGAGATGAAATTTATATTGATTTGCGTTATGAAGATAACACGCCAGATCCCAATGCTCCTTTGATGGCTATGTTGCATGGGTTGCAACGGGAGATAGCTGAGTTAAAAAGTCAGAATGACAGGCTGTCATTAGCCAGTGAGGAGCAGGAAAAGCTCATAAGAGAACTGACTTCGCAGACCAGCCAAGAAGGGGAAGGTTCCGGAAAGATTAATAAAGATAAGTTCTCTGATGATTCTGAAGAAGATGACACTACTAGACACCAGTCTAAACAGAGAAAGGAATTACAGGGGGGATTCTGGAAAATCAAGCCTCCCTCCTATGATGGAGAGAAGGAGGAAGATGTTGAGGCATGGTTGTTGAATATGATTAAGTATTTCCAGGTTTATGAACATGAGAGCAATCTGAAAGCTAGATTGGTTGTCTACCAGTTGCAAGGTAAAGCTACCTTTTGGTGGGAGGAAACGAAAATGGTCCATGCCATTGATGAAAAAACGGTGACTTGAGAAGATTTCCAAGTCAAGTTTAAAAACTGCTATTTGAATGAATGATATTATGATGATAAAGCAAAGGAGTTCCATGAACTCAGATTGGGACAACTCACCATAGATGAGTTTGTCACCAAGTTTACAAATCTGCTAAGGTATGTTCCTTATATTCATGAAGAAAAGGCAAAGGTGCAAAGGTTTTTGAACTGTTTACCTAATGTGTATAAGGATAAAATAGAGTTCAATAATCCAAAAACTATGGATGAAGTCGTGAGGAAAGCTAGATTATGTTATCAACAGTTTAAAGGCAAGGGTGAACATGGAAAGAGCTGGGTAAATAAGAGTGAATTCAAAGGGAAGAAACAGAAACCAGCTTACTTGAAGAACTTTGGCAAGGACCATTAGCGGAAGAAATTTAACAAACCCAAGGAAAGTCAAACTGCTCAGTCCCAATTTGGTTCAAAACAAATAGAGGGAGATAATAAGAAGGAGGGAGCAGTCAAAATGCGGGAACCGTTGAAGTGTTGGGGTTGTGGAGAACCTCATCTATTGAGGGATTGTCCACACCGAAATATTCAGATGATTATGAGGGATCGAGAAACTACCACAGTGAATGATATAGCAAGAAATATACCCACTATCAGTGCAGCCTTGGAGAAATGACAAGCAGAACAGCAAGCTACCATGGTTAAGATGAAGGTACGATTGATGATCAATCTGTTATAGTTTTAATTGATCTGGGTGCTTCTTTGAGTTACATTAGTCCACAAATTGTAGAGAAATGCAATCTCAAAACTGAAAAATTTCAGCAGTCTTGGTTGGTCCAGCTAGCCACTGGCACCAAGCGAAAAGTAACTCATAAGCTACCTCATACAGCAATTAAGTTAAATGATTTTCAGACAGCAGTAAACTTAAACATTTTTCCCTTAGGCTCATATGACTTGCTGATAGGAATGGACTGGTTGGAAAAGAGAAAGGCTATAATGAATTGTTGGGATAAAACTCTGCATTGCATAGATGAGGAAGGGAAAACTTTTATTCTCAAGGGAAAACCAAAACCAATCTCTGTAAGACAAATATCAGCACTGCAATTAAAAAGAACAGCTAGGAAAGGATATTAAGTATATGCAGTATATGTCGAAGAATTAGGACAGCAACCTGAAGAAAACTCACTGGACATTCTGCCAGTAGTAAGAGAGTTTAAGGAAGTTTTTCCAGATGAGATTCCTCATCTTCCCCCCAAAAGAGAGATTAACTTTGCAATCGATTTGGTGCCTAGAGAAATACCTGTTTCCAGAGCCCCTTAACGAATGAGTCCCCCTGAACTCATGGAACTGAGAATGCAATTGCAAGAATTTTTGGCTAAAGGTTATATCAGACCGAGTGTGTCTCCTTGGGGAGCACCGGTGCTGTTTGTGAAAAAGGAGGATGGAACCTTTAGAATTTGCATTGACTATCGTCAGCTGAATAAGTTGAAAATTAAAAACAGATACCCTTTGCCCCGAATTGATAATCTTTTTGATCAAGTAAGAGGAGCTTCAGTAGTTTCTAAGATTGATCTAAGGACTGGTTATCACCAGCTCAGAATTAAGGAGGAAGACATTAGTAAAACAGCTTTTCGAACTAGGTATGGTCACTACGAATTCGTAGTCCTACCTTTTGGTTTGACAAATTCCCCTGCCACCTTTATGTGCTTAATGAACATTGTTTTAAACAAGTACTTGGATAAATTTGTACTAGTGTTCATAGACGATATTTTGGTTTATTCAAAAAGTGAGGAGGAGCACAAAGAGCACTTGAGGATAGTTTTGCAAACCTTGAAAGAAAACCAGTTATATGCCAAATTCAGTAAATGTGAATTCTATAAAGACAAAATTCAATACTTGGGACATATTATTTCTGAACAAGGGTTGGCTGTTGACCCTGAAAAAATCAAGGCTATTAGAGAATGGTCGGTGCCAACTGATGTTTCAGCAGTGAGATCATTTATGGAAATTGTAGGTTATTATCGTAGATTTGTGGAAATATTTTCTGCAATAGCATATCCCATAACTTCACTACAGAGGAAAGGCACCAAATTTGAGTGGACTGAGAAATGCAAAAACAGTTTTGAACAACTAAAACAAAAACTCACTACAGCCCCTATACTAAAAATTGCAGATCCTGACAAAGAGTTTGTGGTATGCACTGATGCATGCAAAGAGGGATTGGGAGGAGTTCTGTTGCAGGAAAATTCTATTATTGCATATGAGTCTAGGAAACTTAAAAAGCATGAACATAACTATAGTTTATATGATCTAGAATTGGCTGCTGTAATTCATGCCTTGAAGATGTGGCGACACTATCTTCTTGGAAAAAAAATTACATTGATGACAGATCATATTAGTCTCAAATATTTCTTTTCTCAAACAGATTTGAATGCCCGACAAGCCAGATGGCTGTCTTTTCTGAGTGAATTTGATATGGAGATAAAACATATCAAAGGAAAAGAAAACAAAATTGTTGATGCATTAAGCAGAAATGCTTGCCAAAACATAGGCAGCATTGGGACTAGTGCTAGTTTTGATTTAGAGGAACTAGTTAAAAAGGTATTTGATCAGGATCCAAGTTATGAAAGTTTGCAATTAAAAATGCAGAAAAAGGAAATGGTTGAGTACACCCAAAACCAGAAAGGGCTGATCTACTACAAAAACAGATTGTACATCCCCAATGTGGAAATGTTGAAAAAAGAAATCCTAGATGAATATCATAAACAGCCGTATGCAGGACATCCTGGATATCAGAAAATGCTAACAGCTTTGAGAAAGAAATTGTTTTTTCCAGGAATGAAAAAAGATGTAGCGAAATATTTAGCTAGATGCATGGAATGTCAACTAGTTAAATCCCTTGTCAATTACAGAATGGAAATGGGACATTGTTTCTATATATTTCATAATCGGGTTACCCAGAACAAAGTACCAGCATGACTCAGTAATGGTAGTGGTAGACACTTTAACAAAATCTGCACACTTCATACCTGTAAAATCTAATTTTGGGACAACCCAAGTAGCAGATGTGTTCTTAAAAGAAATAGTAAGGCTGCACGAGGTCCCAAAGATGATTGTTTCAGATAGAGATGCTAAGTTCACAGCCGCCTTTTGGAAAGGTCTGTTTGGGGGCATGGGCACTAAACTGAATTTTAGTACTGCCTATCACCCTCAGACAGATGGTCAAACAGAGAGAACAAATCAGATTTTGGAGGATATGTTGAGAATGTATGTCATGGATAGGCCATCAAAATGGGAGGACTACTTGCATTTAGTTGAATTTGCCTACAACAATAGCTATCAATCCTCCATCAAAATGAGTCCATTTGAAGCACTTTATGGAAGGAAGTGTCGTACTCCTTTAAGTTGGAGCCAACCTGAAGATAAGCTGGTATTGGGGCCAAACACTTTACAAGAAATGGAAAATATTGTCAAACAAATACAAAGAAATATCAAGACAGCACAAGATCGACAGAAAAACTATGCTGATAAAAAGAGGGTGCATCAGGAGTTCAAAGTGGGTGATCATGTGTACCTACGTATTAAACCCAAAAAGAGCACACTTTATGTGGGAAGTTGTGCAAAATTGGCTCCTAGATACTGTGAGCCTTTTGAAGTATTAGAAAGGGTGGGACCAATGGCTTATAAGCTGGCCCTACCGCCCCATGTTAAAGTTCATGATGTGTTTCATGTTTCGTTATTAAAAAGATATGTACATGATGCTTCTCACATTGTTGATTGAAATGTGATACAGGTGGAACCAGAAGGGGAGATCCTTCCAGAGCCGCTTCAAATATTGGAGCGGGAAGAAATTAAATTGAGAAACCGAACAGTCGTAAGAGTAAAGGTGCAGTGGAAGCACTTTACTACGGAAGAAGATACATGGGAAAGAGAAGCTGAGATGATGGAAAAATATCCATATCTGTTTTCAAAATGAACTCTATTAGTAGTTGTTGTCAACACCGAGGACGGTGTTTACTTTCAGAGGGGGAATATGTAACACCCCCAGTTTTATGCTTTCTTTCAAGCTATACATTTGAACTTTAATCCAAAGGGGAGTGGACCCCAATGGATAAGTATTGTGTGGATGTAATTGATTATTTAATTATGGAAAATAAATAAAATAATTATGTGCATATTGACCAAATGAGAATTATGAGATCACTTGCCAAATCCATGAGGTATGGAAAGAGGCTAAGACTTTCCCCAAAAATCTTTCAAAAATCCTTGAAAGAATTTATTTCTAAATTAGATTTTTGAGGAAAAATCTAGTTTTCCCCAATGAGGTGGAGAGTAGTTGGGAAGAGGTAAAAAGTTGGGAAAAGCAGAAAGCAGCTTTAAAAGTCCCTAAATAAGAGAAGCCTAGGCAAACAGGAAGAAAAGCATCCTATAATTCTGGATGCAGAATTAGAAAGAGGCTTTGGGGAACATGAGCTTAAATAAGCTACTCCAGAACATATTGGGGTTGGTCTGTTCTAGGAGAGGATCTCAGCTCGGGGGTGAGTTCTGAGGACATAGGACTCTAAGGTTGGGAGGTTGGTCAATTGCAGAAGTGGTATGTTCCTAACGTTTACTAATGGCTAAAAACTTGTTGTTGTGCAACTGTTGTAGATGTTAGTTATATTACAATTCTGAAGTTGTTATTCCTTACATTTGTCATAACTGGTTAGAAGAAATTAATCTTCTCAATTCTGTCCCGTTGTAGGAATGAGATCTGTGGGGAGAATCCATCAGATTTTCTAAACCAATAATGGTTTAAATCTGAGGATACATGTTAACCACAGATGATTTAGTTTTTTTACTTTAAATATGCTTCTGAGCTAATAATAGTATTGTTGCATGTGGGAAAAGAGAGAAAGGCAACTTTATAAGTAGCACAGATAATTGAAAAATAGACATATTTTAAATCTGTTCATTGATGCAATGATAGAATCTCATAAGGTCATGTACTATGAAAACGAAAATTAATTACAGGTGCAAGCATAGAAGACTACTGTACAATAGACTTACTAAATAGCAAGAATAATGTAATTAAATTGTACACTTATATGATGATGAAAATATGTAAGCTGAAATGTAAATTGAACTCTATATACTTATGAAAAAAAAATTATATCTCAACTATTAGGAAATGGTCGTTTTTCTTATTAAGAGTTATAAATGTTATTCCACAGAGATTTGAGTTCGGTATAACCAATATAGTAATCTAGAAAGAATATTACACGGTACAATTAAAATCTGGTGAAAATTTTATATGGAAATCTTTAATGAAATTCTCTCAGTGAGATTGTAAAGCCAGAAAAACCAGCACAGTTATTATAATACTCAAAGTGGCAACCACGACAAGTATTGAATCATACAGAAATACTATGCTCGAGTTCAATACTGATGTAAATATATATAAAAAATTTATATAATTCCATAGAACATAGGCAACAAATTACTGAATAGAAATAAAAATAAATAAAAACTTCTGAGTTAAGCATAAGTTCAAATTTCTGGGTACCATCACAAACCTAGAATTATACCAAACTATGGCAAAATAAACCCAAGGACTGATATAGCAGAGTGAAAGCGAAGCATAGTGCGCGCATAGCAGAAATTACTATCGTTCTGCATGGGAAATAAATCCCTAAATAAACTGTTCCACCATTTTAGTTGAACGATATATAATAAGAAGCATTAGGAGAGATTTTCGACATCCCTACCACATAGATAAATTAAATACTTAAGCTAAATATGGGAACAGTGATTGTTAACAAGTACTTATATGAATATGTGAGATAAACTCATCAAACAAAAATAGTTACGGTGCGATCCAAAATTACTCGGAGCTTCCATCCTATACACATATCAACAGTATTATAAAATATGTCTGAAAAGATTAGGGGTAAAACCCTAAATAAATTTCTGTATGAAAGAAAAAACCCCAAAGTGGATTTTACTACCAACTCGTGGAAAGGAATCGACCTGTGTATAAACATAGGGCGGAAGTTAGAAGCCAAACTAAAATCGGGCCTTGCCAAACAACCCCACAGAGATTGCTAACGTGGAGAAAACGCGTACCTTGCCAGACAATGGTGAAGGATCAGACAACTCTGAGACAAAAACGATAGCAACGCGATAAGCACTGGGGAAACTTATAACAACCAGAAGAAATTAACGTGAATTAACAACAGTGGCATCTACGCACCAGTGAATTATCGCGAAAATATTTCGGTCGTCGATGCTAGACGGAGGAGTCACGCATTGCTCAACATAGCCGAAGTAAAAGTTGTTTTAAAACCACTAATAACTTCATCTGCTTCAGATCAGAGGAACACCATTGAGACAAATAGGTGAAAATAGAGTATCGTACTGGTATCGCCGAGATGGACGACATTGTAGAATAGCAACAAAACGAAAAAAAAAAAAAACGAAACGCGTAGTTAATAAACCAAATAGGACATAAAAGGATTTATCAGGAAACCCTAATCGAATTCATGGCAGAAGTTAGACTTTCCCGTCTCTAAACTCATCGTAAGCCATGCTACAGGCATGATCTTTGGATAGGGCCTTATAGGCTACAAAAAAAAAATTCAAAGCGACATCGACAAACCATTGAGAAGAGACGCTGCCAATAATAGCGAAGAGGGAAATACAAATTTTGAAACCACACAGCAAGATTTTATACGATTTAACATCGAAAACAAAATCAAGGTGAGTTACCTGGTCGCGCCATGGGAGGAACGTTTTAATAAGCCATACGTTTCCATGGTATGTCCAGAGGTCAAGAAAGGTTGTCGTGAACAGAACTAGAGAGCGAATGTCATTGAAGGAAAGAAGACCAAGGAAATGAACGAAAGGGAAGGACGTCAATAGATATAGTTCACAAAACCCATAAACCCTAATCAAATCGTATCATCCAGATGGCAGTGATCCGACGGTTCTTCCATGGATCGATGAAATTCCCAATCAAAGGACATCAATTTAGTATCATTGTAGACCGAGCGTAAAAATGCAGAGAGATGCATTTAAAACAAAGCCAGGACCGTCAATTTAAAGGATATAAAACTATATAATCTATCAATTTCACTGGCTCGAGGTGTCACATAGAGTAGAGGCTTAGCTATCAAGTTACGTGAATAAGGACATAGCATTCATGTATATCAGACGTGCTAGCTACCAAAATCGTTTTAACCACAAAAATATCACAAATTCAATACGATGAAGTACAATAAGGATCAGAGCATATTCACATTAAGTGATTTCATTCATCCAACGAAAATTGATGCCATCTGTTGGTGTATCAATTTTTAAAATGAAGCCCTTTTATAACATGAAAACCTACCATCGTACGATGGGTAGGGGAATCATAATTGTAATGGTATATAACATCTACGAATTGATTTTTAAATCGAAGTGTATGGTTTAATATAAGAAGAAAAAAATATTTGAACCAATATAGTTTATAAAATGAAAATCGTGAGGGTTAAGGTATGTTGCACAGATATGAGGAGTGTAGAATGACATTTCATAAGATTCATTTGGTATGAAAATCATTACTATATATATGTGGTTATAGCCAAGGTTAGGTGGCTTAATGTGGCATGAAAGTTAAAAACAATATGTAGCATGGAAGTTAAAAAGGTGTCTATGTGGGAATAACACTTAAGTTCAACATGATTAAGATAAAAATGGAAATTGAACACTAAAAACAAAAAATTTGAGGGTTGAGGTATGTGAAAATATGTCATCAAAGTATTCTGACTTGCTGCTAGATACCGAACATGTCTAATGGATCCTCTGCACTGCTCACATCTGCATCCATGCACTCTGCACTTGTTGCCAACTCTAATCTGCGCTCCAGTATCTGACACTCTCACTTTGATTTCATGTCCTCACAACATCTGACTGCATCAATCCAACCGATCCTACTACTACTTATCTGTGGGCTCCTAGAAGCTAGGTTCAATTCATGAGATCCACACCATCTCAATGAATCCTACCCAAAATTTCTTCTTGGGATTAATCATGCATTTCGCCCCACCTCATACCTGGTGGTATAGTTGCATTCAATCCCTCTACCCATCTAGCTCGAAATTTCTCTTCATGAGTGGTTTCTCCCACTCCTTGATCCTTCGCATGTGGTAGCTCCACATCTTGAGGTTCACTCTTACCTGCATGCAAATCTAGCTCTCTCTCAACGGTCAATTTCATAGCTTTCTCACACTTCCCAATGATAGGAAGCTCTGTAGAAATTGCATCTACATCAAATCTATAGAGATTCTTCTGCATCTCTAGTTGTGGTTGCTCCACAACCTTCTGAGACTGCTTCTCAGGCTGCATGTTGAGAGGCTCCCTCTCAACCACCAATTCACTAACATCTGATTTTCTCCTCAAAGCTTTGCATTCATCTTGTATCTCACTACACGTAGGTTCTTGGCTCGCGCATATTGTAATTGTCTCGCCGTCGCAAAATTTTCTAAGTTACAAAAGAGTTGATTTTAAATCGATGATACCTCCCTCATCTGAGCTCCGATTCGACCGCTTTTTTTTTCAATTTGGGTATTTTTTCGCAAGGAAGCCAAATATGCTATTTTTTTTAAATTTTGCATCAAAATTTTCAGATATTCTCTGCAAACTCGCACACCCAAAAAATTATGCTCTCATACCATGTAGAAAATTTATAACACAACTCTAATACCATGTAGAAATTCTACAATATGCATGTATATCTTGGATTTGCCTGATTTAACAATTTTCTAAATTTAAATACTAAATTTCTTCTACAAATATTTGCGGAATTAAAAACACAATCACCAATTACATAAGCATGAAGAAAGATCAATCACACACAACACATATAATTTCCTGGGAAAATCTTACTGCTCAAAACCCCTCTATCATATATTTTATATTCCACAAGGAATCATGAAACAATTACATACAAAACTCCAATCACAAGAGCTCTCAGTACATTAGCTAGTTGTCTCACACTGTCATACAAAAATTGGCAAATCCCTTAGCCAATTTATTGTCTCCAGATAGCATGCCTTGCTCACGCAGTTCCTGATGAATTCAATCCTTAATCACAAAGAATTTCAGCCTTCCTCAACTGCGCTGAGTATCATGGGCATCCTGTGTTGTTATAACTACACCTAGGTAGCCTACTAATATCACAACTGATAGTTACACTTCCCTTTCACATTGTCTCAACTGGGTCTCCATTGGAACTGACATGCATGCAGCTAATAATAGTAAAACTTCAATTGCATGTGAGATCACTGCATGTGAATTAATTAGTAATTAATTCACTTGATCTCTCACTAGTGTATCTGTAGTTACAACTAGCACAACTGAATTTAACTCACTTAAATAAGTTAAGCTAATTTACAACTTGCACAACTCATGCACCACTGCACTTCCAACTCTATTACAACTAGAATCACTCAGTTACAACTAAATTGAACCTGCATGTCCCACCAACCAACCACTTAACTAGAAATTCACTTAACTAACTTATTTGTCACTTTAGTTAACTATTTTCAAGTTATCATTGAGAATAGATTATAGTTTAATATCCATATAAATTAAGGGATAATAAAAATAGACATGCATCTATAAATAGACGTGCACATACATATATAAATAGACATACACCTAAAAATAGCTTGTGTGGGCCCCACCCTAGAGTAGGTGCTTAATTTTCACTAGGATCACGGATGTTGTTTCTGGATGCCAATTTCATTGTTTCTTGTTTCAAACTTCAACACTACCTTCTTAGCTTCTTCAAGTTCTAATTTCAACTGAATGATGTTTTCCGAACTTGGCTCTTCCTTTGCATATTTCAGGAGAATGTATTTATGTTTTCTGCTCTTGATTTTAAGTCTGTCTATTTCCTTCAGGGCACTAATTAGCTCCCCCTCAAGATCAACCTAACATTTTCTTCATCTTCCAGAAGGTATCCTTCAAGCTCTTTCTTGGCCATCAAAACAAATTCAGAGGTTCCTTCTTCATTGGAGGATTCATCTGAGCTTTCAGATGCAGTGCTATCTCGCTGAGCCTAAAATGATTTTCTATTAAATCTCTTCCCTTTCTACTAGTTTTTTTTTCTCTATCTCTTGTGGTTGATTCTATGCTCTCTTATGGTGAAATTTTGAAGCATAGTGGCCCACTCTTCCACAATTAAAGAACTTAAATGTAATTTTACCTTTGTACTTACTTGTGCCTCTATCCAATCTTCTGTCGAATTTGGCTTCTTCTTCATCCGAGCATGAGCATGGACCTTTCTTTTCTTCTATGCACTTGTCTGCCTTAAAGGCAGCCTCCCTCATGTTTGACTTCCCTTTAGGAAATCTCATCTCATATGTTGTTAGTATCCCAAGTAATTGGTTTCTGGTTAAGGTTTCCCAGTTTGTTGTTTCTTCTATGCCAGAAACCTTAGGATTAAACCTGGGTGGTAGAGATCTCAATATTTTTTGTACTACAACACTTTCTTTAATTTCTTCTCCTAGTCCTATCATGATATTCACAACTTCTGCAACTCTTAAGAAGAATTCAGCTATATCTTCATCTTCATTCATTTTTAAGTTTTCAAACTGAGTTCTATGTGCTTGTAGTTTGGCTATCTTCACCTTTGTATCTCCCTCATGAATTTTTCCTAAAGTATCCTAGATATCTTTGGCAGTCTTACTGTGCATTACTTTGATAAATTCTGACTCACTTAGACCGCTCAAGAGTGCATTCATTACTTTTGCATTAGCTCTGAAATTTTTTTTGGCTTCTTCCTTAGTGTCTGTATCCTTTGGTGAACAATTTTCTTCCACAGCAGCCAAAACTTCTATTCCTAGAGAAATTAAGTATGTCTTCATTCTTATTTTCTAGAAATCATAATTTGTGCCATTAAACAATGGGGCTTTATTTGTTGAGCATCGTTCTAGGCTAGCCATTTTGGGGACCTAGGATCTCCTTCCAGTTTTTAAACTGATACGAAAGGAACTGGATCTGATACCAATTGATGAACCCTTAACTAAACTGAGAAGGGGGGGTGAATCATTTTAGTACATTCATGGACATTTAAAACTCTTTTCTTTAAAATTATTTACACCTCCATTTCATAGGCAACTTAATATATAATGAATCAGAAAACTTAAAATGTGGGTAGCAAGTAATAAGCAGATTGAGCACAATACATCAACACATAATCATCATGCACATAGACAACAGATATAAGTGGAAACCCATAAGGGAGAAAACCACATCTTATTATTGTTCTGATGTGAAGGCAAGCTTCAAATCCCTCTCGCCACTGATTTTCTGTAGGCTCCAACCTACAGGAGGCTACTACCTCAAATTTTGCAAGCTACAACTTGAAAGGAAGCTCCAACTCACATCTATTATCTACAAGCTACAACCCACATGAGGCTCCTACCTTAACCAGCTCCAACTGGACATCTATCAAGCTAAAACTTGAAACAGAAGCACCAACTCCCTTGTATTTTCTGTAGGCTACAACCCACAAGAGGCTCCTACCTCAACCAGCTACAATTGGTCATCTATCAAGCTACAACTTGAAATGGAAGCACCAACTCCCTTGTATTTTCTGCAGGCTACAACCCACAGGAGGATCCTACCTCAACCAGCTACAATTGGACATCTATCAAGCTACAACTTGAAATGGAAGCTCCAAATCCCTCACACTACAATAAAATCATATGTTGATTTACTTGAATATCTACTCTATTTTACTCCTTCTTCACTGCTGCCTTTTCAACCTTCATATCTACTTCATATCAGCTCTGGATGTGTACATCATCTCTATCAGTTCTTCCTGATTCTTCCACTTTCTCACCTTCTGCAGCTCTCTTACATTCTTCTGCTCTCTTCAATTTTGTTGCTTTCTTCAACCTTCATATCTACTTCATATTAGCTCTTGATATGCACAACATCTCTATCAACTCTATCTTATTCTTCCACTTGCCAACCTTCTCCAACTCTCTTACCTTCTTCCGCACTTTTTCATTTTGCAGCTTTCTGATCTCTTTATCTCTCTTCAATTCTGCTACTCTCTCTTACCCACCTATACACACGGATATTACATGTTTTATCCAAATAACTATATGATTGTTTTCATTCTACAGGGAATACAAAGTGAACAGGCTTGTCTTTCTACCTTCCACCCATTCAATTCCTTACACTTCAGTTCAGGTTGTTATATCAGAAAGAATCATTATAGCACTCATTGGATTTTTTCCTACGCCCACGGAGAATTTCCTTTGCATCACAACCAATATAAAATAATCAATGAATTTACATTTACAGTTACAACAAGTATATTTCACTCATCCCTTTCAGCTTCTTAGCTGTGTTGTGCGTTTGTCCTCTTATGCTTGTTGTCCCTTTGTCTTTTATGTTTATGTTTTTATATTCTAACTGTGTTGCATAGCTGCCTTTTTTCCAGCAGTGCCACCATGCTGTTGCATTTCCAACAGTGCCACCATATCTCCTTTTGCCCGACTCTGCCCAGCTACCTTCCTTCTCTTGCCCACAGCGTTCAGCCTTCTGCTTTTCTCAACACCCGACTCTGCCCGGAGGTCTTTCTGAACCCGACTCAACCCATGATCCATGTCTTCTTATTACCACAATGTTCAGCTTTTTCCTTTCCCCTTTGTTCTGTGTCGGGTCACTTACCCGAGTCTCCTTTAGCCGACTTCAGACCTTTTTTTTTGTAAAACAGGCATATCCACAGAGAATCCTGGATCTGAAATATATTAATATTTACTTCGGAACGATATCACGTCCAGTCACATCTATCACATTTCGGCATTCCATAGGTTTCACATTATAATCTCATTTTTCCTTCCGATGCGATTTCTACCAAGTGATGCAGCAAAGCTGCAATTTTTCAAAATATGTGTGGAGCCTATGGTTTATAGGCCCACATAAACGGTGACCAATCACAGCGGATCGCACTTCGCAACTTTAATAACTTACCTCCCTGCAACTTCGCAACTTTAATAATTTCGCATTATTTGCAATTTTGCAATTTCGCAACTCGGCCCGAAAACCTTATCGCATGTCACACCTTTTAACATTTACCATAATGGGTTTTCCTTATTTTCTATGATATGCGATATACTTCACATCGCAACTTAAAAAAATTACCTTGTGATGTCTTAACATGTAAATATAAAAATCGCCAATTGCGATATAGCGATGTCAATATTCAAACGACACGTGGCTCCTCATCGGATCGCAACTTAAAACATATAACTTGCGATGACTTAATAATAAACAAAAAAATATTCAATGTGCGATATGCGGGTGGACCTCTACCTGACACGTGTCCATTTCGGCATTTTCACAATTTAATCTATGATGATATCTTAACCATCCATCTCTCAACCTTTATTTCTATGATAAGATTCTAACCGTCCATCTCCGCTTCACTTTACAGCATGATCTTTTCCATCCATCTCAACCTATACATGCATTTTAAGATTTATTTCTGATTTGTGATCAGGCCTCTGAACACTGTTCTGAAATCTTTTCATTTGGAAATTACCCAACTTTTCCCGTAGAACTGCACGTGCTGCACGCGCCCTCGTGCACTGCTTTGAACACAAACTAGCCCTACTTGACCCACCTGTTCACAGCTTTTTCCATTTGTTGAACACGTTCATTACTTGTCTTAGCACGTTCACTACTTGATTCAATATGTTCACGACTTGACCCAAGCTCGATGCCTTTGTTACCTTTGCTCTTTTGTTGTCTTTGCTCCTTTGTCGCCTTTGCTACCTTTGTTGCTTTTGCTCCTTCATAAGGATTCTAATGTTGCTCCTTGCCTCTCTGCTGCTCCTCTACCTCTATTTTATGCTTTCTCACTGCATCATTTCTTGGTCTGCTCCTTTGCCTTATTGTTGTTGCTTCTCTGCTCCTTTGCCTTTATGATAATTCGGGGGTTGCTCCTTTCTTCTCCTTTGCCATCAATAACAATATTTCCAACAATATTGGAATAACTTTATTCATAGCATATGTGGTTATCATCGAGTCTTGAAAATTTTCATATCTATCATAGAAATCACGCTCTTTTGTTTTTTCCTTCATTTGTACATCAGTAAAATCTTGCAGATGAGGAGGCCATTAGAACAGGGAAACTTGTTGAGAGTGGCTATTTAACTAAGAATAGGAAAAGGAAAAAAGGGATATTCTCAAAGGATTAAAAATCTAATGATTTTGTAACATGTGTCAATAGGGGATTGGCCAACGGAGTGCGGAAAGAATGTTTTAAAATTTATGAACAATGAATTGGCTAGCGTGCACGAGAGGTAGAAATTTTGGTTTTTGGAGAACTTTAGCTTGAATTCAGCAAATTTTGTGGTGAATTGAGTTGGTGGGTTCACTTAGAATTTTAATTGAGAAAATTGAGAGTTGTTTCTCACCGAAAGAATGTTGGCATTGATGACAATAGGGTTTTGGTATTGTTCATCATATGCCTTATGTCAACCTGATGATGTTGGTAGTCCTCATGATGTGTGATGAGTTTGATGAGTGTTTATTTTGTTGGATTTATCATCTTGTTGGTATTATTGGTTGGTTTGTTGTCCATTGTCAACATGGTTATGACATGACCAAGTGCAGGAAGTAGTGCAGGAATGGGAGGTTGAGTAGAGATGGTTGCATGACATGTTGTGTTGGTTTGTTACAATTTGATTTTCTTGATACAAGTATTGGAGATGCCTCTACAGGTGTTGGAGGTAGTAGGATGGCTTGATGATTCTTCTACAGGTTTTAGAATCATTGGGGATGTTGCTACATGTGTTGGATATGTTTCTATAGGTGCTAGAGATATTTGGATGGTTTGATGATGTTGTTACAGGTGTTGGAGATAATTGGATGGCTTGATGATGTTGCTAGAGGTGTTGGAGATGTTTCTATAGGTGTTACAGGTGTTGATCTTGATGAGGAGTTTGGAAAAATAGGGGTAGACTACGTCTTCAAGTCCTTGATTTGTTGCAGAGGTTCTTGGCCTATTTCATTAGTTGCAGAGCATGTTATGATGTCTTGCAAAGACCACAGGTGTTGATGAAGGAGTGCTAGAAGTTGGAGGCAGTTTTGAGCTAAATGTTTTTATTTTTATCTATCCTCTGCCCCAGCCGAAATCTGGCAGGCTTGTGCATGCGGCTGGAAGGCTCTACCCTAAATTTGGCACACTTGTGCATGCAACTGTAACTAAAATCAAGAATTTTTTGGGTGCGGCTTAGGCCTAAATAAATTTTTCCTTCGCATTCCTCGCACATTTCTTATGTTTATTTGATTTTCTAACTTGTCTTGTTCAAGACTCATCTTTTAAATGTTGGAAAAAGGTTAATGAGCTTCTAGAAAGTTATTAACATTAAAAATATCCTTCATGAAGTGGAGTTAGTGGTATGATCTAGTCAAAGAGATGAATCCAGATCAAATCGAGCGTATGAAGAGAGATTTATAGAACTCAGTAGTTCTTGGTAATTATTGAGTTAATCACCTCATTTCATCTATAAATTGGAGAGAGATCAAATATATTTTGGTTGGATGTATTGTGAGTTGAGTGAGTGGGAGAGAGGATGTTTTTGTGCAATATGTGATAGTTATGATGCATATTTTCTAAAGTAGATAGCAGTAATATGTTTTAGCGAACATTGTGTGCAGTGAGTGAGGATATGAAATAGAGTTTTGTTGAAGGTATTTTTAGTTATTGGTAGCAGTGTGTGATTTTTGTAGTTTGTTGTTGAGACTCGGGAGAAGCATTTGTTTTGTGAGTAGTTTTATTTATTGCAGAGAGGGTTTTTGTTGATGCATTTATTAGATCATTTTATGCATTTTTTGTGTTGATTCATTTTATATTTTAGTTTTAATTTTTTGCCTTAAAGAGATTGTTTTTGTGGGTTTCATGTTGAGCAGTTCTCGGTTACAGTCTGAAAATGTGTGAAACATGAACCACATAGAGGAGTGGAATTGGATGAGTCCAGGAAAATTAGTATAGGGAGAAAATTTCTCCATCCAATGGTAGTTTGATAGTTCTTTAGAAACTGGGTGGGGCTTGTTGGTCATGGTAGCTTCCAATGGATTTTTGTCCATAGATTCATATGATAGCTCAGTGATAGTAGGGCGAGGATTGTTTCTCGTGGGGGCTTCCAGTGCACGGGTTCTCATACATCCATGAGAGAAAATTATTCCTACATATAGTAGTGAGTTGATCTTTATGTAATGAATTTTCTTGATAGATAATAAAATATTGTTGAGCAACGTAGCAGTAGCAAGGATGGTTTTTGACCCAAGAGGAGGGTTTTCCACCAAAAATATTTGTCTCTTGTGTTGAATGCTTGTATGGTTTTACTTGTGCTTGATTCTCTAATATTTTTCTATGTGTTTCAGTTTATGCATGTTTTAAAGAGTTAATTAATTCAATAAAAAATTTATAACTTCCCTCCCTACTGATTCACCTCCCCCCTCTCCCCCCTTGAGTATTAATCTAGAATTCCAACAAAGGATAATTTGTTAACGTGTGTGCATGTTTTTATTCATGAGAATGTGGTTAGGGGTTGAATTTAACTCAAATTCGTGCAAATTCGCGTCAAAAAAACTCTTAATGGGTCAAATTCATGAAAAAGGCACGAATTTGTAGTGTGGAATTATGAATTTGGGTTCAATATGGCTCGGAAATGACAAATAAATGAGCTCATTGACCCTTTTTAACCCAATTTTTTGAATGAGATCATGTTGATATCAGCATGATGTGGTCCAGACCACATTTTAAAGTTGAAGTGGTATGGTGATGATGTGGTCGGTAAGTTTATTGGCCATGGCATGAGGTTGGCTTGGTACTGGCTTAACGTCGCATGCAGACGTGGTAGGTTCTTGTGTAGGATGATGTGGCAAGTAGGAGCAGACATAGTGGGCAATGTGGAAGGCGACATGGAGGGTCATGTGGAAATATTTTCGCCCCTCTGTGACTCACCTCTGAAAATTTTTGAGTGGTGTGAGAGGCACTAGTGGCTGCCACATGGCCCTCTCCACACCACTTCGGCATATTAATGGTTGGGCATGTTCATGGTGCAAAGACAACTGGGTCATTAGATCGCTCACCTCGCCTACCATCTGACTAGCATGCCAGCCAACTCCACCCTTCAATGCTCTTTGGTTTATTGTGAACCTGTGATCATGTCATATCGATGCTTTCTCATCAATTCCTATGGATCAAGCCTTTAGCACTTTTATAATTGAAACTTTTAAACACCCTTTTCTGCATTTGGGTCTTTGAAAATTCCTTCTTTGGCCCTGAGGGGTCTTGGAGATAATTATTCAGTGGTGGTGCATTTTAGCACCAACAAACAAAATGTCATCTACCCTTTCTTAGGCACATTAGACCTCTCCTTTTAGACCTAATAATGTTTTCTTAGCTTAAATATATTATTAGGAATGTTAGAGATGTTTGGCGTACTTTGTGTGTCTAATGTGTTTATGATGCAGGACATTAGATAAATTTTGAGGTCTAAAGTGGGCCTCCTAAGGAATATTATAAAATAATGGTGGAAATAATAAAATAAAGTTAGATTACCTCATCAAGTTTTGGAGGGAAAAAAAGAAAAAATTGTTTTTTCAGCACATATTTTAAACTTATCTACCTATGATTTTACTCAAATTTCAAGTGAGAGCACTCGTTGGATGAAAAGGTTAATTTTTCATTCAAGGAGTACCCATGTTGCATACTTTCGATAGACCCTACTACAATGGGTACTCCTTGGATGCAAAATTATATTATGCATCCAACAAGTGCTCCTAGTTGAAATTTGAGTAAAATAGTAGGGAGATAAGTTCCATATTTTTACCTTTTTACTCCAAATGGTGAATCATCCCCATGGTTGACATCATCATATTGAATCCTATTGTTTCTTATAAAGTTGATTTTTTTTGTACATTTTTGTTTTGAGACCCATTTTTTACCTCAAAATTTCTCTAATGATATTGAGAAGACTATTGGAAATTGGGTAGCTCGAAAGGTGTTTGTGTGTGGAGGAAATCCACCAAAAGAAGTTGGTTAGGAAAATTACCCATGGTATTGTAAATGGCATCCACCCATGGTATCTATCCACTCATGGTATTGTAAGTGACATCTTCCCATGGTATTCATTCACCCATAGTTTTATCACCAAATTAATCTTGATTGGTTGCTCATCAATCAACTCAATGTAACTCTTTCAAACCAATTCTAACTGAAGATTAGCCTCTTCAGTTTGAAAGGGCTCTCTCAAAGGGGGGTTTATGATTTTGAATAAAGGTAATACTAGATGGCTAACTCTATGAATTGTGACTTGGTTTTGTATGATTGCAGGTTTAAAAATAAAGGCTTACTACCATTGGGTTATGGAGTCAACATCATCATATCTTAGTGACAGTGGTTCTTCACATGGAAGCTGAGGCAGATAGAGGATTTTAACAAAGATAATTCATACACATAACTTAGAAAAACACAGTAATTTCATCCCTAAAGGAAGACAGTATTATGAATTTGGAGTAACTGGAGATAAAATGTACTGTAAGTGATTAAACATAAAGATACAGATCAATAATACATCAAAAACCTCATGAGAATCTCACGTCTAGAAGTAGAATGTCACTTTGTATTACTGATAATGGGTCAAACATACAAGCAGAAATTTTGTACAATATTCTCCAACCCTTTGTTCTTCGACGTTTAGTCTATAAATAGACATTCTTTACAATCTAGATAATCCGTCCAGCTGGCTAAATCTTCGAATTTTACTCTGACGCCTATCATAATTGAAACCACTAACTTGAAATAGAAAAATGACAGCTATCCTTTAAAGAAAAAAAACTCCTAATAGGACTATATCTCCTATTTACTACATTCATTTATCCTATCAATGAAACAGTTACATAATGAATGTCACATGCTCGAAGGACAAATCACCATAATTCACCACCACTTTACATCTTCAAAACATCCCTAGATCTGTGGAACATAATCCTACTTTTTAGGGATGGATGACCTTCACTTTAAACATTGTTTTGATTGATGAGTTGGTTGTGTGGCACTCCTTTTGAGCCATGAATCTCTGCTCGTGTGGTCCTTTGACATGCTAGAGGTTTCATTAGGGGAATTTTGAGGTCTAAAATGGGCCTCCTAAGGAAATAATAAAATAATAGCTAAACCAATAAAATAATATTTATGAATTTGCAATTCACTTTTTGCACCAAAATCCATATAACCATAGTTAAATTCAATTCAAAATTTGTACCAAAATAAAATTAATAAAAAAATTGTATTGATGTGACTATAAATAAGAATGAGATTATCAAGAAAAAGTCATTATCATTGAACAAGTAATGCATTTTCCCTTTGTACTTAAATAACTTAAAATAAAATATAAATATAAATTTATAAATTCTTAATTATATTATATGTTATTAATTAAAATTTATATTATTTAAATTGTATAATAACATGTAATTAATATAGTATATAAAAATAATATAATATAATATAATAAATGTATATGGATATGCATTGTTTCTTTCAAGAAATATGAAATGACAATAATATATTTTTATTCAAAAAGTGTGCAATGACATTTATTATGAGTACTTTACTTTGAATTTAAAAGTACTTAGAGCACTACCATGGTTAACCATGAGTTTTTATCTACCATTGAGAATGTGACAAATACCTTTAACTCAAGCAATGCCACATCAACCATTAGGGATGATGTCATCCCCTAAAATGTGATTGGTTCTCATAAAGTGAATTTTGATTGTACATTTTCCTTAGGAAGCCCATTTTAGACCTCAAAATTCACCTAATGCCAACTGGAAAATGTGTCGTTGAGATGTTCAAAATTCTTCAAAAAGGTCCTCGCTACGAAACAGGGCGTTTTAGGCAGTTTCGTAGTGAGTTTTCGTAGCGTGTAAACCTCCCGTTTCACCTACCTTCTTGCCACCTTAGTTGTTCAAACACCTTCCTTATGTCAAGAAAACTTACAAAAAGTCAATCTCCCTTCATAAAACTTGACAAAACTAAGTTTTGAAGCAAAAATGCACCTACAGAAATTTGCGTAGCATATTTCTGGCCTCAAGCCTGAGGTACGCTATGAAACTGTTTAAAAAACCAAAAATTTCTAATTTCAGGATTGTCTTCAAAAATTGTTCTCCAGCTGCAAAATTTGGGTTCTCTACATGTTATGAACCTCATCAAACATATTCCATCTCAAATTTTACTTCTATGGTGTTTCTTCTTCATTGACAATCAATTGGCTGATGGGCTCTTCTACCACTCTCATCTTTAGCCCTCTCCTTTCTAACTCTTCTTGAATCAAACCCAGCTGCTCCTGAAGATCTTCTAATTGGTCTTTTAATGCTCTCTTTTTTTATTGTAAGTGCAAGTTTATCCTTTTAATGTGTTTGACCTCCCCTCTTAATGGCAGGGTCCATTTTAGAAACATTTCTGCATTTTCCAAGGTTTTTGAGACACTTGTGACCTGTTCTTCCCATATTTTCTTCATTTGTTCAAATTGAACCTTCCAAACTATTTGTTTCTTTTCCTCCAGCTTTAAAACTGATATCTCTTTACCTGATTCCTTCAACTTCTCTTTGAGGGTTTATATTTCTGATTTTTCAATCATTTTCTCTTTGCCCTTTCTTTGCTTGATAACCACTTCCTCCCTTGCTGGTGAATACAGATCTATGATGCTAGGTGGCTTCATTGATTTTCTCAGTCTATCTTCTTTCCATGACCTTATTTGCATGTCCGGTCATTGGCTTCCTAGGTTGAAAAATGAAACCAGCATCATCACCTAAAAAATCTAGTTTTTTAGCAGTCTTACCTTTCTTCATCTTTCTTCCTCCATCTTCAATGTCTTTGGCTTTCACAATGGGTGACTCTTCAATGTAAATTGCATGCAAGATATCCTCCAAGATTCCTTTAGCCAGAGTCTGGCTTCTAGTGACTCTCTTGTTGCCTTGTCTTTTGATTGTCTGCTTTTTTTTTGCAGGTTCTATTTGAGGTGTGTCAGTCTCCTGCAAAGGTTATGCTTCCATGTTCACTGGTTCTGGAGGAGATGATCTATTTTCTTCTTCAACTTCTTCTGCCACAGTTGTTGATAAAGTAGTTCTAGGTTTGGAGGCTTTCCTAGGAGTAACCACATCAATTTCATAGCCACTCATGAACAAGAAGGAAGTCCAATCTCTGTCTAATCTCCTCTATTCCTCTAACACTAACAGCTTAATTAAACCATGATGAAAAATAGAAGTTTCATTGCCCTCTGTTTTGATTTGAACTTTGTCTGACATTCTTCCTAGACTTCTGTATAAATAAAAAGGCAAGTCAAGTGACCTCTTCCCCAAAAAATGCAGAAGAAGTCTGAGATGATACGAGTAGACCATGTGAAACCTTCCTTCATAGATAAAGTACTTTTGAATGACCATCAACAACTTTTCATAATCTCCTTCATGAAACTCCTAGGGATAGCATTTGTCAGATCAATTTCATTGTGTTCTTGCTTGATGAACTCTTTGCAATCCTGCATTGTGAATTTGATACCTTTAAAACATTGTTCACCTCCTCTAGGGATCCCTGTAGCTGATAAGATGCCTCTGGAGTCACTGTAAGGTTCAGCACTCCAACTTTTGAAGTTGTTCCTGTGAAGTTGGTGGCAAAATCCTTTGAAACCTGTAAATGAAAGCCCTACAACCTCTGACATAATTGCAAGAAACCAGTTCTTTTGAAAACCTCCATGGCAATAAGTTCTTCATTGAGTAAATTCATGTCCATGGGCTCATACCTGTGACAATGGCCACCCTTATAGTCTTCACAGCCTCGCTTGTTTGATGACACCTACAGAATTCGAACTTGTCAGCCACCTACTTGGCTTGAAGAAGCAGCTCTCTAGAAATCGATTCACATGCAAGGATAAAGCAGAATATGAAAAAAGGCTAATTGAGATAATATTAAATGGTTTAACTGACAGCTCAAGCATCAATCATAACACATGCAAGCCAAAAAAGGTAATGATGACATAAAACACGGGTATGTACATTGGAATTTATCATAAGAGCCTTGAATGACATTTACCCTTACTGCTCTAATTAGGAAATGACACCTCATCCAATTCTGACAAGACAAGTTAAAAAACAAATTTTCGTAGCGAAATTAGTTAAGCCTCTGACAGATTCGTTACGAAACTATTAGGCAGTTTCGTAGCGAAACCTGTTGTTTTTCTCTATAAAACACTACGAAAATTTGAAAAACTGACAGAATGTGCCCTTTTGATTTTGAATGCATGGGGAATGACAACTGACACCATATGTGATTGATTTGACTGAAATGGCATAAATAAAGGTGATCATGAAACTTAGGATAGACTAAAAATGTTATAAAAAAAAAAAAATTATATACCACATTGAAATGGCTTAGGAGACCTTACCCATTTCGTGAGTGACCTATATGACCCTATCAAGAAATGTTTCACAACTTAATGAGTGATAACATAGTATTCATTCACCCATGGTATTTACCCACCCATGGAATTTACCTGTGATATTGTTACTAAAAAATTCTATAAGTAACAAGTCGCATCTTGTAAAAGGAAAATTTTCGATCACAATGTAGCTTCTACAATTATTCTATGTTTTAATAATAATAAAAAATTGTGTTTTTACAAAGAATAACTGTAGAAGCTACATTTTGGTGGAAATCTTTCCTTTTACAAGATACGACTTGTTACTTTTAGCATTTTTTAGTTACAATACCACAACTGAATTCCATGGGTGGGTAAATACCATGGGTGAATGAATACCAAGGGACAATGTCACTTACAATACCATGGGTGGATGCCATTTACAATACCATGAGTAAGTTCCATGTGTGGATGAATACCATGGGTGGATACATACCATGGGTGAATGAATACCATGGATATATGTCACTTACAATACCATTGGAGGATAAATACCATGGGTGGGTGAATACCATGGGTGTAGGTCATTTTCCATTCGGATCATAAGGAGTGCCCTATTGGAGGGTAGATTCTTCTCATGGAGGCTAAGATATGATCTTGAGAGAAGATCTCAGCAATTATATCTTATGTTCTATGAGGTAGAGACAAAGATTAGATGAGAAAGAGAGTTAAGCTTTCTGAGGGCTAGAGATCAGGCTAAGCTTAGTTTAGAGACTCATATAAGGCCAATATAGAATATTTTTGCCATGTTGTTGTATCCTTCGAAGGAGACCAAGGGCCTTAGGCATTGTGAACAGAAGCGTTGTGGAGGGTTGAGGGAGAGTTAGAGGGTACTGGTGATTGAGAACACGACTAAATCATAGCATCTCGTTATTGTGTGAACATCGATCCAAGAAACAAGAGTCGCATACCTTCAAGGAGGAACAAGTAGAATATGTTATATGATTTCTAAGCTATAGAAAAAGACCATATTGTTTATCTACATGTTGGAGGAAGATAATATGTTTCCTGAATTAATGTTCCATTTATTGGTTGATCAAAGGAAGGTTTTCCTGAGGTTCTCCTGGAGGAAAACTTGACTAGGGCGAGTCCACTATGGAGAAGCACTATTATAGGTATGAAACACCTCAATATATAAGAAAATGGGGTGCATACTTCAAGGTGTCTAACAAACTTCGACGAGGCATGTCTAAGCATAGTATTAAAAACCGAAACCGGTGACTGGACCGGTGGACATAATGAACAGAGTTTCTGACCGAAACCAGTCTAACCGGTACTGGTTAGGTCTAAATGAACTGGTTTTTAAAAAAATACATTAAATATTAATTTTTAATAATAATAAAACTATTTGTAAGATTTGTAACCCTGATTCCAAGCCAATAGAGACAAAATATGCAAAGTTTTCTCATTTATATACCATGTAAAGGTGAATATATAAAAATGGCACCAAGTGCAATACATATCATCGAAAAAATACATAAGAAATGATGCTCCAAATGGCCTATAAAGTCCAAAAACAATGCTACAAGCTATGAGGCCATTGGCCTACTACAAGACTACATATTAGTGATCAACAACATGATCACTCCTCATCATGATCAAAATCATCACCACTACTAGACAAGGGATCATCAACATGAGCCACATAATAATATGGCTCGGAGTTTTAGGACTCCTAAAACTCCTCTACAACTTTAGTAGTAGTAGTAGAAAAAATAGACATCAAAACTAGAAATCAATGAGCAACATGGTCTCTCATGAAACTCATCATTAATTCATTTCTACTATAAATGGGATCATCAACAAGAGATACATAAACATCATCTACCTCAAAGTCTTCAGACTTGGATTGCTCAACCTTATAACATGATAGAAATTGAAAAATTTTAACATGCCTAACCAATGATTTTGGTTTGAGTGAAGGGTTCATCTCCTCAACCTTAAAATGTGGTATAAAAATGTTAGCATGCCTAAACAGTTGTTTTCCTTTGAGTGAAGGGTACATTCTTGTCAAGGCCACGGTAGGGGAGTTCAACAATCAATACCACCAACATCAACAAAGTTCAACAATCAATGCCACCAACATCAAGGTTCTTAAAGGGCTTCATGCTCTTGATCAAATGCCAATCTCATACCCTTACACATGATAGATTCAAATGGAAACATTGCAAACCCCCAAACCATGAAACCCTGAAAACCATTAAGTCTGTTGAATTTTGAGTGAAAACTAAATTCTAGTTTCTCCATCTAAAATCCAATGAGTTTGAAACCACTCTCAAACATCCTGAGTCATTTTATGGTAATGTTTAAGAATTTAACATTACCATTAACTGCCAAAATTGTTAGGGATATGTCAGGAAAATGAAAGAGTATGCATGCTTTTCTTAGAGGGGATGTTTTTGGAGGAAAACAACCCTAAATTTCCCTCAAAAAAGCTCCAAAACTCACAAAAAAGCATTATGTGGGGTCATAGTTGGCCTGGAAATGAACTGGTCGGTTTAGGATGGAACCGATTGGTTTGACCATAAACCGGCCGGTTCCACCCTAAACCGACTAGTTAACACGGGTTGGACCAGTTTTTTTGGCGAAGAGGAAGGTCGGACCCCATTTTTCTACCGAATTGACCCGGTCAGTTTTTAATACTATGTGTCTAAGTAGGCCTCAATCAAATAAAATGGAGGTGAAGGTTTGATAAGGCTTGTCACGCAAACCGAATTGCCTCATACCTGTGTAGACGTTGGAAAGGCCTAGAAAAGTATATTTTTCTAAGAAGGATGGATCATTAAGTTCTTAACGAGTTGTGAACATTGAGTTTGGAGGCTAGTTATGTAGTGATTTGAAGGACAAAATTTGGTGTGAGTACCTGAAGTATTTGAAGGCAGGAAATGCAAGTGATCTGAAAGGTTTGACCATTGTGAGTACTTGGTTGAATAGAGACCTGAAAGGAGTAAGATCATTGTGTGAAGGACGAAAAGGATATCTAGGTAACAAGTGACAAATAAGGATTGAAAGGGTTTTGAATGTGCTACATTAGCAAGTTATTTGTTTTTTCTGTGTTGTTTTGGGCATTTTGAAGGTCAAAATGGATCTAACCTCAAGCTCTAATTGTGTATATTATGTATACTAGTTGTATCAGGGTTTTATGAAGGGCCATGATCCTTGGTACGAGATCCCTAATGATTTTTTTATTAATCGCCTAATAAAGGTTGATATTTGGCCATATAAGTCTGTACACTTAATTGATTTCACTATTGTTATATTTGAGTCCTGCAAAGTGATTTTAGTTTAGTACCTATATAGAATTTAGAGGTTTGATGATTAATTCAAATTATCTTCTTGATAATTACTTGTGAGCTTACTTGAGTTACTTATGTCTTCTCTTCGTTATATAATTTGGTCTTTCATCAAGTCAATTATCAAAATACACAAGACACAGAATTAGGGTCCTAGAGCCAAGGCAAAACCTCTCCCTCTTGGAGAGGAAAACCCACGAGAAATTATTCTTATATATTTTCAAATGAAAAGTACCATGACCAAGACTCAGATGCTTGACCTATATATATGCATCCAAAACCTTGTCACAGCTTCTTTTTCTGCCTCCAATGATGATCCTTCATTCCCGCACCAGCTTACATTGATCTGTAACAACCTTAGAGAACTCGGTCTCTAATTCAATCTAACTTGATTTCGTCTTTGTTCACCAAAACATTTCTTCTTGCTTCATCTTCACTTGGCAGATATTTCTTTTCTTTACTGAGGATAGGAAGGTAAATCATAGATTTACCTTCCTTTTATACTTGTACTTAAAAGTGCATCACGTTACTGGAATCACATCTTACTTCAGATTGACTGCATCTATACATAGTGATTTACTACCTTATTTTATTGGCTTAGCTTCCCACTTTACTCGGGTTATATCATGTTGTTACATCTCAAATATTATTGTACTAGATCTTTGTCTTAAGCCTGCATGGATCACTATCTTAAGTCAGCTTCAAAAATAGAAATATTTGTTCATACTTTTTTCCTTAAACTCCGTCTTATATCCGCATTTAACCAGACTTCTTCACATTTTCTTGACCTCAGATGTATCCGTATTATACCCAGTCCTTGACCTACATTTTAATCACAGATGTATCTCCATTATACCCAGAGTGATCTGCACTTTTCTTTGTTGTACCACTTCAAGGAGATCCGCACTTTTCTTTGATGTACCATGTCAGAGAGATCCGCACTTTTCTTTGTTGTACCATGTCAAAGAGATCCGCATTTTTATTTTCTAAACTGAACCGCAGTATCTTCATATATATATAGTACATTTTTTGTTTGTAGGCCAACCATACATCTTGTATGAGGGTCGACTTCACCATTGAATATATAGGCCAAATTGTAGTACATTTATCCCAATGTTTAATCAGGCATTCTTCACTGTAAATGTAGCTTGTCTTCCATCATTGATTGAGGGTTGTTGTGAGCTTGTCTTCCAACTTGTCTTCCATTCTTCCACAAGGTCTTGGAGCATATATTTCTAGACTAGATCCTTCATGTATGTGACACTTAATTCTATTTATACCTAGAAGACAAAAACTTAATAGACATCAAGAAGAATTCTATTAACCTACATCATAAAATCTTGCTCATGAAACCCACGAAGCAAGTACAAAAAAAATACATTTTATTATCTTTGTCTTCTTCTTTACATAAGTACTTAATTACATAGTCAACATGGAGACCGACCTAGTTACACTTTTCAACACTCCCTCTTAACTAGGGAGTTATTCATATAGGTACATGATCACTTTCAAATTGAAGAATATCATCAAAAGAATCGGATTGGTAATCGCATCTGTATAGCATCATATCAACCAGCATTGTCCTAGTGCAAGGCCTTGACTAACAGCCCCATCTGTCAACGAGACAATAGGCTACAATGCAGGCGAGACACATGACTAATAAACACCATAGTCATTGTCTCTCCAAGGTACATACCCCACCTAGGTGTTCCTAGAGTATGACCTTCTTGGACTATTCTTCTCATGGGTTGTCAGCCCTTAAAGAATATCGCTCCACGACCACTCTTATCTTGAATGCCCTATCTCATTCTCAAAGAATATCTAATGTCATACGATTACCCAATCCTCCATTCTGTCTTCCAAGTGAAGACCATAATGATGTGTCTATTCATTCTCTTCACATGGCCTTCACTAAGATTTATGATTGTTAGTCGTGGTCTAGTGCATGACACATGTAATAGAGAATCATATACGTCACTCCCTCTCAACACAGGTAGGACATACTTCAAGTTTCTTCCAAGCAAGAAACTTACCACCAATCTCCATCTCAACCAGGGACCTATAGCAGCAATCTAGCTACTCATGAATAATTCCTCCCCTCGAAGTCATGGATTTCAATATTGGGGAATATTCAACTTTTGGCTTCATAGGGCATAGATCATCCATCACTTTCAGTCACGATTCATTTCCACTATCATAAAGTGATTCATCAGTATTTCTCATCTAGTCCACCGTTATGCCATGATGCTTTCCTTAGAATCATCTCCAAGGATCATACATCTTTTCTCATGATTAGCAGCCCTACACAAATTCATCCAGATAAACATATACATATGAAATTTTAAAACAAAAGCTACCTCAGTGATGATATTTCACCATGACATCTTCCTGTAGGCATCGGCATCCTTTATTTAGATTGAGACATCTCCTAATGATATGTTTTTTCAAGGGTATTCTTCTTTACCAGACTTCTGTCAGAGTCTACATATCCTCCCAGGAGATCTCCTAGTCACATCTTCTTGGCCTCCGGATGATAACTGCCTCTTGACATGGTTGCATTTCATGATCTCTTCCTCTATGCACATTCAACGTTCCCAGGATCTTAAAAATTTTCCAATTTGTCGTTCATATACAACCACCTCATATTCCATGAGGATATATATATATATATGTTGATGTCATATGTCAGTGCACCGAGAGATCCTCCTTCATAGATCATACTTCTAAATATGGATGTCTATTACTTGCAACCACATGACATGACTTCACAGCATCCAGTGTCAGCATATAAAAATATACATACCTCATATATTTATCATTTAAGTCATCATGTAGTAGTTTTACTGGAATGAAGAACTTCATTCCCTTGACCTGCTCCATTCATATGTCATCACATCCCAGAATTATGTTTCCATGATGACTCTTGATCTTGATGACTGCCTTCCATCAGTATTGTTATTGGAGAGGTTTTCTTGGAGTTGCTTCACCAAGAGCTCCTACCATGCTTTTATTATGATGCTATAATATACATTGCTTCATATCATACTATTTTACAACCAACATAAATCTCTTAGGAGAAGATGATCTCAATCATAGTGGAGATCCCTTGCTTCTTTCTTATATTTCTTTGCATCTGAATCTTCTCTTATATCTGAGACATGGGCTTCTTCCTTTTTCCTATTGTCCTTTCTAAATTTAGGACAATATTTTTTATAATGCCCAAGATCATTACATCCAAAGAATCATGCTTTGTTCATATTTTCTTTCTTATTATGAGGACCAAATTTACCGAATCTTCCTTTCTTACTGGACATGGCGATAAAGTCTTGATTCGCTGCACTTGATACTACTTTCAATCTTGATTCTTCTATCTTACCTAGACTTTGGAATGGTGTGGCTTCTTCTCTCCCATCTATGCTGGAAGTGGAACCTCTCCATTCTTTTGATAAGACATTTTGTACCATAGTGAGTATTTCTCTATCAGACATTACTTCACCCAACTTCAGTAATTGTTCTCATATTGCAAAAATCTCCATCAGATATGGAATTATTCCCTCCTTTGACATTCTCAATTTTCATAGTTTTTGTCTCGAGGATATTATTTCCTTTCTAGAAACTTTCGAGAATAGTTCCACCAATTTATCATATATTTCTTTTGAGGATTCTAGCTTTGATACATAAGGAGTGAGAGAGTCTTTTATGGATTCTATAAGAATCCTTCGATCTCTTATGTCTCCTTGCATGTATTTGATATATGTTAGAATGTCTTCTTTTGGAGGTTGAATTGTAGATCTTTCTACAAAACCCATACCTTCATTTTCAATTAGCTTTAGATCTATAATTGTCTTCCATGCCTTAAATTTTTATAACCCAACCAATTTGTTTCTCTCTATACAATGAGGCATTTTGACATATTTAGATAAAGTCATAGATACTTACTTGAGTAAGTGGCTTTCTCCTTTAGCAGCGTCCTTGATGAAGAAGTTAGGAGCTTCTTCTTAGATAGAAAACTTCAATCTAAGTAATCTTTGATCCTTGATGGTAAAGGATGTCTTCAAAAGATGATGTCCTCTTCTACCACTGTCTTGAATGTAAATCTTTGATGGCAAATATTATTTTCTTGAAAAGATGATCCTTTGAATGAGATGAAGATCTTGAGATTCTTCCTTGCAAACTGATTTGACTCTTCACCCAAACTTTGATTTTTGCTTCTTGGAATGTCTCTTTGTCAAGCAGCCCTTCAATTCAGCACCTTAGCTTTAATCCCATGTTGAGAATTTAGAGGGTTGATGATTAATTCAAATTCTCTTCTTGATAATTATCTGTGAGCTTACTTGAGTTACTTATGTCTTCTCCTTGTTATCTAATTTAGTCTTTCATCAAGTCAATTATCAAAATACACAAGACACAGAATTAGGCTCCTAGAGCCAGGGCAAAACCTATCCCTCTTGGAGAGGAAAACCCACGAGAAATTCTTCTTATAGATTTTAAAATGAAAAGTACCATGACCAAGACTCAGACCCTTGACCTATATATATGCATCAAAAACCTTGTCACTACTTCTTTGTTTGCCTCCAATGTTGATCCTTCATTCCTACACCAGCTTACACTGATATGTAATAACCTTAGAGAACTCGGTCTCTAATTCAATCTAACTTGATTTCGTCTTTGTTCACCAAAACATTTCTTCTTGCTTCATCTTCACTTGGCAAATATTTATTTTGTTTAATGAGTATAGGAAGGTAAATCATAGATTTACCTTCCTTTTATACTTGTACTTACAATTGCATCACCTTACCGGAATCACATCTTACTTCAGATTGACCATATATATACATAGTGATTTACTGCCTTAGCTTCGCACTTCACTCAGGGTATATCATGTTGTTACATCTCAGATATTATTGGACTAGATCTCTGTCTTAAGCCCGAATAGATCTCTGTCTTAAGTTAACTTCAAACATAGATATTGTCCGCACTTCTATCCTTAAACTTTGTCTTATTTCCACATTTAACCAGACTTCTTAACATTTTCTTGACCTCAGATGTATCTGTATTATACCCAGTCCTTGACCCGCATTTTAATCACAGATGTATCTGCATTATACCCAGGATGATCCACACTCTTCTTTGTTGTACCACTTCAGAGAGATCCGCACTTTTCTTTGTTGTACCATGTCAGAGAGATCCGCACTTTTCTTTGTTGTACCACGTCAGAGAGATTTGCATTTTTCTTTTCTAAATTGAACTGCAGTATCTTCATATATATAGTACATTTTTTGTTTGTAGGCCGACCATACATCTTGTGTGAGGGCCGACTTCACCATTAAATATATAGGCCGACTTGTAGTGCATTTATCCCAACGTTTAATGAGGCATTCTTCACTGTAAATGCAGCTTGTCTTCCATTGTTGATTGAGGGTTGTTGTGAGCTTGTCTTCCAGCTTATCCTCCATTCTTCCATAAGGTCTTGGAGCATATATTTCTAGACTAGATCCTTCATGTATGTGACACTTAATTCTATTTATACCTAGAAGAAAAAAACCTGATAGAAATCAAGAAGAATTCTATTAACCTACATGATAAAAACTTGCTCATGAAACCCATGAAGCAAGTACAACAAAAATACATTTTATTATCTTTGTATTCTTCTTTACATAAGTACATAATTACATAGTCAACATGAAGATGGACCTAGTTACACTTTTCAACAGCACCTACAGTGTATTTATGATCAAGTCGAGACATAGACTAGATCTGGGGTATGAGGAAAATTCAACATGGTATAAGAGCTACTTTGAAGAGCAGGGGGATCAGAGTGTGAATAGAAAGTAGCTTAAGAGGGAATTGTGAAACTTCTAGACATGGAGCATGAGGTTCGACAGAGAAGTTATTATTGGCATGGTCGAGATAGCTTTGTGTGGATGCCAGATTGATCATGAGATATTATCTTCATTGGGTTGTGGAGTTGCACGCCTAGAAGAGGATTCATGCACAAATGAGGTATTTGACCCAAGAGAATAAGGACTCATGCAAAGTTGAGTTACAATGGTCTACATTGGATTAGACCCAGTGTTCAACCATAACTTGGGATTGACTTTGGAAGGACACAAATTCAATAGTAGCACTTTTTGGGATGGAAAGCAGAGTGAGCCAATGGAGGTTCTGCGGGCTCAAAGGGAGGCTACAAAGGACGGTACGCTACTTAGTGGAAGTAAAGCCTCCAAGTTCAAGTGAGAGAGAAGATTCTTCATCCCATGTAGGTGCATCCATGAACTTGTGAGAACACTCATGGTGGTGCAAGGAGAACCCTAGTGGAGGGTCAAGTTTGTTGAAATTTTAGGATTTCCTTAACAAATAATCACTTCCAATGATTTTATTCATTGTTTATCTTGTGTTTCTTCATCATTAAGCAATTATACATAATAAATATTCAACATTAAAAAAATCATGATAGTAAAAACATGAAGAGACATCTAAACACAAGAAACGCTAAATTTACCCTAGGAAAACCCCAAACAGGAGAAAAAATCCCAACAACCTTTTCTTAGATAAATTTTTCCATTCAACAAGAGATTAAATCTAAATTTTCAAGTGAAAACAAATAAAATTGATCAGTGATTAAATAGAGATAAAATTCACTCTCCTGAAATTTTGGCGTCATAAATTTCTAGCATCTTGCCTCATATTTCGTCCTCTTCTCTCTACCTCATATTTTGTCCTCTTCTTTTTGCCTTCGACTTCATTCGCTTCTTTCCTCATATTATGCCTCAAACTCGTCCTTATGATGATCCAAAAATAAGCCACAGATGATCTAAAATAGATTTCCAAAAGATGAGGTTGAATTTCCTTTATATATAGTGATCAAGGGAGCCTCAATGGACATATCCCTTGGGCTAAGCTGACCTAGAGCCAACTTCACAATTTTGAGGAAAATTTTATAATATTTAAAATCCAAATTTTCTTCTTTCAAGGCTAACTTAAAATACAATTAATATTTGTCATGTCCCTTTATTTTTGGAGGGTTAAGATCAATTATGAAAATTGATTACATCAACAAAACTAAACACCCTCTTATCTAGGGAGGTATTCATAATGACTTCCAGAGATGTTTTCTAGTTGAAAAAATTATATATTCCAAGAAAAGGTTGAATGAGCTCATATATGTTGATGTATCCATCCACCACATTTTCAACACTAGAACCATGTGGGAAGCATCTCGCATCAGCATCATACAAAAAGGCACAAGCTCAACCCACTAGCCAAACCCCACGGTAATATGGTCTAAATCCATGATCGAGGGAGAAGTCTATGTTGCTCATGAGGCCAATCTCTCCAACCATAAATAATGGTTTCTCAATCAAAATACATGACCTAAGAGTGTACTTAGAGTCAATCTCCACGACCATAACCAATGGTCTCTCGATCAAACCCCATGACCTAAAGGAGTAATAAGGATCAATCCCTCCGACCATAGCAATGGTCTGCCTACCAAACCCCATGACCTAAGAGAGTACACAAAATCAATCTCCCTGACTATAACTAATGCCCAGTCAAACCCCACGAATTAAGGGAGTACTCCAGGCCTCAATACTCATAGAGCCAATCTCTCATCCAAACTCCATGGCTTCCAGGTTTGATGCTTATAGATGTTGCAACATCAACACTTTCATTTGGAAGGAATTTTCAATTTCCCATGATCTGAATGGAAAGTGTCATCTACCTATGGTATTCATCCACCCATGGTATTTATCCACCCATGGAATTTACCCATGGTATTGTAAGTGGCATCCACTCATGGTATTCATCCACAAACCCACGCTTCATCAAAGTCCATTTGCTAGGTGGCACACTGTCAATATCACAACTGGTCACAAGCATTACAGGGTGTCTATATCCTCGATTCTTTGGTCATCATGGTTATGGGTTTGCCACACAAAACCATTCTTTTCAATGCCTCTTCATCTTCAACAAAGGCTTATCAGGTAAGAATTTCACGCAATGGGGACCATTGCTTCTTAAGGAGGGAGGAATGATCAGAATGGAAAGTATCATCTACCCATGGTAGTCATCCACCCATGGCATTTATCCACCCATGGTATTGTAAATTGGCATCCACCTATGGTATTCATCCACCCATGGTATTTATCCACCCATTGAATTTAAACATGGTATTGTAAGTGGCATCCACCCATGGTATTCATTCTCCCCCATGGTATTTATCCACCCATGGAATTTACCCATGGTATTGTAAGTGAAATCTACCCATGGTATTCATTCACCCATGGTGTTTACCCACCCATGGAATTTACCCATGGTATTATAACTAAAAAATATTACAAGTAACAAGTCACATTTTGTAAAAGGAAAGATTGAACACACTTTTACAATTATTCTTTGTTTTAATAAAAAAATTCTTTATGGTTTTGTTCATTGTGTGTTCTTATTTTCTTCTTGCATTTCAATTTTTTTTTTTTATCTTGGGGGATCAATATTTGTTTTTAAGATCTTGGGGGCAAGATCCGGATCACCCTAGGCTTGTCCCAAAATTACACCAACTTCATCCAGGGATAGAGGCTTTAACCAACTTGACCATAGAACTACATAGGAGCCTCATTGCTCCTTTTGTACCATGTTTTATGACCTTTCATCCGGCACTTGATCAAAAAATCTTGAGGTATCATGCTTCATAATGTGCCAAACAAATTGCAATACCTTCTGAAACTGTATATCAGCAGTTTTTCTTTATCATATGTAACATATCTCAATCAATAGTACCATATTGGAAACTCAACACATGTATCACATGCCAAAGCTCAACCATAAACTGACCATCTTGAATCCATCACCACATTTTCTTTCTAATTATTCTAGTGTTGAAACAAATGTGTTTAGGACAATCCAGGAAACTCCCTTCACCACTCGGCTTTGGGAATGGCCATAACAATATTCCATCATTTTTTACTAAGGAGGATTTCATCAGCTTGTTATGTCATCACTGATCCTTCTATCATGGAAGAAAATTGTCTTGACATTTTTGCTACCTATGTGACGTGAGTCCTTTTGCTTTCATCATAAATAAGCCATATAATAAAAGGATCAACCAAGACTCATCAAATATTTATGCCCAAGGTTCATACAAAGTCTTCTTTTGTCTGGAGAAAAGTACTTATCATACCTCTCTCTCCCTCTTCCTGAGAGAATCCTCTTCCACAAAATTTGCTTCGTTCTTCCAATACTTCCATTAGATGCCAAAGCCTTCGAAGGCCTTCACTATTAATCAAGGTTGTCATTGATGTCAATAGCTGAGATGGAAAATATTCTTGTGATGTCAATGAACCTCATGCAATCCCTAGGTGCTAAGGATGCCATCAATGAAGAGGTCAACCCATGAAGATGTCAAATAACTAATGAAGAAGTCCTAAGAAGTCCTTGAACTAGTTATAATGTTGCATGTGCCTTGATGATCTAGACCTTAACCCTTGATGACATATGGAGTCATGCATTTGATGATGTCATACACTAAATGAATGACCATAATTGATGATGGCACTTGATGAAGGTTGAAAGAGTAGATGATAACGTGGAAGATATCATTTGATGGTTGGAAGACTATTTGAAGTTCTCCTAATGATGTTGCACTATAACATATCACTGCACAATTATGCGATGACATGGATGATACACTCATTGTTGGACACTATCATGATGACATGGATGTCCTACAGGTTCCTATGATGATGAAGAAGCCAAATAATGGAGAAGACAAACAATGGAGAAGTCAAACAAAGAATCCATACTGTCCTAATCATTTTCTACACTAGATAATTTAAGGACAGTCACAACATGGAACCTAGACCATCTTAAAGAGGATTTTTTCCTCTTTCCAATGAGCCCTTATTTGTCCCGAAACTCCTAGTAGTTTGTGAGATATTGATTTTTTAAGACTAAGAAAATTACACCTAATAGTGAGCCGACCTACACTTTGTCCTTCAAGTCAGCCTACCCCCAGAAGACGTGTTCCTTCATCTTAACATCAATATCATATTAAAAGGAGGTTTGGACTGTTCATTTGGCAAAGGATTTTCGGTCAAAAAATCAGAATATAACCGCAGTAAGGTACAAGTGGCCGAGGAGAAGAAAGGATTACTGCTTGGGAATTTTAAAAAATCAAAGCATACATTACAGCTTGGATCTATTTGGTTAAGCCTCCATACTTCAGAATTATTAATTGCAGTCCCACGGTTATTGCATCAAGTATTCAGTATACTTTATGTGGTTATTGCAAACCTACTTCTCATCTTTGTGGAACCGAAATATCTCAGCACTAAATTGCAGTCAAAACCTGTGGTTGCATTAAGGACCTGTGGGTAGATTGCCTGTGGAAGACCGAAGTGTGGTCAATACCTTACCTCAGACCTACAGTCTTGTGGAGATTTGCATTGCCTCAAATCTGTGATTAAAGGATCGCAGCTACAGCAATTTGGAGACACCTCCCTTAGGACCTAAAGTGAACCTATGGAAACTGCAGGGCTCAGTATAGTCAGTTTTCTTTTAGGCTCATATTTAACAAGTGTGGACAGTCCTAGTTGGAAGGAGGGACTAGTCCCGTGGAGGCAGCTCTGTGGATTCTTGAAGCAGTGGGCAAATTGGAAGTCCTCGACGGAATTGTGAAGCATTAGGTGGCTTGAGCAGTGAAGAAATAGAAGCAATATTGAAGAGCTATTGAAGTCCTTTTGAGCATCTTTGAAGACCATCTAATGTATTCGAAGAAGATTGTGTTAATTGTCATCTGTTAAGCAGCTTGTAAAAGACTCTTGTATTACAGAACCATTGAAGTCACTGCTAAGGATCAAATCTTGGAGGTAGCATTGGAATCCTTGTAGAAGTCCTCATTGAGATAGTCATTGAAGGAATTAAATTCTAGTGGATAACCTTAGATCTGTGCTTAAACATCTTCTTGAAGATCTCGTGAAGACTTGTCAAAGACTTGTGAAAACTTATTGACTTGTGAAGTATTCTTGAAAATTTGGTGCATACCATGGAGAAGCCATCTTTGTCTGGGAAAATCCTTGAAGCAGCGTATTGAAGATTCTTGGAGACCATGATGCGTTGAAAGTCATCATGAGGTGAACTGGGAGATCTAGCTTGGGTAATATGAAGAGCAGTGGTGACACCTTCTGAGGAAACAAGGTTGTCATTGATGAAGTAATTTGGAGAAGGCAGTGTTGGCTAAGAGATTAACAAGGCTCGTTGCAGATGTTATTGGGAGTCGTGAAGAACTACTAATATTATCTTGATGAATTGAAGTTGTGGGTTGGAGCCCTAGAGGATAGGTGTCCTCAAGAAGACCAGGTTGGTGCCTGTACCAAAGATTGGGTTGGAGCCCCAGAGGTTGGAGCCTCAAAGTGACAAGGTTGGAGCCTTGGAAGAGAGGGTTGGTGCCCTAGAGGTTGGAGCCTCGTGAAGTCCAAGTAGGTGCTTGGAAAAGTACAGGTTGGTGCCTAGAAGGATTGAAGATTGGTGTCTTCATCTAGGGTTGGCGCCCTACAGATTATTGTCCTTGATTTATTGTAAAGAAGATATTAATAAAAGCATTTAGTCTTATTGTTCATTTTGTGTTCTAATTATAAGTGATCTAACTGGTAAAACTAACAACTGAAAAGAAATATTGATTCACCCCCCTCTTAGTATTTCACGGTGTACTTGCAATAATCACTAGGAGGTCACGGAAGAAAGATTATAACCCAGCAAAGAGAATCAAAGATAAGATGCTAGCTATTAGTAAACCATCAACAACAAAAATCAAAAAAGAGAGATATAAGATACTTATATTTGAGGAAGGAAGGTAATTTGATAGCTCCCTCTTGATCCTTTCTTTCTTGTAAAATCCATTTGTAAGTTCATCATCAGCATGTTGTCATTCCTTCAATGAGAAAGGGTTTATTCTTTCAATGGAAGCATCAACAATACTTAATGTCTAGCACTAGGGTTTTAACAACAAACCCTAGATTTTTCTTAATCGTATCCTTCAAAACTTACCAAGGGTTTACAAGCCCTAGGACAACTAGCATAATTGAAATTTTTCACGTGCATCCCTTTTCATGAAGCAGTCTTGCACGATAGTAGTTCATTAATGTTGGCAAAACCCTTATCACAGTCAACATCAATCTCTTACTCGGATTTCACCTACAAATTATCTTTCCATATCTAAATTGCTCAAAACCATGGAATCTTTATGCCTCTGCATAACAAGGATGTTACATCCAAGCAAGTGTGACTATAAACAACATCCTCTAGCCATAGCAGGTAGAAACACAGATACAAATTATGAAAGTAAGTGTCTTAAAGGTAGGAAATTACATTGTCTTTTGTAGCAATTTTAAAAGAGAACTTGCATCATCAACTAATGAATGAGTATAGAGTCCAGAAAATTTTGTCCTCAACTAAATGATCATTCCCGGTTCTTCTAGAACAAGTAACTCAGCGTCCTCAAAAAAATATATAGTAGCAACAATAAAGGACAAGTCCAGTTTTGAAGGTGAGCTAGACTTTGCAAGAGAATTTTTTATCCTTAAAAAACTTAATGAGGAGAACTTATAAATGCCCTTTCAATGTCATCATAACTAAACTCGGCCTCATATTTCTAAAGTTTTATCATATAAGTAATCTTAGTCAATACAATCATAATCAGTGGTGAAATGCAAGTCATCTTCAACATAAAAGATATTATTAATCTTTTCAAACTAAGTAGCTTCGCTTCTTCAAAACAATGGCAAGTCTTTATATCTGAAAATGACTTGGCCTTCAAGAGATGCTAACGAGGAACTCAACCTCTTCTTCATTGTAAACTTATGAATTCCCTTCCAACGAAATCAAGATGGTTCTCTAATGTCCTTCCCTCTGATTGACAATACCCAGTACAAAGAATCATTTGCATACTTATCATCTCGAGGAAGACTGCATGCAACGTCTCATGGTTGTAATCTTCCTTCACTTGATTTAATAATATACATCCAAGGCTATTTTTTCTATATCATGGTTTAATGTTTACATTTTCCATGTTTATGCTTCTATGATTAAGACTAATAATGTAATATTAATGCATTCAACTCTTATATGTTGTTATTTGTTACTATGTGGAATTGATTGGGTTTATATATGTTGGGTGGATCACTTATTGTTCATCTTGTGTGCAGGTCTCACTCTTGGAATTGATCGAGGACTCTTTCTCTACCACACTAACTGCTCTTGTAGAACTATGCAAAGGATAAAGAGGTTGTCACTCACTTTTGCCTTGTCAATTCTAGACTAGCATTAGTATTCTTGAGTGTTTCTTGCATTAGAAATCATCTGCTCTATGATTTCTGAGCTATAGAAAGAGGTCAAATTTCTTGTCTACATGTTGGAGGAAGATGAGAGGTTGCCCGAGTTAATGTTTTGTTTGTTGGTTGATCAAAGGAAGTGTGCCATGTTATGCTAGAGGAAACCTTGACTAGACCGAGTCTTCCCACTCTAAATAAGCCCTAGTATAAGGCCGAAACACCTCGAGATAAGAAACAGGGTCGAAGACTTCAAGGTGCCTCGCAGACTAGGTCGAGACTTGTCTAAGTAGGTCACAGCCAAAGAAAATGGGGGGCAAAGGGCTTATAAGGCTTGTAAGGTAGACCGAATTGCCTCAAAGTTGTGTAGATGCCAATAAGGCATAGAAAATTATGTTGTTCTAAAGAGGATGGATCCCTGAGTGCTTAAGGAGATGCAAACAATGATTTTGGAGGCTAGTTATGCAATGAGATTGAAGGAAAAAATTTGTTGAGTAGTTAAAGTATTTGAAGGCCGAAAAAGCAAGTGGTCTAAAGGATTTGATCATTGTGAGTAGTTGGCTGGATAGAGATCTGACAGGAGTCAAATCATTGTGTGGAGGAGGCAAAGGACATCCAGGTAACAAGTGACAAATAAGAACTCAAAGGGCTAGTTCTGAACAGGCTACATCAGCAAGTTCTTTTTTTTTCCTTTGTCGATTTGGGAAATTTGAAGGTCAAAAGGAATCTGACCTCAAGCCCTAATTTTGTATACTAGGTGTATTAGGGTTTTATGAAATGTCGTGATACTTTGTACAAAAGCCCTAATGATTCTTTTATTAATGGACTAATAAAGGTTGATACTTGAGCCATATAAATATGTGTACTCAATCGATTTCATTGTTGTTATATTTCCACTCTGCAAAGTATTTTTAGTTGAGTGCCTTCAGTGTGTTTATGATCAAGTCTAGACATAGACCAGATATAGGGTATAAGGAAAATTCAACAAAGACTTGGCATAGAACACAAGGATATCAAGTTAGATATGTATGGAACATGTCCCCTGTGGCAAGATGATCAAACTTGATTGGCTTGAAGCACTAATTACACTTTCCTCTAGCTATAAGGTCACTCAAGGAGCATGATCCTATTTTTACGGCTTTTGGAGGGAAAACAATCCTCCTTTCAAGATGGTTGTCCCTCATCCATCTTGCTCAAATAGAAGGCTCGAGTAGTCCATTAGGAGAAAAAGTAAAAAGACAAAATGAGCTACTAGTAGTCAAGTTACTAGAGCCATTAACTTAGAAATCCAAGTTCTGCAACTTTTCATGTACAACCACTTTTTTCTAATTAATGATATGCATCTTTGGTTATTAGGTTGTCGTTCCTTCAGAGATCTAAACCTCCTTTGTTTAGGGCCCACCCCAGGTGCTCAAGACCCTATCGTATTATTATGTTTTCATGCAATTGTTCATTTATTTATTTCTGCAATTTCATTTATGAATATTGTTTTCTACAAGGTTAATTAGTTAGCTCGTTTACAATCTCTTGCTTGCATATACTACTTTGAGCATTAGATGTTAGTCCTAGCAATGATTATTTTGTTTAGTAAGCACCTATTTTCATGCATTAAGTTCACATTGGTTGTTGATCTTTAGTTGTTGTTCATAATTTCTTTGTGTTATCACTATACAATTTCCTATTTTGCAGAACCACAAGAGACTCTATAGTCACTCATTCGTTGAATAGTCTTGTCTACCATTGACATGAGTACATGGACATGCATGTTTGATCATTTTTTAGCCTTCCCCTAGCCCCACCATCAAACCGCATCCTTAGCGCAATTTATTGCTCACTAGACTGCCTCTTGTAGCAAAACAAGGACTCATGTAGCAACGTATATTTTGCATTCAAAACTCATCCAAACTTGCATCCAATGCATGGTTAGTCTCCCTTGATGTGTTACAACATCCCCGAGAACCTAAAGATGAAGTTTAGAAGCCATGAGACCAAGGAGATTCCGTAACTTAGTTGTTGTAGAAAATTGTCTTTACCCTGCAACATTAAGGTTCGATATTTACATGTTATGTTTTAGTTGTGAGTTTGATTCCTTTGCATAATAGAATAGACATACTTTTATCTCATCATAGTTATAATGGTTTGCTTTCTTTTCTTGCAATTAATATAGATTTGCTTACTATCATTTATTTCGTGTGATTCTGAATTTTATCTTAGAATGGACTCTAAGTAACTGAATCTCATCTCATTGTTTTCACCTACATAAAGTTAGCAAAAGAAAAAGATAATACATGTTGAACACATAGCGTCGAGCCCTCTTAAATTTGTATGAACCCCAAGTTGACAATTAAATTCAAGACCCTCTGGAGTTGCAATATTCTTACTACAACACTGAGAGCCATCAACTGGTACAAGACTTCAGCTTCTACTACCCATTTGGTTTGTAATCTTCCTTAAACCACTATATTCGAAGAGCACATCCAGCCATTTACTACTATTCGCCTCTACATTTCAGCTCTCCTCTTGGACATGCATACACCCTTTCAAATTAAAGGGAGGAATGTTTGAATCATAATCCTCGGGGGAAATGCAAATTCGAAATATTCACTTGTGTTAAGGGAAAAAAAACTACAAGTGAGCATGAAGAGTTATGACAAGTCCAAGAGGCCTCTTGGAATATGAAACCAAGGGTCAAAGCAGTTTTTCAACATCATAGTTTTGACTTTACAACATACCTTCCTCAACCTAAGGCAGTCCTTGTAAACTCTCGTTTTTCCCATATTGCTTCTTTTTTGGTCCAAGTCTCAACTTAGTTTGCAAATGTAACAGTGGCCTATACAGCCATTTTATGAAATATCATACCCCTACCGAAACAGATGGCCACTTGTCTTCATTCTAGAAGTAGTAGAGCCATTGCCACACAAATGACAATTTTGTATCGTTGTAAATACTCCACGCTGAAGTGGTTGAGACACAAATGTCATTTTCATAGCTAACATTCGAATTGTTAAAAGTGTTATATGCACTCCTTGCAGAAGGCTTACACTAGATTGATCCCAGTTGTCTCTTTGATTTAAAACATGTAGGAAGCGATAGGTGTGGACCTCTGAAGCCATGGTGAGAACATGAGTTAGCTGATAACTATGGAGTTACATTTACACCTTGAACTTCACCAGCTCAATATTAAAAAACACATCTCACAATAAAAATAACCAATACCTTGAAACAGCTGCAAGATATTGAATATGATTATCTAAGAGGGAACAAATGATGACAATGCCAAGCATAATTACAGACTGCAATGAAAATGCAAACTACTGTGAAAAGTCAACAGCGTGCCTTGTTCATAGTGAAAAGAATAGAACTTCGAGCATCAATTATACATATCCATACAACATCATTCACAATCATGGCATAAATAAATATTAGACACTACGGATAATTATAAATCACTGATTATAATGTCAATAAATTTTGAGAAAACATAAAATGCCCCATACTCATGAGAAAACAATCTAAGCCAATGCACAACCTGTGCAAAGGAAATGGTGATGTGATCATTTCTCAGTACCAATGTGGCAGCAGGTCAAACAAGAACCTACATACATAGTTTAATACCTACAGGTTGTCAGAGCAACCACGTGCAATGCCATCAGCGCCCCTCAAATTGCATAAAATATTTAAGCATGCAGAGCATACAGTTTGAACACATAGAAGAGTAAATCACAGAAACCATCCCGAGGCATTAAAAGGAATTCCTTTGGATATCACATCCCCACAACAAATAAGCAGCCCATCAATCGGCTTCCAACTATGCAGAACTTGTCCTCTCCACAAAATTAAAATATTATTTCCACGCTTGTGTGAAAAATCTGTTCTCAATGGGATAAATCCCAAGCTTAATTTCCATCCGGCTAACCAACATGATAAATCAATATATGCCAAAGGATGTCTACACTCTATAGTATACACATACTTAAGATCTACCCAACTGAACTAGGATGCTGCCCATGCTCACGTTGGTATTCACTTCCCTGAACTGGAGGTAACTGATTACCTAACGGTATTGCCAAAACAAAAATCGATTAAGCACATTTAACATACCCAAAACCCTACAAGATCAACAAAAATTAAATATAGAATCCACAAAGATGGAAAATAAAATAATTTGCACTGAAGCCAAAACATTTGATCATACCCTGATTTGCTGGTGTAGGAAGCGTTTGAATAGCATATAACCCTCCCCCTTGGCTCGGTGCAGGACCAGAAAAACCCTCTTGTGTAGCATGTGAAGCAGGAAAGCCAGAAGCCATATAGTGCCTCGGATCATGCTGAGCAATAGTTGGAGAGTGCACAGGCAGCGATTGCTGTAAGAGACCATTTCAAACATTCATGACAATCAAGCTACAGGATTGGGAAAACATACAGTAAAATCATCAGTACATAATGCAAATAGAGAAAACAAGAAACATCAATTTTCTAAGGAAATAGCATGAAATGCATGTGATTTCAATATGACTAACTGCTAACTAAGATAACATCATTACCCCCAATCCTAATTGTGATATCCATGAAGCTTGAAAGGAAATAACATGGAAGAGACTATTAAGTTTTCAAAACATCAGCATTTGCCAGTTAAATGTGCTGGAAAGTGGGTCAGACCAGAATTGGGCACAAAACAGACAAACAACCAACTTTTGAACTATAATTTGAATTCAACTGGCATTATAACAACGTTGTGGTTCTAAGTACTAAGTTAAAAGGATTTCAACCCACAGAAAAATAATATTTGAAGGTACGGCCTTCAATGCCTGCTTCCTTCAAAGTGATCATATAGAACTGCATATATAAAAACTTTTTATAGTATTGGATATTAATTTTACCTATACCAAAAGAAAAGTGTCTAAGCCAGAAGAATCAAAAGTCCTATCCTACAAATCATCTGATGACAATAATGTTGATTTTTGTAGCATCGGAAAGTGCTCTAAACCCCAAATTTTGTGGCGAGGCTTAGACATTGGTATTCCAAAAAACCGAGAAACCGTTTGTGGAAATTTCATTCCATTAATGTTTTACTAAAATAATTAATTATTTTAATGGAGACCCTAAGTCTAAACTTTGGGAAATTAAATAATTAAAGGACATTAATAAAACAGAATGAGAATGATCTAGAAAGTGAAGGTCATGTCATGTTATAATCTTAGTCTCAAAATTTGTAAGGGGACTTGGACATCAGTATTCCAAAGAACCCAAAAACCGTTTGTGGAAATTCCACTTGGTTTGTGTTTTATTAAAATAATTAATTATTTTAATATAGACCCCAAGTCTAAACTTCGGAAAATTAAATAATTAATGAGTATTAATAAAACAGTGTGAATATTCTAGAGAACAAAGATCAAGTCAAGTTTTAATTTTGGCCATTGATTAGACTTCTAATCTAGGGCGTTGATTCGTAAATAAGAAGATTATAAAAGAAGGCTTGAGGGTCATTTTGGAAAGTAAACCGGGCATACACTCGGTAACCCGAAGGAAGTCGATCCTAAAGGAATAGAATTCGATTTCAGAGGGAGAGTTGCAAGGCAGAGTTGCAGAGGCAGAAGAAGGAGAGGGAGTCAGCAGTGACAAAGAAGGAAGAGAAAGGGATGCAGAGGGCTACAAAAGGCAGCGTAGAGCAGCAGCGCAGTGTTCCCACGCAGAGTGATGCAGAGGGAGATAGTGGGTCTTCCGGGTGTTAGGAATTCTCTAGAAAAAACCGGAGAATCTATCTCAGGTGTTTTCTAAAGAAATATGCCAGTCTATTTCTTGTAAAGAGTTTGTTGCTGAAGAATAATAATATAAACCCTCATTTGCTGCACTGGGTTTCCCGCATTGGGTTTTTCCGAGGACAATTGTCCAAAAATAAGTGTGTACATGTGATTGTTTCTTATGCTTATATTTCTTACTGCTTCTTTCTCTGCATATACAATAGTGAATGTTGCAGTAGTATTTATTTCGAAATTTACTGGAAGAATTTTCACAAACTCTTACTCAAGAAGATATCTTCTCTTTCAAACTTCACCTTAGCACTCACTTCTGCCTCTTTCGTGTCTGCGATACTTCAGACCAAATCCATCAAAGTGTGTCCAAATGAGTTCCATCTTCCCTCTATTTATATAGTTTAAAGGGGGTGCGAATAGCCGTGTCCATTAGGGCAAGGGTGACTTGGCATCTAGAGGGAATTTCTGACCCAAAATTACATATTTAAAAATATTTTTTTCTTTTTCTTTTACAATAGGTCCAAATAGAACTTTGACACTTTCACTCATAAACCTAGAAGCATGAAAAACATGCTTGTCTAGAAAAATAATAATAATTTTTCTTTTTCTTTTCTTTTGCTTTTTATATAAAATACATAATGGCGCAAATTATGAAGATATAAACTAGTTACATTCTCCAACAACCACAACCAAAACACCCTCCTCTTTACGTACTTTCACCGATTGAAGGAGTCGCGTTATTTGTATAGGTCATCTAATATCTATTCTAGGCTCAAGGGACCAATTGACACAAGAGGAGGCCCTCTACAAGAAAGACGCAATTTGGGCTCAAGGCTCCAATAGGAGGAAATTCACTTTCTTGGAAGAGACAAATTAGATGAGGCACAAGGCCTAGGGCTTGATAGATATATTGGGTGTTGGGGTGGCTTAAGGTCAAGGAGAGTAGAAGGGGTTTCCAATAATGATTCTCAACAAGAATAAGGCACATGAAACCCTCAAGAAGCCCCCGAGTTGAAGCTAAATCCAAAACTGGGGCAAAGAACTTTATGGATGAAATTGAAGTCAATGCCTACCAAAAGAAGGGAATTGTGCCAACCACCATCCTCTTGGCATTTAGACTCTCCAACTCCACAAATTCATCTTCCCTAGGAATTTGCACCAAGCCCTAGCTTGGTTGCTTGGCCTTAAAGGGGTCGAATTAGGTTAAATAAAAAGGAGAAAATTAATGGATAAAAATTAAAGTGATCACCACCAAAGGAGGGCCAATTCCTTATTCTTAGGTAAGTGGAATTTATAATGTGATAGGTATGCCAAAAAGTTTCCATGGAGGTCGAGATCTTGATGCCCTAGCAACCAAAATTTCATAAATTACCTATTCAGTAGATAATGGATTTTTCATGGGAGAGCTACTAGGATTTCACCAATAGAACAATTCATTCACATGTTATATGAGTAATGCATGCAATAGATCATCTAGATAGCAATAAATATATCTTCAACAAATTAGCGCACAATTAGCATAACCTAGAATAAATATTATTCCATACATTAGACATGAAGAAAATAGATATTCAACAATTAGGTGCACCTACAAGATAACATGCAAAGATTCCATCCATTTGTCCAAAGAATAGCTCCATAGATAACCAAAATCACCTCCAAATATAAAAGTGGATTTATAGATCCAATCTCTAGCACAAGAAAAGATGGTCAAAATTTCTCTAGAGAGAGAGAGAGACACTGAAATCTCCAAGTATGTGATGATGAGAAACAAATGAAAGGCTTCCTCTATTTATATGAGGTCGAGTTCCTACTTAGCTTACTAGCCCCTCTAAATCATAAAATAATGTGTAAGAAGCACCCTAGATCACAACCAAGTCACAAGGTTCGCCGAACCTAAACCTTCAGGTTCGGAATTTGGAAAACCTGGAAATAAAATCAAAGTTTGTTGAGGTTCAGTGAACTTCAAAGCCGAAGCAAATTAGACGCAAACTTGTTGTCAAACTAAAACTTGAAGTCGAATTTAATGGGAAGAAAATGAAGCTTGGCGTAGGCTCACATTGGGGTTTGACTTTTCACAAAAAAGAATTAGGAAATTATGGACCTGTCACACGCTCTAACTCTAGCATGAGTGCGGCCAACATAGAGGGACGCAGAGGCTGCAGAGGCTGACGCAGGGGCTTCAAGGCAACGCTGAGGTTTCTAGGGACAAGATCTGGCTGAGTTCTTAACTCCCGTTTGAGGGTGTGGATCGGTCAATATTTTAGCTTCAAAACAGCAGGTGAGTTGCAGATCTATATTTTCTCTATCAGGTTTTCGAGATCTCAAACCTAGATTTGTTTTATTCAGAAAACTCTTAATCTTAATAATAAAACCCTCCAGCAGCCAGCAGACCAGTTTTCCCGCATTGGGTTTTTCTAGGGACTATTGTCCAGAAAATCCTTGTGTCACTTTGTCTTGTGTGCATGTACATTTTCTAGATCTGAATTGGTGAAAGTCTGTTGTGTGTTTGCTTCGATGTTAATTTGAAGTTTCAACATTAATAACTTAATTAAGTAGGAGAAGCATAACTAGATCTAACAGTAGATTTCTGCATTCAAAAATTTTCACATGGTATCAAAGCAATTGCAGATCTAGCAAGGTCACCAGCGGAAGTCTAAAGGATCTTGCTGCAGAAAGCAACAGGAAGAGCAGCAGCAGCAGCAGAAGGCCAGATCTGAAGAGAGCGTAGTTTCAGAGAGAGAAGAATCACGTAGAGGGCAGGGTGATGCAGTCTTACGTTGTCTCCACGCAGGCCCATGTACTTACTGCGTAGAGGTAGCGCTGGGACTGTCTAAAGCCAGCCAGGGTGATGCAGATTTGAATCTGTCTGATTCAAAAGTGCCTGAAGCAGAGCTGCAAAACTTCAGAAAGTGTTGGTGGGGTCAAATTTCTGAAGTTTTCAGAATTTTAGCCTAAGCACTAGTGACAAAGAGCGGGAGGAGATCAGCTTCTCGAAGAGTTTCCAGCCAAAGAAACTTGCAGATCGGTCAGAGGATCGAAGAGAGCTGAATCATTGTTGATTTAGCAGATTTCCAAGGAGGGAAATCAGTGTCAGAAGGAGCAGAGGCTGCCCATTTCGCAAAGGACCCTAGATCCAGATCTCTAGCAGAGAGAAGAGGAGCTCCGACAGATTTCTGAGCAGATGCCTCCTCATGGACTATGTGATCAGGATAGATTAGATGGCCTATCCAACTTTGCAAATTGGAAGGCTAGAATCTCGATAGTCCTAGAGGCATATCCTCTAAGAGACCATGCAGAACGAGTCATGGCCACGCCGACCAATGCAGATCTCCTAAGGAAGTATAATGAAGTTGTTGGACATGCCAAGTGGCTGATAATGGATGGAGTTAAGGACCATGTTGTCACACACATAGCTGAGAAGAAAACAGCTAATGAGATGTGGAAGGCCTTAACATCCCTATATGAGGGAAAGTCCATCCAGAGGAAGATGCTTCTGGAGACACAAATGCGGTCACTCATGATAACCAAGGGGGAAGACATGGAACATTTTCTCTTAAGATTACAGTCAATCAGAGACCAGTTGACTGCCACAGGTGCAAAGGTGGAGGATGATGTGATGGTCAGGATTGTTCTCAATGCGGTCACAGATGAGTGGGAAACATTTGTCCAAAGCATCTTGGGCAGAGAAGACCTTCCCGACTAGGACAATTTGTGGGCAATCATGTTTCAAGAAGGACTCTGCAGATTCACCAAGAAGCAGTACAGCACGGGATCAAGTAAAGTGAAAGAAGATGAAGAAGATGTTGCCTTGACATCAAAGAGGCAGCAAGGGAAGAAGAAGCAGGATCTGTCAAAGATCAAGTGCTTCCAGTGTGGCGAACTAGGACATTTCGCCAGCAATTGTCCTCGGAAAATCTTCCAAGGCTGCCACAAGTGCAAAGGTGGAGGATGACGTGATGGTCGGAACTGCTCTCAATGCGGTCACAGATGAGTGGGAAACCTTTGTCCAAATTATCTTGGGCAGAGCGGACCTTCCCAACTGGGACAACTTATGGGCAATCATGCGTCAAGAAGAACTCTGCAGATTCACCAAGAAGCAGTACAGCGCGGGATCGAGTAAGGTGAAGAAGGAATATGAAGAAGATGTTGCCTTGGCATCAAAGAGGCAGCAAGGGAAGAAGAAGCGAGATCTGTCAAAGATCAAGTGCTTCCAATGTGGCGAACTAGGAAATTTCGCCAACATTTGTCCTCGAAAGAAAAAGGATAAGGAATCTTCTTCTTCCAAGGCTGTTGTGGCAAATGATCGGTCAGAAGATGATGCAACCATGAGCGCTCATAAGCCACGAAAGTGGGGTGACATGGATCTGTCGAGCAACTACAGAGTGAGGGCGGGATCCTTGAGCAACTCATCTCTTAGATCATATCTGAGCTACGAGAGCCTTAAGACAGTAGCGGGACAAGTGGAGCAGTGGGTGCATAGATAACAGATGAAGCAGAGGCAGATCTGAAGGCTAGAAGGAGCAGCGCAGTGCAGATGCAGCAGCAGCGTAGGGGTTGATGTGACTTCAGCAGCCCAGAGCAGAGCTGCTTACGCAGTATAGAGCTGCAACAGCGTAGGGACTTCAGGAGGATAGAGCAGTACAACAACGACGTGAGATATTTCAACACAAGGGGTTGATGTGACTTCAACAGTGCAGAGGAAGTCTGCTTACGCAGTGCAGAGCTGCAGTTGTGCATCAATCTCCAGATGACAGCACAGATCAGCAGTCGATGGAGCTTCAGTGATGAGGTTGCAGCCCAACTGACTTGTCTATCAAAGATTGGACAGGAGATTCAGTTGTTCTCTCGGCAACTAAAGATGCAGTGCAGCAGATGGAAGCACGGATGCAGCAGATTGAGAGGGAGTTGCATTACAGATGTGGCAGTGGCGATGACAGCGTCATGGGCAGCAGTACATAATGGCAACAACAGTGCAGTGTTGAAGGGCAGCAAGCCAAGCATCAATAGCACAGAAACCAGGGTCCAAAATCCTGTGATACATGGTGTGATGTATTGCTAGAGCACACTCCGTGCTAAGAGGGAGTGTTGAAAATTTGTGTATTGGGGTAGTATCGGATGTGCTCTAGCTCCCAAAATTTGTGGACAGACTAGAGTACATCTAATCTACAAGACCCAGAAAGGGATTTGGGAAATTTCATCTGGTTTGGGTGATATTTAATTAATTATTTATTTTAATGTATTTCCTAAATCAAAACTTAGGAAAATTAAATAATTAAAGTAAATTAAATTAAACATGTGATGAAATTGTCTTAGTCACACGGATCAAGCTTTCTTTTAATCTTAGCCGTTAATTCAAGACCTGATCATGGTCGTTGGTTTCCCAATGAGAAAAGTATAAAGGAAAGGCTTGGGGTCATTTGTAAAGACACACAGAGGCAAAGCACTGAAGCTAAGCTGAGATTCTAGGTCATGGCTTGCTAAGAATTCTCAGAAGTGTTTCAGCTGCAGAGAGGGGAGTAAAGACATGATCATGGTCGTTGGTTTCCCAATGAGAAAGGTATAAAGGAAAGGCTTGGGGTCATTTGTAAAGACACACAGAGGCAAAGCACTGAAGCTAAGCTGAGATTCTAGGGCATGGCTTGCTAAGAATTCTCAGAAGTGTTTCAGCTGCAGAGAGGGGAGTTTAGGCAAAGGGGATGGTTTGATCCCAGTGCCTAGAATCAGCAAGAGGCAAAGAGCAGCTTCCAAAGACAGGCAGAGAAGCAGCAGCAGCAACAACATAGAGGGCAGCAGTTGCGCAGCGCAGGGGCAGTTTCAACTACGCAGTCTCTCCCAGGCTAGCGTTGGGCAGCAGGAGACCCTCAAGGGTTACGCAGAGCCCCCTAGGGAAATGTAGGGTCTGCGTCACCCAATTTGGGGTTATGTAACCCTCTCCAGGCCAGCGCAAAGGGACGTAGAGGCTGCAGAGGCTGATGCAGGGGCTTCAGGGGCAGCACTGGGGTTTCTAGAGCCCAGATCTGGCTAAGTCCTGTAAATCTCGTTTGAGGGTGTGGATCAGTCAATATTTTGGCTTCAGAACAGCAAGTGAGCTGCAGATCTATATTTTCTCTGTCGAGTTTTCCAGATCTGGAACCCAGATTTGTTGTATTCAGAAAACTCTTAATAATAAAACCCTCCAGCAACCAGCAAATCGGCTTTCCCGCATTGGGTTTTTCGAAGGACTATTGTCCAAAAAATCCTTGTGTCACTTTGTCTATGTGTGCATGTACTTTTTCTAGATCTGAATTGGTGAAAGTTTGTTATGTGTTTGCTTCGATGTTAATCTGAAATTTCAACATTAATAACTTAATTAAGTAGGAAAACCATAACAAAATCTAACAGTAGATTTATGCATTCAGAAATTTTCACAGAAGTATCTCCTTCAAGTCGGCTACAAAATGGAATAAAAGATCTTCACCAAAGGACATGTCGATTCACCGTCACTCAAGTCAGCGTATTATGGAGACTCCAACGACTATAAAAAGGGCAGCTCGACCTCATTTCATAGACAGAATTTCGATCAAGGTCTGAAGCTAGAAATGAGTGTGAAGTTCATCAAGAAGAAGCCTTATAACCAGTGAGGATAAGGGAAGGAAGAGCGAAGTCTTTTGCATTCTTTTGGGACTGTTTTTGGCCCTAATAAACTCTACACGTGTAAGATTGCAAACATGTCTATTGCAGAAAGCAAGGCGAAATATTACAGTCACAGTGAAAGAGTATTTTGGGTGAAGAACAAGGAAGATCTTAAACCGAAGTGTCAAGAAGCAGTCTCCTTCTAGAGAGACGATAATCAAGAGCCAAAGTTGATCATCCTCATGTGTTAAGGGTTTTTGAATTAGGGCCAAGAAGTTGCAGGTCTGAAATAGAGAAGAGGGAGTCGAGATCTAAGAGGTAGTTGTGAAGGAGGAAGGAACAATGAGTTTGACTTTCGTTGACTCAAGAAGGAAGAGGAAGCTTCGTGTCTCGATCTTGGAGTGGAAAATAGATCAAGGGTCTTGGTCTTGGTATTCCTCAATATAAGTCTCTATAAGAAGAAGAATTTGTTCGGGTTTTTCCTCTCAAGTGGGAGAGGTTTTGGACTTGCCTGATCGCCTACATTCTGTGTCTATTGTCATTTTTGGTTTATGCATTGGTAGTTGTTTGATGAAGAAGAACACTAAAATAAACTAAGTAAAAGAAGATCCTAATCTAAGATGCAAAAAGCATTCACAAGCAGTTTTCTAACAAAGAGAAAGAAGGCCGAAATATTACAGTCACAGTGAGAGAGTATTTTGGGTGAAGAACAAGGAAGATCTCAAACCGAAGTGTCAAGAAGCAGTCTCCTTCTAGAGCGAGGATAATCAAGAGCCAAAGTTTATCATCCTCATGTGTTAAGGGTTTTTAAATTAGGGCCAAGAAGTTGCAGGTCTGAAATAGAGAAGAGGAAGTCAAGATCTAAGAGGTAGTTGTGAAGGAGGAAGGAACAATGAGTTTGACTTTCATTGACTCAAGTAGGAAGAGGAAGCTTTGTGTCTTGGTCTTGGAGTGGAAAATAGATCAAGGGTCTTGGTCTTGGTATTCCTCAATAGAAGTCTCTATAAGAAGAAGAATTTGTTCAGGTTTTTCCTCTCAAGTGGGAGAGGTTTTGGACTTGCCTGATCGCCTACATTCGATGTATGTTGTCACTTTATGGTTTACGCATTGGTAGTTGTTTGATGAAGAAGAACACTATAATAAACTAAGTAAAAGAAGATCCTAATCTAAGATGCAAAAAGCATTCACAAGTAGTTATCTAACAAAGAGAAATCACCTAATCGCTATGCCTAGATTTCTCAACATGAAGTAGAGAAGACTAGAGTTGATAAGTTCCTTAGAACATTCCATATGCATTTATTCATAAAAAGATGCATGTTACCACTCAAACCAGCAGAGGACCTAAAAGGGGATCCTAAGAGACCAACTGCTAAGCTAAGGGCAACGACAGAGGCTTAGCCCACTGTCACCACAACTAAGTCTCCCTGCCCTTTTCGGACTCTCAACGATGGGAGGAGTTCCGGTAGTGTAGGAATCACTTGTAAAGTATGTGTCAATGGATAGGTAAAAAGTGACCCAGAAAACCCTTTCCCTATGATGGATTGAAGAACTGGGCTTGCTTGCTTGTTAAGCAAGGGGCTTGGTCCACTAGGGGTAACGGTTGAGGATTAGAGTGTTGAGATAGAAGGAATAGGCTTACACACGAGGTTCTCAATCCTAAAATCCTTGGGGAACTTCGATTCCCAGGTGATCCTTGATGAATAGTTTTCAATGAGAAATGGGACCACGTCGGGCCAAGTAGACCCAGTCCAAGTTCGGGGATGGAATATAGTAACGAACAGTTTTCTTATCCTGGACAAGGTGAGGGGAAATGACCAGAAAAGAATATTCACTTCAAAAGGTTAAATTGATCATATTGAGGTCTACACTAGGGGATGACTAGGAAAATTTCGATCTTAGAGCTAGGGCTCAAAGTTTCCAAAGATCCCACCATCGAAATTTCTTGAAATTTTGTGGAGAGGGAGGGTACCCACCAGCGTAGTGCCTCCTAGGAGATCGAAATTTTTCCCTGGCTCGATTCCTAGGAAAATGATGCCCTAGGTGACCCTTGAGGACTAGACCTTGGAAGAAGTGAAAAAGGGGTAATATTATGGATAAAATGATCACCCTTCTATGGATCAGTGATTTAGTTCACTTGGGGAGATGGAATCAAGGATGATTAATGAGTAAGAACTTGGTTTCTTAGTCAAGGAGGCTTAAAAGATCAACTTCGTCCAATATTGGTGTAGAGAAAAGAATAAGAGACTTTCACGCATTTATACCTCAAGCAAAAACTGCAAGATTATCAAGAAAATGTATCACTAGGACATTTCATTCATATGTCATTGGCCCATACATTAAAATTTGCTAAACCATGCTCAATTCCAGATTTTATTCATGCAGCAACTAGCCCTAGTTATAGCAAAAATTATTAGTATGCAGCGACAAGAATTATAATATCCAAAATCACTTACAAGGGCATAGAGTATATCCAACCAGCATCTCGTTTGCAATAGTAAAGCTCCAAGACAAGATAAATAACCCAAATCCATACATCAAAATTCATCCATCTCCAAAAAATGTTCCTCCAAGGAAAAGTGCGAAATTTTCAATGAGAGAGATACCCAATCCAAAGTGTGATGATGAAAATGAATGGAGCTAACATCAATATATAGGCTCCTAAGGAGCTCGAATTAGACTAAAGCCCCTAATAGCTCTAATAATAAAATAATGTGAAAATAACACCCCTATTGGTGACAAGCACACCAATTTAGCTCGTAGGTGTAAAAATAAGCCACACAAGGGGCAAATAATGATGTGTACATGTCGTAGGGCCCTCCAAGAGGCCTAGTAACATCCTGAAGTGCCATAATGAGGAATAAATCCCTCAGACTATGATGGACAAGGGAGTGGCCCCTTGTTCTCCAAGTAGTAGACATGTGGTGCTCCCAATGAAAATGGGGGGCACATAAATGATCCCATGGGTCTCCAAATGGATCGGAGATACCTGTAGATGCTCTGTGAAGGCTCAGATGTTGTAATAAATATCACCAGGTCCTCGTACAAGCCCTGGGGCACCCTCCAAGTGTGTGGTGCACTTGTGGGGCTGATGGGGCATGATGTATCTTCCTCGTCCAAGAGTGGATCTCTAGTAATCCCTGAACATCTCAAGGGGTCCATGAAGCATTGTCTGTTGTTGTGGAGGCCCATACCTCTCGATGCACACTGTATGTGTACCAGTGTAGCCCTTGGGAGTCAGGATCCCGTATAGGGAGACCAAACCAAAATGGAAACCACCTGTAATCCTACATAAGATCCAATGTGCCCCCTTGGCTTCCAGTACAACCAGTCATTAGAATAGTCATGTTATAGAGTTTACAAATCATGGATAACAAAATGGACACTTCACAATGGCATGCCCTTCCTTAGAGGGTTTTGGCATGTGCTAATATCTATAATCTAAAGGGGGTTAGTCATGTACCTTATTAAGTGGTTTCAACCCTTAAAGGGAATGGTAGGTCCAAGGTACATCCTTTGAATGGGGTGGCAAGTGACAAATAAGTGAAACAAAGTAGGGAATTAGAGGGTCAATCCTAGGCCATATATCGGGTATAGAGGTAACCAAATAAGGGGAAGCCCACACTAGCGTATATAATGTGTAGGAGGGAGCAATCGTGGTACATGAGGTGTCCTTGCCTTGATTTTTCCACCCTTCTTTATATGTCTTCTGCCTTTTATGAAATTTCTTTAATTACCTACTCGAGGCTCAAGGATAAGAGCATGATGTGTCAAATATAGCATTTAAGATAGGGTGGTTCATTGCCCTCCAAGGGGTTTGCGACAATCATGGGTTCCTGAATGATAAAGGAGGCTCATTTAGGGCCTATGGAACTGGGGTGATGACCATGGGTAAGGGGCAGAGCTCATGCTTCGGCTTTTGCCCATGTGCTAATTATTTTTGTCTCGACCATATTTTGCATTTTGTGGTACAACTACCTGTTAAGTGCGGCCAATTATGCTTTTTCATTTTCTTTTAGTTGCTTCAACCTTCGAGGCATCATTCCAAGCCTGGCCCAAGGTGGGGGCAAGGCAATAGGGAAGCTGACCCCATGTTGACCCATGGGAGTTATGTGGACCCAGGTGAGAAAAAAAATGAAAGGGAGTATAATGAGTGGAAGGGGAGTAATATATGCAGGTAAAGGAGCGTGACCACGCACCCAAAGTCGGGGTTTTCCAAGTAGTACCACCCTAAAATCAAATGGTTAATAAAGGAGATCCCACGGGGCTAAGATGCAAGGGTAACACCCAAAAGAAATTATCAATGGCACAGAAGCACATACTAAGTCCACTCTTTCCGCCAAATCCCCCCATCGATCCATGTCCACAAGCATCCATGATAAGTAAACCCAATACTCAATTACCAAATGACAAGACATACCTTTGGCTTCGAGAGGCCCATCTTCAAACATAAGATCAATACAGATGGGTGAGGGACCACATGCTTGGCTCAGGTAACAAAGAAATGGCACAATGTGCTAGTAGGAGGCTACAAGGGGCTGCTGGCTACCAGCTGAGGTCCATCATGGAGAAAATATTATCCTGGGGATATCACCCATGAAGTGGTGCGTAACAATGCAGAATGTCAAATTAGACACAAAAAAATAGATTTGAGTCCAACAGATAGGCATACATTACATTATCAAGAGATTAGAAATCGGATTTACTATAGAATAAAGCATGAACCAATTGCAAAGTTAAAAGCAGATGGTGTGAAGTATAATAAGAGATGAAGTTGAAGCAAGTAGCATCAATCGTCTAACACTTACAAATTTATAACATCAAGAAGCAAAAAGAAGCATATGAGATGCAATGAATGAAAAAAGAAAAGAAAAACTAGATTAGAGTAGAAACCGTTTATCACATGTCTCAAGACTTTGTAACCAACAGTTAACTATTAGAAGTTACAAAGTTAAAATATAGATGTCCTGAAATATAATAGGAAATGAACTTCAACAAATCACATCAATCATCTAACAGTTACAAAGTGATAAACACTAGGAAGCAAAAACAATTATATGCAATTTAAAGGAATGAAAAAAAAAAGAGAATTCTAGATTAAAGAAGGAACCATTTATTACATGTCTCAAGACTTTGTAATTAATAGGTATCCTATGAAAGTTACGAAGTAAAGAAAAAAAATCAAATAGTGCATGAAGTAGAATAGGAAATGAAATTGAACAGTGACACAGATACAAGGTCTTAAAAAGTTAGAAATGTAAGGAAGAAAAAACAATTATATTGCATGCAAAGAAACAAGAAAAAAAAGAGAAATAATTCTAATATCTATTGTTGTTCCCTCTCACCACAAGAAATTCTCAAAACCCTAAACAATGATCAAGGTTTCACCAGGGTTGCGGGGAAGCTTCAAACCCCCTTCGCTCCCGCTCCGGAAACTCGCTCCGTGCGGGAGCGTTTCAGAAACGCTAGGAAACGCGACGCTTCCTGTCGGGAGCGTTTTCTGGTCGCTTCGACTCAAAAAACGTCTCTGCTTTTCGGACGCCAGCAGCTGGGACGGGCTCACCCGACAGAAATTGCCAGAGCGCTAACAGCGTCGCTCCTAACGCTCCCGGCAAAAAACGCTTCCGTCACGTTGTAAAATTTTTTATGAAAATTTCGATTTTATAAAAGGGGGGGGGCTCATTGTTATTGCTCATGCTAGCTTTATAAAAAGGGGGGGGGGGGTTTCATTGTTAGTTATTGTTTGTTAGTTGAGAATTGAGATTGAGCGAGAAGGAGAGCCGAGAGCGCAAGGTTTGGTTGACAGGAATCAGGAGAGCAAGGAGCAAAGCTGACAGAAGAGCAAGGAGCAAGGCTGACAGGAGGATTGCAAGAAAGAGGTAGGCCTTCTAATCCAATTTTGTATTTTCTAAGATGAATTTGTAGATTGTTAAATTGTTTGAAAATGAAAACTTAAATTTTTCTTGAATGTTGCATTTTATTGGATTTAAAACTTTTAAAATGAGTTGTTTTTTTCCTATGTTGCATTTCCTATTCCCATTTGGCATTTTTCTATTTGTTTTGCAGGTTAGATTCTAGAAACTTGAAACTTGTTTCCATCATGGCTATATGGCTAGGAATTTTCCTCATGTTGGTTCCTTTCTTTGTGATAATGGTGTTGGAGAGTGCTAGAAGAAAGAGACAAATCAGAGAAGAGGAGGATGAAGAGGAGGGTTATGGTGGATCTAAAGAAAATCCTGAAGAGGAGGATTATTCTGAGGAGGAAGTGGGGAGTGGAGACCCTGAGAACCTAGAAACCCCAACTAAACAAGACCAATATCCTTTGTGGAAATATGTTCGAAAACAAGAAGGAGGGAAAGGTGGTGGAACCACTAAATTTATTTGCCCCCATTGCAATAAACAATACCATGGTTCATACACCCGTCTGAGAAGGCACCTTTGTGGGATAATGCCAGGAGATGGAACTAAAAATTTTGGAATCAAAGTTTGTACTTATGTGCCAGCACCACAGAGAGAGATATAGAGGAAGGAAGAGGGGGTTGCCATACAGAGATCATCTAAAAGATCTAAGGGTATCGCTGATTCAGGCCCAACACATTCAACTTCCACCCATGCCAGTGGTTTCGGAAGCAGTGGCACTGGATTAAGGCGTAGAACCATATCCGATTTCCTAGACGAAAGGTGTAGGAATGATGTGGATTCAAAAGTTTACCGGTTTCTATATGCATGTGGGGTGCCATTCAATGTTCTTCGCTCACCTTATTGGCATGAAATGGTTTCTGCCATTAATGATGCTCCCAAAGGATACAAAAGCCCTGGGTATGACAAGGCCAGAACCGTGGGTCTTGATCATGAAAGAGCTAAAATAAACAATTCTTTGGCTAGAATGACAAGTTCGTGGAATGAGCATGGGCTGTCCATTGTCTCTGATGGATGGACCAATGTAAAAGGAAAACCATTGATAAATGTTTTGGCTATGTCGGTTAGTGGTGCAGTCTTCCTGGAAGCTTATGATTATTTAGATAAATTCAAAACCGGCATTAACATTGCAGAACCATTACTTGATATAATTGAAAAGACTAGGCCATACAATGTGATACAGGTCATCACTGATAATGCTGCTAACTGTAAGGCAGCAGGAGCAATTGTTGAGGATAAATACCCCAACATTTTTTGGTCTGGGTGTTTGGTTCACACAATGAACCTTTGGATGCATGATATCATAAAAAACAAACAACCTCAGTTCAAATGGCTTGGTGATTTGTACAAGAGAGGTAAGAAAATGATCAAATTTATTACAAATCATAGCAATACCCATGGGCTTTTCCGTACTCACTCCAAATTGGAGTTGTTGAAAATAGGAAAAACTAGATTTGCTAGTTATTACCTCACCTTCAGGCGCCTTTTGAAGGTAAGAGAGTCATTGGTTGCAATGGTATCAAGCCCACACTGGCAGCTATTAAAGGACAGGGCGGCAACAATAGTTGACAGGCAAAGTTTCGAACATGTGGAGGAGACCGCCCTTGACCATTTGTTTTGGGCACGTATGAGGGAAATTGTGAGTTTTACCAAGCTCATTTATAACATGATTCGCTTTGCAGATACTGATAAACCAGTGATTGGAGAGGTTTATGAGCAAATGGATAGCATGTTGGGGCAAATAAAAGATATTGTTAAGGATAATGATCCCATTTTGTATGCTATGATTCATGACTGTGTGTGTGCACGGTGGAATAAACTCAATGTTCCATTGCATGCTTTGGCATATATCCTTACGCCAAAATATTACTCTCCATCTTGGTTGGGCCAACCTGCACCTGGAGGTGGGGTTAGGGTGAAACCTCACACAGATCCAGAGGTATAAGAAGGGTACATGAAGGCATTGGACAAATTGGTACCTGACAGGGAAGAGTGTGCTAGATTGCGCCTTGAATTAGGCAAATACTTCAGTTGCACTGCTAACTTTGGTTCATTCCATGCAATGGAAGACAGGGGCAGATTCGATGCTCTCACATGGTGGGAAGCATATGGCGGCATGGGACTTTTGCCAAAGTTGGCTAAAAAAGTTCTCTCACAAGTTGTGAACACTTCTTTTGCAGAGAGGTGTTGGAGCACCTACAGCTTTATACACAATGTGAGAAGAAACAAGCTGAATGAAAACCGAGCTGAAAGCTTGGTTTATGTGCATTATAACTTGAGGTTGTTGAGCCATTACTGTGATCGGGCAAATGAGGATCAATCATACAAAGTCTGGGACAACAACCCAGAGGATGATAATTTGGAGGACGGCACGTTACATCTGGAAGAATTGGAAACATAACTTTATATGGATGATGATGAAGCATCAGCAGCACCGCCACACACAGGGCCAGTCCCACCATCTACTGGTAGCAGTGCGGGTGCCAGTGCCAGTGCCACTCCTCGATATCACACTATTGTTCCTTTGCAAATCCAGCCTCCACCTTCTAGTCGTGGTCGTGGTACTCCTGAGAGTACTAGAAGACCAACATTTCCTCGTGGCTCACAAAAATTAGACATTTCTTGTGGGCGTGGCAAGGGGCCAGCCAGATAAAATATATTTGTTGTTTACTATTTTCTATTTGTTGTTGACAGTTGAACAGTTGAAACTTGACTTGCTACTAATTTCATATATTTAAATTTTTAATGAAGTTGGCATTTATAAGTTTACTGTTTACAAGTCATTATGAATTATGAATATGATGCTTCATGAAAGTTATATGGTGATCAATGAATCAATGATGATAAATGTTATATAATATCAATGATGATAAATGTTATATATTGAATATTGAAATCAATGAATCAATGATGATAAATGTTATATATCAATGATGATAAATGTATATTGAATTTTGAAATCAATGAATCAATGATGATAAATGTTATAATATATATATCAATGATGATAAATGTATATTGAATTTTGCAATCAATGAATCAATGATGATAAATGTTAGATATTGAAATTTGAAATCAATGATGATAAATGTTATATATCAATGATGATAAATGTTATATATTGAATTTTGAAAGCTTGAAACCTTCGGATTGATGATTTGCGAGACTCAAGAGTCAATATGTTCTCTGCTTCCAACTCGTGGGCGTGGTTGATGAAGATTATAACTTCTAGATGATTGATGTTATATGATTCAATCTATGTTTTTATGTTTTTTATGTCTAATTCATCATTCTACATGTTTTTGTTGACATATATGCATCAAAATATAAAAAATATTAAAAATATTAAAATATATATATATATATATATATATATAAACGCTCCCGAAAACGCTCTGGACCCGGAAACTTTTAAAAATGGCGCTCCGCGCTTCGCTCCCGCTCCCGCTTCCAAGTAACCTTGGGTTTCACTTTTGAAAAAGCTTGTAATTGGTAGTTTTTCTCAAGCATATTCCCCAATGGTTGCTATAGTGCTCATATCTAGAGAAGGCTTGTTGTGCAAGAGTGAAAGGGGGAGAGGAGCTCCCATCAACATTGGTTTCTCTCTTCATTAGGAATCTATCATCATTGGTTGTTAAAAGAGCTTCAGCGAGGAAAAGTCAACTTCCACCTAGGTTAGCCGCCTTGGCCCTCACATCCTTATCCATTCTCTAGACTAGTGTTGCAAACATCTCAATTTTATCACAAAACCGCGAGTTTTTGGCCTAGCCGATGTTTGCAGATTTTTACCGATATTTTGGTGGCATCTTAATTTTGCTGATGATTGCCGATTTTCACCAATATTTTCTCGATTTTTACGATTTTTTGGTTTTTTTGTACCCTTGTGATTTTATCTCGATGCCAATGTTTGTGACACTGCTCTAGATTACAATCAGGCTTTAACAATTGTGCTTTCACGGTGGTTGGTTGTGCTACGCACTCTGATTTTAATGCACAACAAAGTGGAACTAAAATATTTGTATGGCTTCAACCCATCATCAATACAATCTTCCCTATTAAAGGAATGCTTCTTCTCCTTTTACACCATCAGAGTTTGCTTCATTGTCAACGGTTTCTTAGTTTTTGTAGCATCGGATGTGTTCTAGCCACAAAATTTGGTGGAGAGGCTAGAATACATGAGATCTCCAAAACCCAGAAATTGTATCTGGAAATTTCACGTAGAAGTGTCTAAATTAGATTATTAAACGATTTTTAAATATTTCCCAAGTCTAAACTTAGGGGATATGGTTAATTAATGAGTATTAATTGAGATAAGGTGAGAATAATCTAGAAACTTACACAGATCGATCCAGAAATTATTTGAGCCCTCGATTAAGATTTAATCTTGGTCGTTGGAGTCCCAATAGGGAGATATAAGTAGGAATCGATGTGGTGATGGAGAATGCACCAAAGTCACTTGGAAAATTTGATTTTCCAAAGTAGCAGCATTCAGGGTCTAAAGAGTTCGAGCTTCAATGAGGTAGCAGATATAGTGAGGGGCAGAGAAAGTGATCCGGAGGAAGTTTTCCATATCCGGAGAGGCAACAGCAAGAGGACTGAGTTATTCCCAATGAGGCAGCACAGAGGACTACGCAGACAGCTTTAGAGGGAAATTCGATTTAGCTGAGAAAAAAAAATCATTCTCAGCTCTAGAGGTCGAGCAGACGGTCCAGAGTGCCAAAGAGGCAATTTCCCCAGCAGAGACAGGCAGAACGACTTCATCAGAGGCTAGTTGGAGGCTTGACCATCATAGGAACTGCGTAAAGCAGCACAGAGGCTGATGCAAAGGGTCTAGGAGGCTAAGTTTTCTAAAGGAAGTTGTGTCGAGATTGCTTGTGGAAGAAGGGTAATTCCCTTAACATAATGTTGCCCAGATTTTCTTGTTGTTTGGATTGCCAGTTGGGCATCCAGAGATTGTACTCAAAAACTCATTGTTGCATAATAATAAAAAATCTCATTGTTGCACCATTTTCCCAAGTTGGATTTTTCCGGGGACATTTGTCCAAAAATAATGGTGTCATTTTATGTGTGTACGTGCTAGTATTTGCTCAATTTCCAGCGCTATTTTCTTCCGCAGTTTATTTGTGAAAATCACAGTGTGAATTATTTGGTATTTGTCATAGCAAAGTGCAAATAAATTGTTAAATAAAATTAACAATTAGGAAAATAATTTCCAGTTGTTCTGATAGATGAAATTTTCACATGGTATTAAAGTGTAATTGATCAACCGGGAAGCTCAGAAGCAAAGAGGAAAACTTCACTGCTTAGAGGGAGCAGAAGGGCGAAATTTTCAGAGGCAGCGCAGTTCATTGATAGGCACGCTGAGTTGCTAGGGTAGTAGTTCGATTTTCAGTTGCAGGGTGGAAGAAAAATCGAGTTTCCCAGATTAGTTAATCCAACAGTCAAAGGGAGTTGTTGCAACTCAAATTTTCGCTAAGCAAATTACTTGGTTGGACGCAGAGCGTTTTGCTACAGATTGCAGAAGCAGAATCCACGTAGGGTGGAAGAAAAAAGCACACACAGCAGAAAGAAAATTTCTCTCAGGGAACTTTGAGTCTTAGAAGTTCGATTTTTCCAGGCAGATTGGCAATAGCAGCTACAAGATCCACGCATTCCAAGAGGGAGTGCGAGTAGTAGAGCAATAGCCAACAAGAGAGAAAGAGGACGTTTTCGACCGTTTTCGAGATGGGCACTGCAGGGCTTACATATCAGGATAGGTTGGATGGAACATTCAACTACATCATTTGAAAGGCTAAGATGTCCTTCCTTCCAGAAGAATATGACCTGAAAGCCTAAATTGATAATGTAGTGGCAGTTCCTCAAGATGCAGATCAGCTGAAAAAATATAGGAAGGAGATGGCTCGGGCAAAGATTTTCCTAGAGGAGAAGATAAGATGCATCAGGATGCAAAAGGGGGAAGGCATAGAACCCTTCCTCACCAGGATTCAGGAGATCCGAAACCAGCTTGCAGTTGTTGGGGCAGCACCTCAACCCACGAAGCTAGTGCGATTGGCACTCAACAATGTCTCTAAGGATTGGCAAGTATTTGTCCACAGTATCTTGGGCAAAGATACCTTGCCAAGGTGGGACAAGATGTAGGTTGATTTGCAGCATGAGGACTTCAGACGAGCTATGTTAAAGAGCTCCATCAGTGGCAGCAGTAGCAACGGATCGAAAGTGGTGAAGAAAGAGGAAAATGTGGCCCTCGCAGAAGAAGAAGAAGAAGTACCCATCTAAGGTCAAGTGCTTCAGGTGTGGCGAGTTTGGCCACTACAGTACGCAGTGTCCTCTCAGGAAGAAGGACAAGCCAGAGAAGCAAGACCAGGCAACAACACATACTAATATAGATAGGTTGTCCTTCAGGTTGGAGGAAGACTTCGATATGGTTGCCCACATACCTAGGAGTGAGGTGGGGTGACTTGGAGTTGTGACCCCAGAGAGCTACGGAGATTGGGCAAGATCCTTGAGGAGTGCATCTCATGGATCATTACCTGGCTACGAGGGCCCATAGTATTTAATAGCATGATGGATCAGTGGCAGTTGATGCAGTCAGATTCCAGAGTAACGGTTGTAGAGACTAGTAGCAATCAGATGTTGGGGAGCGCAGTGCAGAGTTGGAAACAATGCAAGTGGTGTTGATTTTTTAGTAGCTTGGGAGGTACTCCAAGCCTTAGGGTTCAGAGTTTGGAGGGTGGAGCACCACAAGAGTCACTTGTGGGCTTGGAACCCAAGGTTGGGGTTTTGCACCCATCGTTGTTTGAGCCAAAACCATGGACACATTCCGCCATGTGATGGATGAGGATGATAGTACTCGTCGAGATTAATCTGACACATCGAAAATCATCTGATTCTGAGTTGTAGAAATGGAGTTATCAATTTTTGAAGTTAAGAAGAGGGTTTGCACAAGAAGAGTTAAGGTCGGCTTGATGTTAATAAGCCTTATGATAGCTTGTCAAGCCCTAGGATGACGTTTTGAGGAAACCCTTGTATATGGTATAAATACAAGATGAGTGAGCATCATTTTAGCTCATCAATCCATGCAACACAAGCAAAAGAAGGAGCTCGTTGGAAGAGAAAAATATTTTTGTCTTGGTCGCAGGCATAATGAGGGAGACCAACAAGGATGAGAGGGTTATTACAACATCTCTCAAGGTTGTTTGGTATCTTAGTTTGTTGTGCAGGAGGGTCGAGTGAGAGAGGACGAGTTCTAGGCCAATTCTAGAAGAATTTAAGGGTGGACACACCTTGGGAAAGGTAGCTGTAGCACCCAGAAGTTTGCTATTGGTAGGTCGCAGGCCATACCAACCTATAATAGAGTTGCATAGGGTCGTTTGGGGCTTGGTTTATGCTCAAAACAACAACAAAGGAGGAGAGGAGCCTTCCAAGCAAGGGTCGAAGCAAATTAAGGGACTGTGTGGGTATCTAATAGGGCTCTTGCAGCGTGCTAGGTTCCCCAACCAAGAATAGTCAAGGACAGCAGTGTTACATCAGACATGGAGCCAGAATTGTCTTGTGTTGGTTCAAAGTGTTGACCAGTTTTGGATCAGAATTTATTACAGCCTGTGGGAGCCATGAGTTGAGGTTGACTTGGGTCGCTGAAGACCTCAACAAGCAGCAGATTTCACAGTGAAGGATTGGGTGTCATTGGACTGGTGAAGGGCAACATGTTGGCTACCCAAAGTAGCCCTTGACAAGCCATCATAAAGTGGCGTCGACAGCTAAAGGTTGGGTGAAATTGTCTAGCTTATGTGTAGCTCTTTTATGGACGAAAGAGGCTACTAGAAGGCATATTCGAGCTCAAGTGTTGGCTAGCCTAGAAGAGCAAATTGGATCAGCCTGTGTTCATTGAGACAGAAGTGATAGGTGGCAGCCCTCCTGGAGACTCTATGTGATGGACTAAGGGGCAGCTAGAGAGCAAAACGGGAGCGAAGGACCAACAGGACAAGATACAACATAGAGACTGCAGCGAGATTTTCATTGTATCTTGTATCCCTTGTAAGGGAGCCCTAAGACTGTTGTATTACTCGGTTTGTTTAATATAACGAAGATTGGGTTGTTGTACATTATTGTACAATATTTTGTTAAAAATTGTCTATACTTGTTCATGTGTGATTTACTACTATTTTATATTCCGTTGTGCCAAAGTAGTTCTTGTTGACATTCTTGGTTTGGTAGCGTCTGTGATTCTAAGATTCTAACCTAGACCCAAGGTCGTGGAAATTCAACATGGACTCAGAGCGTGTCTGAGCTACTTTGAAAGACAGTGAATCATGAGAGTGCACAGCGAAGTACAACTTAAGAGGGAGTTGGTCACATTGAAGGTGAAGGACTCACTACAATGTCGAAGTTGCAGACTAGTCTCCGATATGAGGATAGGTTGGAGGGGTTGTCCAACTATAGTCCATGGAAGGAAAGGATCAAGTTGGTCTCACAGGTTAACAACATCTGGGAGTTCGACGAGAAAGCCATCATGAAGCCAACTGACCCAAAGGAGCTAGAAGTGTATGAGGATTTGGATACAAGGGCGAGATTGAACACCCTTGATGGTGTGAAGGATCCCTTAATACCTCATTTGTCTAGGAAGAACACTGCACATGAGATGTGGATGGCTCTTCAGAATTTGTTCCAAAATAAGAATGAGAACCAGGTATTGGTATTGGAGGATAAGTTGAAGTCCACCAAGATGTAGCAGGGTGAAGGAGTGACTTGTATCTAACGAGATTTTCTCAGGTCAAAGATGAGTTTGTTGTTGTCGGTGTGACTATTTTAGATTTAGATATGGTGAGGGTTGTCTTGAAAGGGTTTACTCCAGAATGGAAGCCCTTCATCAAAGGGATTGTTTCCAGGGACTCAGATATAGCGTGATATCTATCTCAATGATCGAGAAGAAGGGGTTTGATGTCTTGTTTTAGGATGGGAAGGCAAGACTCAGGCCCAGAGGCTCTAGCTCTGATGATATTGTTTTTGGAGTTAGAGAGCATGGTCTATACAGACTTACGGGCAAGCCTATAGATCATGGGAAGAAGAAGCAGGTGGAGCAAGTGCAGGTTCCAAAGAAGTTGGTGCAGGTGCGGGCTTCAGAGGGGTAGGTACAGGTTGTAGAGAAGAAGGTCCAGGTTCCAATGACTCAAAGGGAGTCCAGTTCTAGCAGGAGCTTGCAGATTCAAAGGGAGACTTTGCAGCCCAAGAAGAGTGTGTCATCAGTGGGGAGAAAGGGTGTTCCTACAATTGCCAAGAAGGAATCATGGAGGGATTGGAAAGTGATACAGGAGAAGAACAAGAAGCAGGATGCTTCTAGTGACAGCGACACTTCTGAGAGAGGCATAGTTCATGCTACAGGGATTGTTGTTGTGGTGAGCACCAAGAGTTGGGCTAGTGTTGCGAGTAGTGACGATGATGATGAGCTAATTCCTAGTCTTGGAAGTACCTCCCTCACTATTAGGGAGTGTTGATTTTTTAGTAGCTTGGGAGGTACTCCAAGCCTTAGAGTTCAGGGTTTGTATGGTGGAGCACCACAAGTGTCACTTGTGGGCTTGGAACCCAAGGTTGGGGTTTTGCACCTATCATTGTTTGGGCCAAAACCATGGACACATTTCGAAATGTGATGGATGAGGATGATAGTAATTGTCAAGACGAATCTGGCACATCAAAAATCATCCAATTTTGAGTTGCAAAAATGGAGTTATGAATTTTTGAAGTTAAGAAGTGGGTTTGCACAATAAAAGTTAAGGTCGGCTTGATGTTAATAAGCCTTATGATAGTTTTTCAAGCCCTAGGATGACGTTTTGAGGAAACCATTGTATATGGTGTTGTAGCTCCCAGAGACATCCTTGAGTTGCAAAAGACCAGTGCCTAGGACATCTTGAAATCAGAGGTTAGATGTAGACAATTTTATGGGTGCCAAGAGTTGGGCTAGTGTTGCGAGTAGTGACGATAATGATGAGATAATTCCTAGTCTTGGAAGTACCTCCCTCGCTATTAGGGAGTGTTGATTTTTTAGTAGCTTGGGAGGTACTCCAATCCTTAGAGTTCAGGGTTTGTAGGGTGGAGCACCACAAGAGTCACTTGTGGGCTTGGAACCCAAGGTTGGGGTTTTGCACCCATCATTGTTTGGGCCAAAACCATGGACACATTTCGAAATGTGATGGATGAGGATGATAGCACTTGTCAAGACGAATCTGACGCATCGAAAATCATCCGATTTTGAGTTGCAGAAATGGAGTTATGAATTTTTGAAGTTAAGAAGTGGGTTTGCACAATAAGAGTTAAGGTCGGCTTGATGTTAATAAGCCTTATGATAGTTTGTCAAGCCCTAGGATGACGTTTTGAGAAAACCATTGTATATGGTGTTGTAGCTCCTAGAGACAGCCTTGAGTTGCAAAAGACCAGTGCCTAGGACATCTTGAAATCAGAGGTTAGACAATTTTATGGGTGCCTCTAACAGAATATGGATTAAGAGGATAATGATTGTGGTGGTTCAAGAATGATAAAGACCTTGGAGTCAAATTCATGTGAATTACCCTATACTGCGAGAGGGCTCAGGAGGTTGAATGGCTCGGTGGCTTTTCAAATGGGCCAAGTATGAAACAATAAGCACAGGCTTTCAAAATATGCAAAGGTGTTGAGAAGGAACGGAGGAGGAACCCATGAGAGACGGGCTTAAAAGTCTTAAGAATCTATCTCCTGTGAACATAGAGGAAGCGGATGTAAGTGGAATGTGACCAACAATAGAGATTCGTGGAGCGCGAATTAAGGGGGCACATCAAGTTAAGACATGAGCGTTATTCATACACGAATTCATGAATAAAAATGCATACCACCAGCAGCTACATTACACGAATCATCAAAGCAGCAAAACATTGAAAGATGATTATACATAAACAGGAGATGACCGATAAACAAGAGAACACAAATATATACTACTCATTGCTCCATCTGGAATCCAAAAAACAGTGTTGTATCATATTATGTTCAAAGCAGCTCCCCCAAATATGTGTCTCAGAGCATAAAGAGCACAGTGATACAGAACTACAGCAAAAATTCTCCAAAATTTCATAACCTTTCTTTCGTCTTTGAACCCTCTACATATAGAGTTCTCCTTGAGGGTTTACGATCGAATAATCATTCATGATCGGCCCACACATGTGAAAATCAAAATATCCTAACCAACCAGCAGAGCATGCATCAAGCAAATCACTCTCGTAGTCAGAGAATCAAAACAAAATCGGGTGAAATCGAGATTTCACCAGCAAAACATCATAATCAAACAGTAGAAGAAAAACATAGCTGGCCATGGAGGCCAAATCCTGGAATCTTCAAAATGAGGCGGCGAGGAGTGGTTGTGAACAGGTGGGTAGTCTGGTTTCCATCGCATGATTCCACCTGTTGTGGAAAACCTCCACTCCCTCATTCTCGTGATTTCCACTTAATCGTTACGGAACGGCCAATCGTGCTGCGCGTGCCTCACTCTTTAGCGAAAAGATTTCCTGGACAAACTGAATAAACCATGTTAGAAATGTTGTCATTGATGGCAAAAGAGATGACAAAGACAGCAGCAGAGGCAAAGAAGAAGACAGCAGCAGAGGCAAAGAAGAAGACAGCAGCAGAGACAAAGTAGAAGACAGAAAAAGGGCAGCAAGAGAGTTTATTTACAGTGACAGGGCAGCAGAATGTACCAAGAATATTGAGACAGGGCAGCAGAATAGATCTGGAGAGCTAGGAACAGAGTAAGAGGTCGAAGGGGCCATCGATTCTGAAGATCAGGCCAGATCTAGAGAGCTAGGAACAGAGTAAGAGGTCGAAGGGGCCATCGATTCTGAAGATCAGGCCAAGGACAGGAAGAGTACTGCAAGTAAATTTCATTGTGTATATAAAATGAATTGTTTCAACATTGTATAGACATTGTTGGCTTAATCTTCCATAAAAATTTATGTAAGAATTTGTGCACGGTGAAAGCTCTATGTAAGGGGACATTTTGGGGTTTTGCATGTAATTGATGAAAATGGTTGTGTGGAATCTAGAGGAACTAGCGAGGTTTACCATGTATTTTCGGCATATGCAATAGTGGACCCTGTCAGTTAAAACATATTAAATCTTTGTATAAATGCCCTGGCATCGAGTTCTATTTCCAGTATTGAAATCAATAGAAATGAATTATAATCGATTGAGTTATTAAAGCCAGAGGAGGTACATGTATTACAAATACCTATCGTGAATGGCACGCATTTGAATACGTGGGTTGTTCACAAATTGTCTGCATAGAAATTCGGTGAGAAAGGCTCGAAATTTGGTTCTTTTTGGATGGAGAATGTAAGTAATGGCGGCACCCGACTGCTGAACTTATTTAACTCTGCACTGAATTATGTTTAGGTCAAAGAATAATTAATTATGGAAGCAGTTACCCTATATTAAGAACAATTATACAATAGAGCATGTTAATAAAACCACGGAGTTAAGTGTGATGAAGCGGAACCAAGAATGTAAGCGGCACCCTAATTGTGAACAGTAAAACCAGAGGTAAGTAAACCGGCAGTATCGCGCGGTGTCAAAAATGGTAAGTGGATTTCTCATTTTTAACGCGATCTATGTCTTCAACCAACACGTGTCCTAAGGCGGTTTTACAAAACAACTTTTATCGCGTTCGTTTGAGCGGTTAAAGCTCGGCTCAATAAAAAATGTGATATGGCATGACATACGTTGGATCATCGGAGTCGATGCGATAAACTCTCTGTCGTTGGGCCCCGGGAACATATATGTATTAAAATATGCGTCGGGTTTGATATCTATTGCAATATTTGATATATATTAAAGTTGAGTGCACATATAAGAATGGTTTATGTGTGGATTATATGTTTGATGCATGTTGATACATTATGTTATGCCGAGGGTTAAAACCATGGTCGAGGATTGACTTAGGCTTTGATATATATATGACAAGACGGTCGGGCATTCATAATTGACGAGGGTTATTTAACCAAGCAGTATGGTAAGACAATCGAAAAATGTTTTTCGATTGTGAATAAGTTTCAAGGGAACTTAGCACATGAGTAAGAAATTTTCAATAAAGTTAATAAATAGCGAGCGCATGTGGTCGTGATAATGAGGCTAATACTTTAATGTTTATTTAATCAAAGTAGGAGGTGCGGACCTTATCAAACATTATATATATATATGTTCAAAGGGCGTTGTCATTTGGAATGTATTAAAAGTGCAGACTTTACAAACATATGTGGGCCCAACTATATGGGTGCGTGTTAAAATTGGACAACTAGGTCCAAACTCCGGTTGTGCTGCTCAGATGACGATCGCAATATTTTGCTTTTGATTCTCTGAGAGGGGATGATTCTAAAAGACATCTCTATCTTAATGAGTGTATGGTTTGAATTTGTTCACTATGTCACGCTCCGAATAAAATATTGACTACTGGCTCTGAAGGATGGTTGACATTCTCAGACCCAGAGTATTGGAGAGACTTGGAGTTCATTTGATACACATCGATGTGGAGGAATTCTCTCTCTGGATAGCGTTGGAGCTGCACTTTCTTTGCTTGGATTGTTCTGGGGTTATGTGTGACACACTTGGCTGAATGACCTATTGAAGACTTTGCTGGTAGAAGCATCCTGCTGATCGCCGTAACGTCACCTTCTCCTATCTCTGTTCTGGCTTGTCTTCTATCGATCTATTAAGTATGTTCTATCTTCTTCAGTATTGTGCCCTAATCTGAAATGGCATAGAACATAGGAAAAATTAACATGGTATCGGAGCGAGCTGAAGACAATGCCCTAGTTAGCGTGGAAGAAAGGCTTAGCGTGGAAGAAGCTGTAGGTGACAGCATATGGTTGAGGCTGTTTGTAAGAAGTTCTCCTGTGCCCTAGACGCTGAATTAAGCCTAGCGTGTTGAAGAATTTAACATAGCAAGATATCTTGAACTGTTTAATGCTGTAGAAATACATGTGCCCTAACGTTTCCATCAGTGAAAACGGGTGTATGAAAATAAGCCTGAAGCAAATTAAAAGCGAGAACTATAGCTTATCGAAACCCCTATTTCGTGATCAGAATTGGGTGATAAAAAAAAAAAAAAATATCCCGGAAGCATTGGCGGCTATCAGTTCTGGTGAATTATGGGTTCCAGTACACACGATGCTGCCGCATTTCAAAATCGAAAATTGTGTGGCTGCCGGAAGAGCCCAGGGTATATTCTACAGAGTCCGGCCAAATAAAGGCGGGATGGTCTCATAAATTTTGGATGCCAAAAGAATCGATCCCTGTTCCGATCCCCACCAATTATCCGCCCGTCCGTCGAATGAACCTGCGGATATCACCAGCGGATGATTTTAATGACAGCGGATGATTTAAATGACAGCGAATGATTTTTTTTTACAGCACATGATTTTTTTAATGACAGCGGATGATTTAAATGACAGCGGATGATTTTTTTAAATGACAGCGCATGTTTTTTTTTAAATGACAAGCGGATGGTTTTTTTTAAATGACAGCGCATGTTTTTTTACTGGTACTGGAGGTAACAGCGTATATAAATCGAATTAAGGATCAAATTTCACGAAAACAGAAGGGGGCAGGCATTCTATCGAAGAAACGGAAGCCCACTCCTTAACACGTTCGCTGTATTGTGTATAACGCCTTTACACAAGCAGACTTATTTTGAGGCGGTGAAATTCGGACAGCAAATTAAATTCAGATATAGTATGGATCTGGATCTGGATTCTTCTCACTAAAGGTGAGTTCGAAGCATACATCGAAAGTGTTTCCCATGGTGAATATCTGAAGCTTTAGATCAGTGGGGAACAAAGTTGAGAAGGGCTTCTCTTGACATTCAGATCTGCGCCAAAACAAATCGATGTCAGGCTTGAGCTGCATACATTTGAGATCCCAGAAATGGTTCAACGGGCATGGCATTCTCGATGAAGCACTCTCAAATTAGAGACAGCGTGTTGTTGTCATCTATCGTGTGATGCCACTGACCGTCTGATGGTTGGTTGAATCACATGGTTGCTACCTGCACTGAAGCGAAGCCCTGACATGGTGGTTGGGACGCACTGTAATCAAAAAAGAGTTTTTTGCATGTTGAGGAAGTCGTGAAGGGACTTGCAGCATGAATGTTGGCAGCGACATGGAGATGCGTTTTACAGCGAGATCCAAGAGGATTCAAATCCTGGGATGGCCTGTAGGTCAAGCAGCTACTCCAATGAAAGGGTCACAAGCGTGTATGAGTTATGTATTTACCTGTAGAAGCCGACGTGTTATGGAAAAATCCATGAAGCACTGTGAGCAGGTAGAACCCTACAGTAAACCGTGTGAACGAACATTGGATCTATGCTGTACCATTCTTGATATAAGTTTTAATGGTTTAGAAATGAAAAAAAAAAAGAGATGCATATGTGAAGCAGCCGAGGACCTTGTGAGCAGCTAAGGCAGAAGTATTGGAACAGCAGCACTCTTTGCAGGTATAGGAGGAAGAGAACCCTGCCTGGTACATTAAGGACAAAAGTCCATGAGATGTAAGTAAAGTGCATATTCAGCTAGCAGTGATGAGTTCTAAATTTGTGATTCTATGTCACTGTCATCATGACAGTGACATAGACAGACACCCATGTTTGAAGCTGAATGTTTTAAGGGTTGACTGCTGAAGTTCTTGGGGAAATTCTATGTAATGGTCAGATTGTTGACGAAATGGGCATAGAAGTAAGTCATTGAGCTAGGCAAATTTTGACAGCCCTAGGAGCAGTCTGCTGAAATAACCAGAAATGGGCAGATCTGGAAGCAATTCAAGGTGCAATGCCTCAAGTGCAGGATAAACCAAGGTCAGTGACATAGATAGACACCTATGTAGCAGCAGCATGTGACTGTATCAGTCCTACATTGGAGCGTTATGGTAAACTTAAAATGTGAACTGAGAAGTTTATGCAGCTTTTTGGTCACATGGTTGGAATCTTGAATCATGATCAGCAAAGTCTGTTGGATGACTTTGACTGTGGGAGACCAGGTCCCAATTCCAATATGATGTCGTGGATGCCCTCATTTAAAACAGATGTCTTTTCCCTCGAGAGAAGCTGACATTAAGAGGGAGATATATCTGTATATGCTCCTGAGTGGATGTCTTTGTTCAATGACAGAAGATCCTCATGGCTCAGGGACATATGGCTTCAGAGGGGGAAATTCCGAAGGAAAACCAAGAAGCCATATTAATAACAGGATATCTAGCTGCCATGAGTACTTTTGTACAATCTGATTTTGGATACCTTTGAGAAAGTCGAAAAGCATCAAGTCTGGAAGGATGTTATGCTGTGGTCCCAAGACCATAGGACATAGCAGTTGTCACCTCGAAATGGCTCTACAAGATCAAGCATGGATCTGTTGGAAGTGCTGAAAAGTTCAAGGCAAGATTTGTTGCCTGTGAAGAAGATATACACTATGATGACATATTTGCACCTGTGGCTCGAGATACCACCATTCGATCTATTATAACCCTTGCTGCTGCACAAGGATGGAGTCTTCATCAGATGATGTGAAGACCGCATTTTTCTGCATGGTGTGATAAAGGAAGAGATATATGTGGAGCAACCTTTGGGGTTGGCAGTCCAGGATCGGGACACCCATGTCTGCAGGTTGAAGAAAGCCCTCTATGATCTGAAACAAGCACCCTGAGATTGGTACAAGAGGATAGATAGCTACTTGATGAAGCTGGGCTTCACTCGAAGTAATGCTGATTCGAACCCTTACTTCAAGGTTGTCAAGGGAAAACCTCTCATTCTGGTGCTGTATGTGGATGACCTCTTCCTGACAGGTGCTGACCCTCTCATTCATCAGTGCAAGAGGGAGCTCGCTGTTGAGTTCGAGATAAAGGACCTAGGACTGATGTCTAGGCCTGAAGGTCTAGCAGAGACCTGGCGAGATTTTCCTTTCTCAAGGAAAATACATTATGAATTTTCTGGTATGGTGGACTGTAAGTCCATGGAACTCAACTTTAAGAAGTTGAGGAGCAACGTTGCTGGGCCCGTCCTACTGAGTATCGTGAACTCATAAGGACCCTGATGTTCTCAATGAACACTTGTTCGAACATATGCTGTGCAGTGAACACTTTGAGTCAACACATGGTTGATCATAACATTCACTGGGTTGGTGCCTAGAAACTCTTGAGATATCTCTAAGGCACGATAGACCATGGGCTGAGATACACTGCCGGGAGTATGACACTCCGTGGATATACTAATGCCGATTGGGCTGGCAGTGTGGTGGATCGCAAGAGCACATCTGAATGCTACTTCACATGTATATCTGCTTCGGGCAGGAATCTAAAGTCGGCAGTCTTGAGCACCGCTGAGGCCGAATACATTGTAACATGTATGGCCTGTTGTGAAGTCACTTGGTTGCGAAAGCTCTTTGTAAGCTGTTCGAGCATGTGCTAGATGCCACCGTTATCCTTTGTGATAACCAGAGGGGGATTCATTTGTTATAGAATCCCGGGTTCCACGATTGATCCAAGCATGTTGATGGTTGGTACCACTTTATCTGGGATATGGTACAGCAAGGCGCCGTAAGGCTCGATCATATAGGAACTGATGAGCAGGTCGCGGATATTCTCACAATGCCCTTGGGGAAGGTCATGTTCCTAACCTTCCGTGAGAATCTTGGAATCACGGAACGACCCTATGATGTGGGTCCTGTTGGACGATGAGCTCTGGGAGCTCTGGGGGGGCTTGGGGGAGAGCTTCTTGAAGCTATGGGCAACCACAAGGCTAGGCTTGCCAACCTTGGTGGTGTGCTTGGACCCCACCGTTGTGATTTTGAGTTGGTTCACCTCTCATTTTCTGTGCCCCGTATGCATTCTACCCATTGAGTTTAGGGCTCATGGGAAGTACCTCTCATTTGGCCAATGAGGTGGGAAAGGCTAGAGACTAGTAGCAAAGACTGATGGACGCATCAGAGTTTGCCGTACTCTCTATCTAGGATGGCACGGTCCAACCACTTGATCTGGGATCAAGTTTAGTGAGGTCTGGGACCTCTGCCTGACTTCGGGTCAGATGAACCAACTTTAGGGTGGGATGGAGACTCTTTGTGAGTCTGATAGAGGTTTCGGACCTCTGGGCTGAATCTGTCAGCCGGGTATGATGTCCTTGTGACTGACCCACTTCTGTTCTGAAATAAAGAGGCCAGCAAAGCAAGTTACGGCGGGATGACGCACGATGTTTGGATTGCACTAGTGGACGGAGTTCTCCCTAGTTGAGAGGGAGTGTTAAAATTGGACAACTAGGTCCAAACTCCGGGTTGTGATGCTCAGATGACGATCCCAATATTTTTATTGGATTCTTCTTTCGGAGAGGTGTAAGATTGATCTAAAGATCATCTCGATCGGATGAGCGTAACATGTACTTTGAATTATTCCACTTATGTCAACGGGGCTCCTGAATATTGACTTAAATGTCTTAAAGGACGTGTCACACACCCCCAAAGATTCCTATATATTGGAGAGACTTGGAGTTCATTTGATACACATAGAATTGGAGGAATTCTCTTTCTGGATAGCATTGGAGCTGCACATTCTTTGTTTGGATTGTTCTGGGGTTATGTGTGACACACTTGGCTGAATGACCTATTGAAGACTTTGCTGGTAGAAGCATCCTGCTGATCGCCGTAACGTCACCATTTTCTATCTCTGTTCTGGCTTGTCTTCTATCGATCTATTGGTATGTTCGATCTTCTTCAGTGTTGTGCCCTAACCTGAAATGGCATAGAACGTGAGCAAAATTAACAAGGCGTGAAGGGCCGAATTCATTTAATTGTGTTATTTTTCCTAAGTCAAAGAAATGCACGTAGAGCCTTGGCTTCTTGTAATATACAAATGGTGGTTCATTAATATAAAACCCCAAGGTTTATTAAGAAGTTTTTATAACATTTGATTGGGGTGCGGATATTTGTTTTATGAGAATGAAAAATCATGGATGTACATTTAATGAGTATGAGCATTCCTTTTAAATACGAAACCAAAGGTTATATCTTTGATGGTTGAGGTCGTATTATGTAATGAAGATTGTGAGTTCAGATATATATGATCCTGTTTTGTTAAAAGTTTTTTTTTAACGTCGAGAGTTATTTATGTTCTATTAAAAGACAGTTGTACATACAGCAATTATAAAACTGCAATGAACAGGGAAAATGGAAAAACGGAAAAAGACAGAGTGTGTGTGAGAAGTTTTTTTTGAAAAAAAACAGAGAGAGAGCAGAGTTGGTGGATGGATTTGAAATTTATATTGTAATTGAATGAAAATATTTTTTATTTATTTTACATTGTTTGTGATGTAATTGGCAAGTATCTGAAGAAAGACAAAATCCCACTGTAAAGTTGAAATGAATGCATTTTTCCTGAACAAGCTGGCAAAAGAAAGGAGAATGCATAATTGAAGCAGAAGAAATAAATAAATCAGATATGAATATTGGAGGACAATAGTTAAAAAAAAAAGGGCACAGAACAGAGTTGATATCCAAGGTAAATCAGCAAGTATTTCTCTTATGAAAAAGTAAGAGAGTTGGAGCGTCCTTGCAAGTTGTAGCTTGCATAATTGAGGTTGGAGCCTCTTGTAGGTTGGTGCCTACAGAAAATCAGTGGTGAGAGGGATTTGGAGCTTACCTTTGCATCACAACAATAATAAGATGTGGTTTTATCCCTTTATAGATTTCCACTTATATATGTTGTCTCTGTGTGTGATGTTTATGTGTTGATGTGGTTATTCAGTCTGCTTAATACTTGTTGCTCTCATAACAAGTCTGTTGTTACATTATCTTAACACTTCTGTTCATATATTAAGACTGTTCACTTATAAAGTTGATCATGAAGATAAAGTGTAATTAAGTTCAATTGAAAGTTTAAAAAATTCATGAATGTGTTAAACTGATTCACCCCCCCCCCCCCTCTCAGTATAACTAAGGTCTTAACAAACCATAGCTGTGTTTGTTCCGCCAAAAACCCGTACTGTACTTGACTTGCAAAACTGGAGACCGGTTTTCGGAGGGGGGTCTATGGCACTTAACACATAGTGGAATGGTTAACACTGCAAAGAGTGGGACAAAGGCAGTGGATGGGCTTAGGTGACGTGGCAAGGAGGTGGGCCCACCTGCAGATCACAAATTGGCATTTTTTTTTATGAGCAGTGAGGAGGTAAGTGTTAAAACTTGTGAAATGTGAAGTGCGATGGGCGGAGGTGACGTGGTAAGGAGGTGGGACCCAACTTATATCGCAAATCGCAGATCGAGAGTGTTTAGATATGAGAAAGCGAGAGTAAAGGTTATGGTTAGTGAAGTGCGATGGGCGGAAGGCGACGTGGCATGGCGGAGGTGGGGCCCAACTTATATCGCAAATCGCAAGTCGGGGAGTTTAGTTATGAGAAGCGGAGGGTAAATGTTAAAACTTGCGAAGTGAAAAGTGCGATGGTGGAAAAGGTGACGTGGCAGGACGGAGGTGGGGCCCAACTTATATCGCAAATCACAAGTCGAGGGGTTTAGTTATGAGAAGCGGAGGGTAAATGTTAATACTTGCGAAGTGAGAAGTGCGATGAGCGGAAAAGGTGACGTGGCAAGACGGAGGTGGGGCCCAACTTATATCACAAATCACAAGTCGAGGATTTTAGTTATGAGAAGCGGAGGGTAAATGTTAAAACTTGCGAAGTGCGATGAGCGGAAAAGGTGACGTGGCAGGACGGAGGTGGGGCCCAACTTATATCGCAAATCGGAAGTCGGGGAGTTTAGTTATGAGAAGCGGAGGGTAAATGTTAAAACTTGTGAAGTGTGATAAGCAAGGGTGACGTGGCAAGGAGGTGGAGCCCAAATTCATATTGCATATCGCAAATCGAAAGTTTTTGTTATGAGCGGCGGAGGTAAATGTTATAAGCTGCGAAGTGCGATGTGCGATGTCAGAAAGGAGACGATGCAGGACGGAGATGGGGTCGCCCGTAGATTGCAGATCGACGTTTTTATTATAAGATATGGGGGGTAAAGGTTAAGATCTGCGATGTGCGATTTGCGACGAGCGAAGGTTGGTGATGCGAAAAGGTAAGTGGTAAGAGCTCTTTCTTCTTTTGACTACGAGGCGCCCGCCCGACCCGTGCTTGGAGTGTTTGCCTTTTACTTCAACCATTCCCGCTCTTCATTTGCTTAGCTTTCCCATGTTGCCTTATCGTTCAAAGAAACCACAAGCCAACATGGCCTTATATGGGCCACTTCTCCACCTTGTGCGCAGTCACAGGCCAACATATGGTATAAATACAATGTGAGTGAGCATCATTTTAGCTCATCAATCCATGGAACACAAGCAAAAGAAGGAGCTCATTGCAGGAGAAAACTATTTTTGCTTGGCCGCAAGCATAAAGAGGGAGACCAGTGAAGTGGAGAGAGTTGTTAGGGCATATCTCAAGGTTGTTTGGTATCTTAGTTTGTTGTGGAGGAGGTTCGAGTGAGAGAGGACGAGTTTTGGGCAAATTTTCTAAGTGTTTAAGGGTGGACAAACCTTGGGAAAGGCAGTTGTAGCACCCAAAATTTTGTTGTAGGTAGGTCGCAGGCCTTACCAACCTATAACAGAGTTGCATAGGATTGTTTGGGGGTTGGTTTATGCCCAAAACAACAGTGAAGGAGGGGAGGATCCTTCCAAATGGAGGTTGCAGCAAATTAAGGGATTGTGTGGGTATTTAATAGGGTTGTTGCAGCGTGCCAGGTTCCCTAACCAGGAACAGTCAAGGATAACAATGGTACATCAGACTTGGAGCCAGAATTGTCTTGTGTTGGGTCAAAGTGTTGACCAGTTTTGGATCAGAATTTATTGCAGCTTGTGGGAGCCATGAGTTGAGGATGACTTGGGTGGTTGAAGACCTCAACAAGGAGCAGAGTTCACAATGAAGGATTGGGTGCCATTGGACTCATGGACAACAGCGTGTTGGCTGCCCAAAGTAGCCCTTGACAAGCCATCATAAAGTGACGTTGACAGTTGAACGTTGGGTGAAGTTGTTTAGCCTATGTGTAGCTCTTTGATGGATGAAAGAGACTACTAAAAGGAAAATTGGAGCTCAGGTGTTGGCCAATCTAGAAGAGCACATTGGATCAGCCTGTGTTCATTGAGGCAGAAGTGACTTGTAGGAGACTCTATGTGGTGTCCTTTGATCGACTAAGGGGCAACTAGACAACAGAACAGGAGCAAAGGACTAACGGGACGAATACGACATAGAGACTGCAGTGAGATTGTCATTGTATCTTGTATCCCTTGTAAGGGATCCCTAAGACTGTTGTATTACTCAGTTTGTTTAATATAACGAAGATTGGGTTGTTGTACACTATTGTATAATATTTTGTAAAAAATTGCCTATACATGTGCATGTGTGATTTACTGCTCTTTTATATTCCACTGTGCAAAGTAGTTCTTGTTGAGATTCTTGGTTTGGTAGTCAGTGATTCTAAGATTCTAACCTAGACCCAAGATCGTGGAAATTCAATAGGTGGCACAGTGCAGAGTCAGCAGCAATACAAAGTCTTCAGTGGACAGCGCAGTAGCTAGTTGCAGACAGAGACTCAAGTGACAGACGCATCATACTAAACACAATTGACTCAGTATTTTGGATTTTTTTCCAGTTGCAGATGTTGCAGTTGCAGCAGCAACTGAGTTGCAGTGCAGATGCAGTGTTGGCAGCAGTACAGCAGGGTCAGCAACAGCACAGATGCAGCATCAAAGTTGCGCAGTGGTTGGTGGCCAATGGAAGGTAGTCACAGTGGCTAGACATCAGCAGCGTGACAAGAGATGATACAGAGGAATGGTGTTGTGACAGTTGGTGCAGCACTAGAACTCATTCCTCGCCAAGAGGGAGTGATAGTTTTTGTAGCACCTAAGTCTAAACTTAGGGAATATTGTTAATTAATCAGTATTAATTGAGATAGGGTGAGAATAGTCTAGAAACTCACACAGATTGATCTTGAAATGATCTGAGTCATCGATTAAGATTAAATCTTGGTCGTTGGAGTCCCAACAAGAAGATATAAGTAGGGATCGATGTGGTGATGGAGAATGCACCAGAGTCACTTGGAAAATTTGATTTTCCATAGTAGTAGCAATCATTTGTCGGAGACTTCGAGCCTCAGTGAGGCAGCAGAGATAGTGAGGGGCAGAGACAGTGATCCGAAGGAATTTTTCAAGATCTGAAAAGGCAGTAGCAAGAGGGTCGAGTTATTCCCAATGAGGCAGCGCAGAGGACTGTGCAGTCAGCTTCAGAGGGCCATTTGATTTAGCTAAGGAAAAATTCGTTCTCGGTTCTGGAGGTCCAGCAGAGGGTCCAGACTGTCGGAGAGGCAATTTCCCCAGTAGAGACAAGCAAAACGACTTCATCAGAGGCTGGTTGGAGGCTTGACATCATAGGGATTGCGCAGAGCGGCACAGAGGCTAACGCAGAAGGTCTAGGAGGCCTAGTTTTCTAAAGTAAGATGTGTTGGGATTTCTTGTGGAAGAAGAGTAATTCCCTTGAGATAATTTTGCCCGGATTTTCTTGTTGTTTGGATTTTCAGTTGGGCATCCATAGATTGTTCTCAGAAATTCACTGCTGCATAATAATAAAAACCCTCACTATTGCACCAGTTTTCCCAAGTTAGGTTTTTCCAGGGACATTTGTACAAAAATAACGGTGTCATTTTATGTGTGTATGTGCTAGTATTTTCTCAAATTCCAGCGCTATTTTTTTCCGCAGTTTATTTGTGAAAATCAGAGTGTGAATTATTTGGTATTTGTCGTAGCAAAGTGCAAATAAATTGTTAAATAAAATTAACAATTAGGAAAATAATTTCCAGTTGTTGTGATAGATGAAATTTTCATAGCGTTTACCTATTTTGGTTTAACCCTTTATATTCTTAGTTTCTTAATTTTCCATTTCAGGAGATTTCTTAGCCACCCCCACACCAACATAGTACATTGATGTACTTCAGTCTCATTGACCTAATTTGTTCATTTATGGAAATTAATATAATTTATTTCCTTTTTTGCTTCTTACTACATTTAAAATGTGATATTAGAATGAACAAAAAACACACATTCTAAATCCAACAACTAAAAATCAAGAATCATAACACCAATAAGAAAGGGCAAAGATGACCACAACAAACCATGTATTGTTGATACATATCAGATGAGGCTACAGGTTGACTTAATGACGAAGCAAGTGGCTCCGTAGCAGTCCCTTGGGCAGGAGATTCTACATCCATAACCGAGTTGGCCTGCCCATCTTCTGCTCTCTTCACAGATTGCTTAATTGCACGAGCAATCTTTAATTTAGGCTTTCGTGTTTCACTCGATTTCATAGTACTTGCTTCTGAAGCCAGTTTCTTCCTGCACATAATGATAAAGTTAAAATGCCTCGTACAAAGCTTTGAACTTCAAGAAATTTAAGGCAATTATCATGACAAGGTGAACAATAGAATGTGAATACCTTATTTTCTGAACACATGTATAACAAATTCCAACAAAATCTGGAGAAACTAATACGCCAAAACTAGAAAGCATCCATCTGTTCCTTCAAATTTACCTGGTGAGATAAGCATGTACAGCATGAGCAAAGCCAGGTTTATAGGAGAACAATAACCCACGCAAAGGCTTCCCTTCAATATGTGATTCAATAGTGTATCCATAATGAAACACATCAGTTATTTTTGCTTCAAATATCTTCTCTTCAACGGGCTTGAAAGTGTACACAGAAGGTTTTTCTTGACCTGCATTATAGATTTCATTATGTTATATTTTTGCAACAATTTTAATGTAAACAGAAGAGCTAAATATTGAAAAAATCCAGAAACAAACACCAAAATTAAAGAGAGAACCGTTGCAATTACAAACAAAAAGAACAGATGCGAAACTTTGCTGTAACCCCTCCATATGTCTGTGTTGCTTAAACTTGCCTAAGCATTACTTTTAAGTTTTACCCTTGTGAAGGCTACATTAAATCAAAATTCATAGTCTGAAATCAATAGCTCTTCCACATTGGCTAAAGATACTATAACTGTGCATTCATCATCATAGACATGAAAGCTATAAAGATCTTGCTTTATGCTTCAAAAAAATTCCTTGCCTCTAAAAAAACATCCTGCTTAGCTAATAATGCCAGCTTCAACAGAAGCGGCAAATCCTCTTCACAAAGGTTATCCAAAACAACAAAAAATTATTCGAAAAAATGGAGGGAAATAATTAATGCCATTAAATACAGACTGGAAAGAGAAGTTTGAGCAAACAGCTTTCTCAAATATTTATTTCCATTTGTATGAAACTAGCCTTCACCCTCTTGTAGTAGGCTTCATGGTCTGTCCCTTATTCCCGCCCATTAGCATCAATAGTTTCCAGCTCTGTAATACTGACAAACTTGCGCTTAATAACCTCATTTCTATTATGAAGATTAAATTCCAAGCATGGAAACCAAGAATGAGACGAAGTCTGTCGTAAAAGATTATTATTCAATGATCAATCCCACTAAACTAGATGTGTATATACTCAGTTGTGAAATTTATAATTTGATTAGTTATTTCGTCTCAGAGTCTAAGAATTATTTGCTCAGAGTCCGACACCTCACTGTTTGTAACCTAACATAAGATTGCTGTTTCTTCCAATTTGTTGATGCAAAACATGCCCAACAAGTTTCAACCAAATGCAGGTGCAGCTTAATAGTCATTTTGGGTAATATGGAAAGTTTTTTGGAAATGTACAAGCTCCCTGTGTGGGATTGAATGGACAAAGCTATTTTGCACTAGAATGCATCCCCCTTATTTCCCTTTCCCCAGGACAATCCTTATGGAAGAGTATGTCAAATGTTCCCCATACCCCTGCAACATTTCTGGGAGACCATGAATGTCTTTGGCATGTCCACGGCATCCCAATGGATGTTTAGATGTCTTTTAGAGTGGTGGGGGCATTTAGCTGTCAACTATAGATCTGGCTTTGAGCCATCTGAGCCAAGAAAAGGATTTCTTCCAACAATACTCAAGGTATATATTATTGTTGATCTTACAAGGTCACAAGAAGAGGAACTTAGGAATCTCAAAGAGCAACTTCTGACAACCAAGAAATAGACTAAAATGGTTTTCCTGCAAACCCTTAGTAGTAAATTGGGACTCTTCCCCCCGCAGTTGTTCTTGACCTTAACCAACCAAATCACATCCCTGATGGCAAAGGTTGTGTCATCTTCCACATCCATTCATCATTGGAATTCTAATGTTTCAATAAAGTCATCTCAATACAGGTTTTCAACGATCACAACTAATAAGCATTCGAAATACAAGTGGATTCAAATTCCTAGTAGTGCCTTTCTTGCTGAGGACACTTTGATTATCATCTGCCACTTTCCTCTGGGATTTTAAGCTTTTCCTATAATTCAAATGGGGATTCCTAGCTTGACCTCTATCTAGATATCTCCATCGATTTGTTATTTACTAAGTGTGAGCTAGACAGGGGGTACTACAGATGACTTTACGCTAATCTAATAATCTAATCATTTCTAAAGGTTAGATGGTGATTTTTGATGTAATAATCCCTTGGTGGCAGTGCATGTTAAAGTTGGACTTTATATTCTATAGTTATCATGGAGGATTATTGCTAGGTAGAACATCTTTTGCTTGCATGGTACAGCACTCTATTAGAGTGTGCCCTCATTGGCACACATGTTCATGTTAATTTAATATGTCGGTGACTAATTATCTTCATTTATCTTTATATAGCACTTGCTCCCAAGTATTTTGAAGCATTTAATTGTAGTTGGTCTACCTTTCCATAATTCATAAGTCGTCTTGCTGCTGTTCACTCTAATGTGTGCTCTATTCAAAATGTAGACTGTTGTGCTAAGTTGCTAACTGCTTCCCTTCAAAATTATTCCAAGAAAAACACTAGCCAAGGAAGAGATTTTGGTATCGCCTTGTGAAAAGCCTTCTTGGTGGAACAGCCACTCTGATCTTTCTTGTTGTTGTGAGAAGAATCAGGTTTCTGCTGGCCGTCATTTCCTTTCCTTCTGCTGCTTTCACTGCTGATGGAGCCTTTGAGACTATTAGCATAGCTTTTAGGCTTTTCTGCAATCAGCAAGCTAAGTCTGATTTGTGGCATGCATAGAAACCCCAATTGCCTTACATTTTCATGTTCTTGAGAGAGTTGAGTGAAGTGGAGTGGAAGTGGTGTGCATGTGAAATGAGTTGGAGTGGATGAGTGAGATGTGGCATGGAGAGGGAGTTGGGAGGCAAGTGAGGTGTTTGAGAGAGATAAGTGAAGTGGAGTAGAAGTCGCATACTTGTGAGGGAGGTGGAGTGGGTGCCATGCATGTGGGAGTTTAGCTGAGTTAAAGTGGGCACTCTCTTTTTTATTTTAATTTTTGTTTTATGAATCCATTTCCCAAGCATGAAGGCGCCATTTGGAAGCTCTCATCGTGCCATGTGTCAACCACGAGGTACCATGTGTCACTCATGCATGCAATCTCATACTATCATGCATGTATACAACATTATACTCATCGGCCTCAGAATTTTATGGGGAGTTCACCAATGTTGTCAAAATATGCATGCATTATCCAAAACTCATGCATGTGTCTCAAAACTGCTGGAAATTGTTGCATGTCGCATGCGAGCCATATGGTGCCATACCAAAAACTGCTAAAAATAGGAAGTTGATGCATGTTGCATGCAAGACCACCATTGGATTTGTAATTCCGAGAGGAATCAAAATATCATGTAAGAATCCCCATGCAACATAAAGCATGCATGAAAACTCGACTGAAATTGAAAGTACTCACATGTCACATGTGAGTATATCACTAGAATCCTGGAGTGATGACGATGCTCCTCATATCAATGCATTTGCCATGCAATTGCTCGATCTCCTCCAAACTAAAAAATTCCTTGTGTCGTGTCTCGAGTCATGTACTACGAATAATCACTGCACCAATCTGCAACAGACTATGATGGTAACTCAATTGGTCTACCCTCTATGTCTGGGTCATCGCTCCTAATGGTGTGGCCTGACAGTTGACACCCAGTTATACTGGAACTAGCTACAGTCAACAAGTTGCTACCTCATGTCTCATGTCTTCACCTCTCCCTTAGGCTTCTCTTTATAATCTTCATTAAGCCAAATCCCAAACCCTAATCTCCTAAGTGATTGACAGTTGAGATCAAATCTCACCTCACTTGAGATTAAAGTTTAATATTATCTCTAAGTCACTTAAATAATTAACTTATTTATCCTTAGTACTTTGGCTTAATAGTCCACAATAATTAATTGAGTTATGATCGACCTCAAAGATTGTGCACAGGTGACAGGTTTGTATAGTCCTATAGTCATGTTTTGTTGTAAAGGCCATTTAGAGCCTCCTTGGTTATGTTTTTTGTTCTAATCTCTATATCATGTATGTATTGGGCAGTGCACTAGGTGCCATTTTAATATAATGGATATATTCATGAGCTTACTTTGATCATATGTTGTCTTTTGTCTATATTCTAATGCTTTTTGTTTGGAAACATGAATGGAAATCTTTAAAATTATGTTTTTTATAAAAAAAAGTAATATTTAATGTATTTTTTAGAAAGACAGAGTCATTGAAACCAAACTGGCCAAGTCGATACTGAGTCAGACTCGGAGTCAGAATCGACCCTCGATCCGTTCCGAACCTGAGTCAGAGTTTTAAAACACTGATATGCGCATTTACTCGGTTGTGAATGTAGAGAATTTGAAGCTCTATGAGCCTTCCAAGCTAGATCAAGGAGAGGAATAGGTCCTACCTTTTGTGGAGGATTTGGCACCACATGCTCAAGTAGACTTGACAGAAGATATGATTTTGCAAAAGAGGTCTAATACTACAAGACATGGGCAGTATGACCTTTGGCATGTTGGGTTAAAAGGACAGCTTCCAGGCAAAGCTAAATGGTACACCAAAGAGAAAGAGGGGAAAAAAATAGCGAAAATTTATGAATACAGAAACGCTATTGCAATATATCGATTTACCTTTCCTACTTGTTTTATTTATTTAACAACTTATTTAACTGAAATATTCAGAAAAACATCAAAGTAAACACAACTACAGCCTACACATACATACAGATCATTTACTAAAACATAGCGCACATATGACAAAGGACACACATGATTTTTTGGACAAATGTCCCTGGAAAAACCCAATGCGGGAAAACTAGTGCAGCATCTCTTTGAGGGTTTTATTATTAAGCAAAACCTGAATACATCAAGGGTAGCAGTAGTGGTTTGCCCAACAGATAATTTCACAGCAGTTGTACCTTATCACTCAGAGACAGAAAATATGGTTGATTCAAACCCTCAAGGGAACTACTGAATACGAGACCTTTCTCTCCCACTGGAACCCTAACGTTCTCTTTCCAGCCTCTGCGTCAGCCCCTAAAGCTTGCGTCAGCCCCTGCGTTGTCTATGCGTCATCCTGGCTGGGCTGCATCCCTCCTGCTAGCCTCTGCGCTGTCGGGTACGGTTCTGCCTCTTTGCTTATGTATCATCGGCCTCGGATCAGAATATCCCTTGTCGATCTGCCCCTCACTAGCACTGCAAGCTCACTCGAAAATTCTCAGCAAACTACGCCCCAGAATTTCGACTTAGCTTAAGCGCTATTGCAATGTGTGTCTTCTCTAGTTGACCCCAAGCCTTCCTTTAATACTTTTCTCGTTGATAAATCAACGACGGCTCAGAGAGAAAAAGCTTGATCCACGTCACTTAGAACATTCTCACCCACGTGTGTAAATTAATTCACTTTAACTTTATAATTTCCCTAAGTTAGACTTAGAGTCCTCATTAAAAAAATTAATTTATTTGAATAACTTTTACACCGGATGGAATTTCTCCAAATGATTTCTGGGTCTTCGAGATCTCTTGTGTTCTAGCCCCTCCACAAAGTTTCGGAGCCAGAGCACATCTGATGCTACCCAAAATCTCAACAGTCCCTCTTAGAAAGGAATGTGTTCTAGCAACACTTCACTCCAGAAGCATTACTCTGATCTCTGGCATTGGTCCCCTGTGTTGCTGATGCTTGGCCTGCTGCCCTTCATCCACTGCATTGTTGCTTTCTTTACAGCTGCCCATGACTTTCCCACAGTCACTACCACATTTGTACTACAGCTCCCTCTCAAATTGTTGCATCATGTTGCCTCTAGCACTGCCACTACTAACTGTTGCACTGCAACTCAGTTGCTGAGAAGTAAGCAACTGAAGAACAATCACCCAACAACTGATAGACAAGTCAGTTTGGTTGCATCTGATCATTGAAGCACCCTTTGATGCTGCTCTGTGATGTCCCTCTAAACCCTCTACATTGTTGCAGCTCTGCACGGCGTAAGCACTGCCCCCTGCGTTGTTGAAGTCCCACCAGCATCTGTGTTGTTGTTTCCACGTTGTTGTTACCACTGCACTATGTTGCTCCAATCTTCAGCGGTCAAGCACTGCGTTGTACCTTTCCATGATCCTCTGCATCCACTAACTCCAGTGATCCTGCTACTATCTTAAGACTCCCGTAGCTTGTATGTGATCCAAGAGTTTGGGCACCTCAAGGATCCTGCCATCACCATCTGCAGCTCAATCTACAAATCTATGTCACCCCACCTCTTCTCACGAGGTACATGAGCACTCATGGCCACATCATCATCGTTGGTGTCATCCTCTTTCGTTGTTGTTGCCTTGGAATCAAAATCTTCCTTGCCCTTCTTCTTAGGACAAGTATTGGCGAAGTGTCCCAATTCGCCACATCTGAAGCACCGAACCTTGGATAGGTCCTTCTTCTTCCCTTATTTCCTTTGTCCCTTAGATGCTAGGGATGCATCTTCCTCCTCTTTCTTAATTTTGACTCCTCAGCTGCTAAATTCCCTCTTGGTTATCCTCCTGATCTCTTCCTGATAAGGACTGCCCACATGTCCCTTCTGTTTGGGAGTTCTGCTCTGCCCAAGATACTTTGGACAAAGGTCTCCCACTCATCGGTGACTGCATTCAGGGAAGTCCTCACCATGAGTCCATCATTAGGAGTTGCCCCCGTGGCAATCAGTTGGTCTCGAATAGTCTGCAATCTAAAGAGGAAAGGATCGATCTCCTCTCCCTTGTGCATTAGGAACATCTACATCCAATTCTCCAAAAGCATCTTCCTCTAGATGGAGCTACCTAGATACAACGTATTTAATGTCATCCACACCTTGCTTGTCTTCTTCTCAGCAATATGTGGAACCACGTGATCTTTCACTCCATCCATGATCAAGCGTTTAGCTCGCGCCCGATTTTCATTGAACTTCTTCAGAGCATCAGCATTAGTCGGCACACCTAGGACGTTCTCGGCATGGTCTTTGATGCCATACTCTTCAAGGACTATCAGGATTCTGGATTCCAGATAGTGAAATTAGACACACTCTTTAACCTATCCTGATCTCTCAGTCCATACGGGGCCATCTCTGCTCAAACTGTCGAAGCAAGTGCTCTTCTCCCTTCTACTGCTACTACACCCAGCAAAAGACTAGATCTGGGTTTCCTGGCGATAGAAAGCCTCTAGAGAGTATGCTCCCTCTGACAAATGACTTCCCTCCTGGAAATCCTCTGTCAATTCTGTCGAATAAGCCCTCTACGATCACTCCTCTTGATCGAATCCCAGATTTCTTGGCAAGAAAATTTGTTGGGGGACTGTTTCCCCTTACTTTGTCAGCTTTCCTAGGCACTGTTATGCACCGACAGAACCAATGCCCCACCAACAACTTTGAAGAATCGAAACTACACTTCCAGCCCCGACAATCGGCACAACATCACTTCAACTTGGACTACGTCACCCTCTAGGGCATGTGTCAGCTCAGCGTGAGCTTGACAAGCTTTGTGTCACCCTTTAGGGCCTACGTCAACCATTGTGTTGGTTCTGCGTGAGTAGACTGGCTCTGCATCACCCTTTTGTTGGGTCTGCGCTATCCCTCTAGTGTTGCACTGCTTATTCTTAGATTTGTGAGCTACAACTGCCCTCCTGCAGCAAAAAAATCTTCAGTCCCTTGCTGATGGGGTTCTGTCTCATCTGCAATCGCTTTGATACCAAGTGAAAATTTCTGAGTACAGAAACCCTATTGCAGTATATTGATTTACTTCTCCTACTTGTTTTATTTATTTAACAAGTTATTTAACTAAAATATTCAGAAAAACATCAAAGTAAACACAACTACAGCCTACACATACATACAGATCATTTACTAAAACATAGCACACATATGACAAAGGACACATGATTTTTCGGACAAATGTCCCCAGAAAAACCCAATGCGGGAAAACTGGGGAAGCAGCTCTTTTAGGGTTTTATTATTAAGCAAAATCTGAATACATCAAGGGCACCATTCGTGATTTGCCCGACAGAGAATTTCACGGCAGTTGTACCTTATCACTCGAAGACAGAAAATATGGTTGATTCAAACCCTCAAGGGAATTAATGAATACGAGCCCTTTCTGGCCCACTGGAACCCCAGTGTTGTCTTTCCAGCCTCTACGTCAGCCCCTGAAGCCTCACGCTGCCCCTGTGTCACCCTGAAGGGCTCAGCGTTGCCTCTGCGTCACCCGAAAGGCCCTGCGTCAGCCCCTGCCTGTCTTTGTGTCAGCCTGGCTAGGTTGCGTCCCTCCTGCTGTCCTCTGCGCTACCTGGTACGATTCTGCCTCTCTGCTTATGTATCCTCGGCCTCGGATCAAAATATCCCTCACGGATCTGGCTCTCACTAGCACTGCAAGCTCACACAAAAATTCTCAGCGAACCGCGCCCCAAAATTTCGACTTAGCTCAAGTGCTACTGCAATGTGTGTCTTCTCCCACTGATCCCAAGCCTTCCTTTAATACTTTTCTCATTGATATATCAACAGTCGTGATGTAATCTCTAATCAACGGCTCTGATTAGAATAAGTTTGATCCACATCACTTAGAACATTCTCACCCACATGTGTAGATTAATTCACTTTAATTTTTTAATTTCCCTAAGTAAGACTTAGGGTCCTCATTAAAAAAAATAATTTATTTGAATAACTTTTACACAGGGTGGAATTTCTCCAAACAAATTCTTGGTCTTGGAGATCTCATGTGTTCTAGCCCCTCCACAGAGTTTCGGAGCTAGAGCACATCCGATGCTACCCAAAATCTCAACAAAAATTTCTTCACCTCATTCGTTAGAAGCTTTTGGGGAACCAAAAGCCCCTCAATATGGGGAGGTGTAATCTAGATTGGATCATTATATTGTTTGGCATCCATCTCAATCCTTTCTAAGTGGAAAAAGTGGAGGAATCAGCTCACAAGACCGTTTTAACCAGCGGGACCCAGTTTGGCAAGATAGAGTCTAAAACATTTCAGTAATGTTTTGAGGCAACAAACGACGTTTTTTTGGGGTAAAACTGTCACTTTGGCGCCGCACCTTATATACTATTTTACACACAGAGATCTTCCCAACAACGCAAGAATCAAGTCAATCAAAGTCCATATGCAAAAGTTATGTCACTCAGATGTTGACCTTCTTGTTTTCACCATCATAATTCGAGAGGATGCCACGTTAGCCTCCAATATTCATTGGAAAATGGGATAGCCACGTGATTATAATGTACAGGACTCTAGAAGAGTCTCTATTATAACTTCAGGTTAAGAGATGAGGTAGTTAAACCTAACCACTAGTAGTCTATCGGGTTGTATTATAACCGGGCCACTTGGAGGAAAAGGATTTCATTCTTTCTAGTGCATTTGTAGTAGAGCAAAAATTGCCAAGAGGGATAGGAGGTAGAGCACACAAAGAGGATGTGTGCATTGTCGCAACCCATAAGCCACAGGCCATACTTCTTTGTACTCGCAGGCATATTTCCTTACAGAGAAAGAGAGCAGAGCGCCCTCACTTCCAGTTGGGTTTTACTCCGAAAAGGGTTTGCCAAAGCTTATCATGTGTCAAATGTGTGTGTGAGCTTTTACTTGTCGTTCTCTATTTTCTACATGATTTTCTTTCGGATGCATGCGCTATTAATAGTATATCTACAGATCCAAAAATCTAATAAAATTGTATTAGTGTAGAATTTCATATTTTAAATATAAAATTATCAAATTTGTAGTGACGAACTATCCAATAGAATATCCACGGCAATTTATTGAACAATGGTACTAGGAAGACTCACATGGCATGTAGGTACTCGTTTTTCATGCTCAGATACCAACATTACCTTGGTACCCACTTTAGGGTGGAAAAATATTAATTTTTCCTCATGAAAAAACACTTTTACTCAAAAAGTAAGGAAAAAGACACAAATCAGGATATTAAATAACTGGGAACATATCGAAAAAATGTTTCTAATCAATTGAGGCTCTCCATCACTTAAGAGGAGTGAGTAAGCACTCAAAGAGTTAAGCTACAATTCAAGTGATGAGTTAAGAGGCTAAGTTGGGATGGTCAAGTTGGCTCCCACTAGGCCCACAAATTGAAGGATGAGTTGGCTCACATTGATGCTCACGAGTTGAGTTAGATCCAAGTTACACTAAAGAGGTGTCAGTTGAGTCATAAATGAGTGGGAGTGAGTGCGAATTTAGTCCTCCTTCATGCCCACTCACTCACACTTGGAGCCGAGTTCATTCTACAATTGGAACCCACACATTCTCTCTTAAGCCTACACATGCCCCACTTGATGATACGCACCTCCACTTGGAACTCGCATGCCTCTCTTGGGATACACATGGATCTCTTTGGGATCATCATTCTCCTCCTTAAGATCTACTCCCTCATTTTCTATAAATTGAACCTCTTGCCTCTTATGCAAGCTAGTGTGGAAGAGTTGGAACTCTTGGGGAAGCTTTGTTGCTATCGTATTGCTCTATCATTTGTGAATAAGAAAAGGCTTCAGAAGCTACATGGTGTGTTGATCTTTATGTGGTGGTTTGGCTTTAAATGTGATGTATATTTGTTTATATTGCATTTGCTTTAAGTTTGTTATTGTACGCCTTATAGGGGCATTGTTGCCCATAGGAAAAGACAAACAACCTCAACTGTTTGTTTGTCTTTTTGATAGCTTTGTATTTTGAAATTCAAATTTTCATATGCTTCTGTTTTGATTGCAATGTTTATTTAATTTCCTTATGCAAAGTTTCACCTATCTTAACTAATCTCTTGGCAAGATCTTCAGAAGTTGCAAGTACCCCAAACTTCAAGGTTGAATTCTCCTCGTGGAATGTTCATCATTCTTCAATACATAACAAACAAATTCCAACCAAGCACCAAGTGTCTCCAATTGCTTTGAAGACTCCATTCTCTCCTTCTCTTCTTACACATAAACTCTAAAAAAATTCTCTCAAATCTCTTATTTCGTATTTGTGGAATTTCATTGTTAAATCTAGCAATTTGAAGGTTTATTTTCCAGTTGTCCTAACAGCAACTATCAGCCAAGAAAAGTTTATTAAACTTGGCTCTTCTTGGTTGTTTTAGAGTAGGAATTTCACTTGATTTCTTAGGCATCTTATTTGGAATTTCTTAGGGCATTATATGCTAACAATTGTAGGTGTTCCAAAAGCATTTTGGTGTATCTTTTACTATTTTTTATTGTTGATTTGTCACAGGCCCGCGAAAATAGAAGGGGATGTGCTGCCCAATTTTTGTGTCAAATTGGAGTATTCAAGTACCCAGAAGGAACCTATAACATTCCCCTTTGTTAAAGAGTGATTATTACAACCACTGTAACTTTGAAAACTGCCATTTTCCTTTATTCACAAGGGACAACCATCACCATAAAATCATTGTAATCTGAAGGGAGTTGGGATAGTCTCCTATGCATCCCACTCCCCCTAACTAGCAAAGGCCTCTTGTGTCTTTGTCTCATTTTCATGGTGTGGTTTCATTTGGCTTAAAATTAACCTTGCATCACAAAACATTAGAATAGATTTATTTTATTAAATAGATTAGATTTCAATTTAAGTTCTTAGAATAGATTTCATTTTTGCCAACATAATGAACATCTCCCCTTCAAGTCTTGTTATGCTCTCTGTCATTGCAAGTCTATGCTTGATTCTTGTGCATGACCAGAGACGACTTATTGGTCGGATTAGTTTAATTAGGTAAAACCTCTTAATCTTTATTGTAAGATTGGGGGAAAAGAAATTGTTGATTTGTGAAATCATAAGAGTGAGCTAGCCTATTCTTGTTGGACCTCCTTGCAACTGTTGACCTGTGAAATTAGGGGAGCACTCATTGAAGCGAAGCTTCCTCCCATTGGATCTTCTAGCAACCTCCTATGCCCCATTTGAAAGATAAAGGTGAAAGAGGAAACACAAATTAGATTAGATTTATTTTCTTGCAATCACACAAGTCACATACCAGCGCTTCCATTGTGCACTCAAATTAACTAGTAATTCCAAGAGAAATCAATTTAATAAAATTTACCATGAGCACTCTACAAAACATTACTACAACATACGACTTTCGGTTACAATTTCATTGTTGTATTTAGTTTTAAGCAAATTTATTTTCAAAGCAGCAAGCATTTACTTTTGGTGCTGGTATATTTCATTATTTAATTTTTGTTATTTGATTATTTGTTTGTCTATGATTCTTATTGCACGCTTGTGGTTAATGTGAATGTGTAATCTAATTAACTCCTAGTACTATTTTTCTTGTCTACTATAGCTTAATTATCCTTGGTTGTTATACGGAGTACCCCCCCTGACTTCACTAGAAGTAGCCTAGATAGAGGAGTTGCAATTGAGTGACAGCAACTCAATTCAAGACTTGTCCTGAAGGCCACACTTAGTGGATTAAATATTCCTTCCATGTAACCAGTCTCGACTCAAGACTTGTCTACAAGGCCACACTTAGCGGATTAAATATTCCTTCCATGTAACAAGTCTCGATTCGAGACTTGTCCCCAAGGCCACACTTAGCAGATTTGTCTTGCAGAAAATCCTATGTTCCATGACAAATCCAAGCACATTGAGATCAAATATCACTATATTCGGGATATGGTGTAGAGAGGAGCAGTGAGGATCCATCATATTGTGACTAATGATCAGACAGCTGACATTCTTACCAACCTTTACCGAAAGGAAATTCTTGGTTTTTAGAGAGCAGCATGGACTTATGGACATGACCCTTCCAAGAAGCGGTCACAGCTGATTGAGAACACTAAGCTTCCTTTCCCCCCCTGTCAGAGCTCACAAGATTAGGTAATGATGTCGGAAAGCTCCTCAGGATGAGGGACATCTTGTGTAGTGTGTGCCACAAGAGTAGGCCTCAGTATGCATCCGACCCACAGTCTGGGACAAGGGAAGAGCCACCTATCTGGCCAACAGGTGTACTGAGACTTGTCTGCGTGACTTGTCTAGGATGAAGGTGTTCTTCCACATGACATTTAATGAGACTTGGATCCATCAGATCCTTGGTATGTGTTGACAAGTGGATCCCCCCAAGCAGTGATTTACCTTGGATGTGTGAGATCCTTCTCAAGTGTTGACATGTGGATCCCCACAAGCAAAGATGAGACTTGGATGTGCGAGATCCTTGTCATATATTGACAAGTAGATTCCCCAAGCAGTGATGAGCCTTGAATGCATGAGATCCTTGTCATGTGTGTTGATTTTTGTAACATTGGAAAGTGTTCCTAGTCTCCAATTTTGTGAGGAGGCTTGAACATCAGTATTCCAAAGAACCTAGAAATCATTTTTGGAAATTCCACTCGGTTTGTGTTTTATTAAAATAATTAATTATTTTAATGAGGACCTTAAGTCTAAACTTAGGGAATTAAATAATTAAAGGGTATTAATAAAACAAAGTGAGAATCTTCTAGAGAATGAAGATCAAGTCATGTTTTAAGCTTCACCAATGATTAGAGATATAATCTGGGTCGTTGATTCATCAACGAGAAGATTATAAGAGGAGGCTTGAGGGTCATTTGGAAAGCAATTCGGGCACACACACAGTGCCTGAAGGAATAGAAATCAATTTCAGAGGGAGAGTTGCGGGGCAGAGTTGCAGAGGCAGAAGAAGGAAGGGGAAGTTAGCAGTGACAGAGAAGAGCAAGAGGAGGATGCATAGGGCCATAGAGGCCAATGTTGAGCAGCAGCACTGAGTGCCCACGCAGAGTGATGCAGTCCAATGTAGGGATTGCGCAGAAGATCACGCAGAGTGACGCACATGAAGCTAGGGTGCATTCCAGGTGTCAGAAATTCTCCAGGAGGATTTGGGGAATTTATCTCAGGTGTATTCTTAAGACATCTGCTCATTACTTATTGTAAAAGATTACTCATTGTAAAAGATTACTCATTGTTGAAGAATAATACAAACCCTCATATGTTGCACCAGTTTTCCCGCATTGGGTTTTTCCGGGGGACATTTGTCCAAAAATAACTGTGCACATGTGATTGTTTCTATTATGTTATATGTGTTCTATTCTATTCTCTGTTTATCGTTAAGTGATTACTGAAGTTATATTTATTTCAGAATTTACTGAAAGAAATTTGTAAAATAACTTATCATAAATAAGTAGGTGAAATAAATCTATCACTGCAATAGTATTTCAAATTTGAAATTTTCACATGGTATCAAAGCAAAAGACGGGTAATAGAAGAGTAGATTTTGCAATGGAACAGAGATCCGACACTGATGCAGCAACAGCTCGAAAGGGTTCACGCAATTCTCCAAAACGCATGGAGGAACAGAGGGATCATGACATTTTAGTTCTGGCATCCATACTAGAAGAGGAATTTGCTTGTGTGTCAAGCATGGCCTCTCCAGAACTCCGGTATATTGACAGTGGAGCATCTGCTCATATGACGGGGGTTCGAGAATGCTTCTCAAACTACCAGGAGGAGCAAATGAATTTCCAAATCACTATGGGAAACAAGGCACAATCTACCCTTGTTGGAAGAGGCACCATAATATTTCAAACAGAAGCTAGAAACAAGCTTCGGGCCACCAACGTACTGAATGTACCAGGGTTGGGGATGAATTTACTCTCTGTGTCTCAACTTCAGAATAAGGGTTATAATGTATACTTTATTGGCAACAAAGTTTACGTCAAACACCCAAGTTGGAAAAAGAAGGCACAAATTGGAGTCATGAGCCATAAACTGTACAAGTTACAGCTCAAGTCCCTAATGGCTCTGATAGGCAGTACCGATGAGAAATATTTGAATGAGTTATGGCATAGAAGAATGGGGCATCTACATCATGGAGCCTTGAGAATTCTCAAGAAGACTGTCACGAGAGTTCCAGAACTTAGCACCAAGCGAGACGATGTCTGCAGAGGGTACGTATTAGGAAAGTATGCCAAGGCAGCATATCTGAGAAGCAGCAATAGGGCCAAGAGTGTGTTGGGATCGATACACTCAGACATCTGCAAACCAATGTCCACGAATGCTTTCAGTGGTGCAAAGTATTTTGTCACCTTTATCAATGACCATTCCAAAAAGACAAGGATCTACTTTTTGAAGACCAAAGACGAGGTCTTTAAGTGATTCAAAGAATTTAAAGCTCTTGTGGAGAATCTGACAGGGAAGCGGATCAAGACCTTGCGATCAAACAATGGTGGAGAGTACATTGACAAGGACTTCACAAGGTTCTGTGCAAGGGAAGGCATCAAGAGAGAATGGACTGCTCCATATAATCCGGAGCAAAATGGAGTTGCAGAGAGGAAAAATAGGACTATTGTCGAAGCTACAAGGGCAATGTTGTATGATCAAGACATGCCCAAATCTCTATGGGCTTAAACTTGTAATACAGTCATGTATGTGCAGAACAGGGTTCCTCACAACGCATTGGGCAAGGTTACTCCTGAGAGTGTGTTCACTGGCAGCAAGCCTGAGGTGAGCTACTTCAGGATATTTGGCAGTATAGCATATTGCCATGTACCTGATGAGATGACGACGAAGTTAGATTAGACTGCACAGAAAAGGTACCTTGTGGGATATAGCGAGAATGTGAAGGCTTACCGCATCTATATTCCTAAGAGTAGGAAGATAGTAGTAAGACGAGATGTGCAGTTCATGGAGGACAAAGCCTTCAAGAAATCCCGGGAAATGTCTTCAGCTACGCAGTCTGAGGAGGATCCATTGGTCCAACCACAACGACCTGCGGAAGATGGCTCTAGTGCCTCTCCAAGGCACAAGGATCCTAATGATAGTTTTTCTGAGGAAGTGCAAAAGGGAGAGCAAGTAAATCCACCCACCACCAGTGGAAGGACGAGCAGAGAACTACAACATACTCTAAGGGATGCAGAGGAGTTTGTTGGAGATCCTAGAAATGAGAAGAGGCAGCGCAGGCAACCAGACAGGTACCAGGCATTGGTAGCACATGTTGGAGAACCTTCTAGTCTTCAGGAGGCAGCTTAGCATCAGGTGTGGGTAGATGCAATGGTGAAGGAGTATAGCTCCATCATGACAAATGATGTTTGAAAAATAGTTCCTAGACCTCAAAACAGAGCGGTTGTAGGTTCGAGATGGATCTACAAGAGTAAATATGTTGCAGATGGCAATATAGAGAAATTTAAAGCCAGGTTTGTGGCTAAGGGGTACGCACAGAAGGAAGGGATAGACTATGAAAAAACCTTCACCCCAGTAGCTCGGTATACTTCAATCAGATCTGTCATATCCCTTACAGCGCAGATGGGATAGGAGATTCACCAAATGGATGTCAAGACTACGTTCTTGAATGGGGTGATCGAAGAGGAAGTGTACATAGAACAACCAGAGGGCTTTCAGACGCATGAGGAGAAAAATCATGTGTGCAGGCTTAAGAAAGACTTGTACGGATTGAAGCAAGCCCCTAGAGCTTGGTATGGGTGAATTGAGAGCTACCTGCAGAAGATGGGATTTGCCAGGAGTGACGCAGATCCTGATCTCTACTATTTGAGAGTAGGGGATTAGCCTCTAATATTGGTGCTATATGTAGATGATCTGTTTCTAACTGGATCATCTAGGCTCATAAAAGACTGCAAGGAAAATCTAGCTACAGAATTCAACATGAAGGATCTAGGGCGGATGCACTATTTTCTGGGTTTGGAAGTGTGGCAGCAGAAGGGAGAAATCTTCCTTGGGTAAGGAAGATATACTACAGAGATTCTGAAGAGATTTCGGATGGAGGACTGTAAACCCATGGCTACACCACTGATCACAAACTGGAAGAAAACCGACATGTTCGAGGATGATGAGGTTGATCCTACCTTGTATAGGCAACTCATAGGTTCATTGATGTATCTGGTCAATACTAGACCAGACATATATTATGCCGTGAATACCCTCAGTCAGTTCATGGTAGAACCAAGGAGGGCTCACTGGGCAACAGCGAAACATGTTCTCAGGTACTTGAGGGGGACAGTCGAGTTTTGATTGAAGTACACAAAGGGCAATGACATCCAGTTGAATGGGTTCACTGACGCAGACTAGGCTGGAAGTCCAGTAGATCGGAAGAGTACCAGTGGGTATTATTTCAGTGTCGGATCAGGAATGACTTCCTGGTGCAGTAGGAAACAAAAGTTCGTGGCGCTAAGCTCAACCGAGGCTGAATATATCGCAACTAGCACAACTTCGTGAGAGGCCATATGGCTTCGTAAGTTGCTCACGAACTTACTCAAGAAGAGGATGGAAGCGACCCACATTTTGTGTGATAATCAGAGTTGCATCAAACTCTCTGAAAATCCTGTGTTTCATGATCGGTCGAAGCACATTGACATCAGGTGTCACTTCATCAGAGACTATGTCCAATGGGGAGTTGTACAATTGAAGTACATTCCTATAGGAGAGCAAGTGGCAGATATCCTCACGAAAGCTCTGGTAAGACTAAGTTTTCTTACTTCAGAGAAAATATGGGGATGGTTAAGAATCCATTCCAGTAAGAGGAATGGATGGGCTCGAAATTCAGAGGGAGTTGCAGTACAGATGAGGGAGTGACAGGTGTCATGGGCAACAGAGCAGAGGGCAGCAGTGCAGTAGATGAGGGGCAGCAGCCGAGACATCAGCAGCACGGTACATGCTTCAGGTCAAAATAGATGCAATTGGCATTTTGCTATAACACTTTCCTCGCTAAGAGGGAGTGTTGATTTTTGTAGCATTGGTAAGTGTTCCAAGTGTCAAATTTTTTGAGGAGGCTTGGACATCAATATTCCAAAGAACCCATAAATCGTTTCTGGAAATTCCACTAGGTTTGTGTTTTATTAAAATAATTAATTATTTTAATGAGTACCCCGAGTCTAAACTTAGGGAAATTAAATAATTAAAGGGTATTAATAAAACAGAGTGAGAATCTTCTAGAGAATGAAGATCAAGTCATGTTTTAATCTTAGCCATTGATTAGAGATCTAATCTAGGTCGTTGATTCATCAACAAGAATATTATAAGAGAAGGCTCGAGGGTATTTTGGAAAGCAAGTCGAGCACACACTCAGTACCCGAAGGAAATCGATTCTGAAGGAATAGAATTCGATTTCAGAGGGAGAGTTGTTGGGCAAAGTTGCTGAGACAGAAAAAGGAAGCGGAAGTCAGCAGTGACGGAGAAAGGCAAGAGGAGGCCACAGAGGCCAGTGCTGAGTGCCCACGCAGAGTGACGCAGTCCAGTGTAGGCACTGCGCAGAAGATCATGCAGAGTGACGCAGAGGAAGCTAGGGTGCCTTCCGGGTGTCAAAAATTCTCCAGGAGGATTTCAGGAATTTATCTCAGGTGTATTCTTAAGACATCTACACGTCTACTTATTGTAAAAGATTACTCATTACTGAAGAATAGTACAAACCCTCATCTATTGAATCGATTTTCCCGCATTGGGTTTTTCTAGGGACATTTGTCCAAAAATAATTGTGTACATGTGATTATTTCTATTGTGTTATATGTGTTATGTTCTATTCTCTACTTATGGTAAAGTGATTACTGCAGTTGTATTTATTTCAAAATTTACTAAAAGAAATTCGTAAATAACTTATCATAAATAAGTAGGTGAAATAAATCTATCACTAAAGTGTTATTTCAAATTTGAAATTTTCACAATGTGTTGATAAGTGGATCCCCCCAAGCAGAGATGAGCCTTGGATGTGCGAGATCCTTGTCATGTGTTGACAAGTGGATCCCCCAAGTTTAGATGAGACTTGGTTGTGCGAGATCCTTGTCATATGTTGGCAAGTAGCATTGCCCCCAAGTGAATATAGGGTGATGGATGAATCTCCCCTATGATGATTCTTCTTCATTAAAGTGAGACATTATTGTTGCAGATGATACAGAGCAGAGATGAATAGAGATGAGTAGAGAAAGAAAAGATATTTTCTTCAAAAATAAATTCCTCCCTAGCTGAGAGTGTTGAAAATTGGCAGCTCAGGGATGAATTTCTAAAAATAGAAAGTCCAAAAATATAGAATTTCTAAAAATAAAAAGTCAAAATAGAACTACTAAAAATAGAAAGTCTAAGGTCTCAAGTATGACTTTCCAAAAATTGTAAATCACCTTGCATCAATTGGTAATCAAGTATTGTTGTTGGAAAATCCCTTTTAATCATCAATCAACCCTAATAGTTCAATTTCGATTTAATCATCAATATTATTATTATTATTATTATTAAAAAGAAATCCAAGTCTCTCAATCATATCATATGTAACTCCCCTCAATTAATGCATATGTTACTCTCTCTCTCTTAATGGATTCATTGCTCTCTCTCTTTAATGCTCTTACGCACCTCTTACACTCTTTAATGATTCGTCATAAAATGATTCCTCTTACACCTCTTTAATGCATAAATTACACTTCTCTCCTAAATGCATAAGTTACATTCCTCTCCTTTATGGCATAAGTTATAATCGTATTTTGGCATATGTAACTCCTCCTCAAAGCATGTGTATTGCTCCTCCTTTATGTCAATAATTGTTAAATTCTGAAGATGTTCTATGCTTAGATGCAAATACACTTTAATCTTCTAAGGCATAAGTAAGATGCAGATAGAACATACTAATAAATTGAAGGAAGACAAGCCAAAAAGGAGATAAAGAATGGTGGCGTTACGGCGATCAGCGAGATGCTTCAACCAGCAAAGTCTTCATAAGGTCAGCCACCCACATATGTCACACAACCCCAAGACGTCCCATCAAGAACACTCCACAAGGACGCTGCACCAAGAAGCCCTAAACGCAGAACCAAGAATGCAGCTCCATCACCATCAAGAGAGAAGAAAATGCCTCCACACATTATGTGTATAATGAACTCCAAGTCTCTCCAAAATATAGGCATCTTTGGGGGTGTGGGATAAAACAGACCGACCTTGCACATGTGGAATAAATTCCAAATACATGTTCTGCTCATCCGATCAAGATGATCTTTAGATCGATCTTGCACCTCTCCGAAAGAGGAACCCAATAAAAATATTGGCATCGTCATTTGAGCATCACATCATGGAGGTTGGACCTAGTTGTCCAAAATTAACACTCCCTCTCAACTAGGGAGAACTCCATCCACTAGTGCCATCCAAACATCGTGCGTCATCCAGTCGTAGCTTGCTTCATTGGCTTCTTTATTTCAAAACAAAAGGTGAGTCACAAAGACATCACTCACGACTAACCCGAAGTCAGCTCAGAGGTCTGAAACCTCTATAGGACTCGAAGGAGTCACACACCAACCCAAAGTTGGTTTCACTGACCCAAAGTCAGTTGGAGGTCTGAAACCTCTCTTGGACTCGAGAGCGTCATAAACTAACTCGAAGTTAGTTTCACTGACCCGAAGTCAATTGGAGGTCCGAAACCTCTCTTGGACTCGAGAGAGTCATATATTAACCCGAAGTCAGTTGGAGGTCCGAAACCTCGCTAAACTTGATCCCAGATCAAGTGGTTGGACACGTGCCATCCTAGACATAGAGAGTACGGCAATCTCCGATACGTCCATCGGTCTTGCTACGATCTCTATTCACATTTCCCACCTCATTGGCTAAATGAGAGGTACTTCCCGTGAGTCTAAAACTCCATGGGTAGGATGCATATGGGGCACAGATCAAAGAGAGGTAAACCAGCGCAATATCATCACAGTGGGGCGAAAGCATACCAACTAGGTTTGGCAAGCCTAGCCCTGTGGTTGCTTATAGCACCAAGAAGTTATCCCCAAAACCCCCTGGAGCTCCCAGAGCTCATCGTCCAACAAGACCCTCCAAATAGGGTCATTCCACGATTCCAAGATTCTCACAAAAAGTTAGGAACATGACCTTACCCAAGGGCATTGTGAGAATATCCGCGACCCGCTCATTAGTTCCTATATGATGGAGTATAAAAACTCTGGTAAACTTGAATAAGTACATATTATTATTGATAAAAGATGAGATGCTTACAAGTGGGAATCACCAAGGCTTTAAATACAGCCTTACGGTGTCCCTTGGCAAAGAAGCATGATCGTTGATCATGCCCTTCCACATTAATAAACCGAAGACAACTATATTTAACTAATAATTAATAAATTATTCATAACATTGCCCCTCTCTTAAAGATGCTTTGTCCTCAAAGCATACGTAATGATGGACATTGTTGACGAATGCTTGGGTTTCCCGAGAGGCGGGCTCTTGCTTCCCACATTTTTAAAAGATCGTGGAGCATCTTCTCGAGTTCAATCTTTTGGTGATGTGGAAAGCGACAAGATTTGATATTGACAGGGTCGGATCCTGCCTTGACCTCTATTGTATGTTCGATTTTCCTATTGGGAGGCATTTGTATTGGTAGGTCTTATAATACTTTTTCGTGTTTCTGAACTAATCCTTGTACTTATGGTGACTCTTCGTGGTTCCTTTTTGTAGATAACATTTCTAATTGATGACATTGTACTATATAGGTTGGCGCTCCTTTTCGAGTCATCTTCGTCATCTGAGGTGACAATATGATTTGATTTTCTGGAGTTGGGAATCCATACAACTTGCGCTTCTGCCCTTTCCAGTTAAAGCTTATAAATTGCTTCTAATGGTTGGCAGAACAGGTACCTAAGGTTTGTAGCCATTGAATTCCTAAGACCACATCTACTCCTTGTAATGGCACGTTGTAGAATGGAGATTCTAAATTAAAATTTTGAATCTGCAATTTGACTTGATGGCATTTCCCTACCTTCTCAATTTTCTTACCATCGGCCACCATTACCTTCATTTTGGGTATGGGAAACGTAAAGATGTTGAGTCTTTTGGCCATGGTCGAATCTAAAAAATTGTGGGTACTGTCGGTGTCAAGGAGAACCATTACGTTGTTCTTCTTAATATGTCCTTTTAGTTTTAGTGTGTAAGGTTGTGATATACCTGTCATAGCTGATAAGCACATTTGCGTAATGCTTCCGTCATCTAGTTCTGGGGTGGCTGCATCTGATTCATCATTGTTAGAGTCATTAGTTGCTTCACAGTTATACAGATTCTTTGTCTCGTTTCTTTTAGCTCACCTATGCTTAGGGTCCCACTTTTCACTGCAATGTTTGCACTTGCCCTCTCTCATCCTTTGTATTTCCACATTAGATTTTTCTTCTTCATGAAGATGGGGTGGGACATATTTTATGTTATCTATATTTTTAGATTGAGGAAATCTTTGTCTCGAATATACTCTTTCTGATTTTGACCACGATAACCTTTCAGATTTCTTTTCAGCAGCTTTTGCTTTTTGCCTTGCTAGTTCTATTGATGTAATGTCGTGAAGTTCGAGCTCTTCTTGTATATGGATTTTAAGTCCTGAGATGAAAGAGTGGATTAGACGAGATTCTAACAATCCCAGTACTCGTGTTGCCAAGGTCTCCCATTCTCAAGCGTCCTCATCCACATCTCCTTTTTGGCGTAATTTGATGAATGTTGAAAAAAACTTTTCTTCTTTTATACCTTGGAATCTTTTAAAGAATGCATCCTTAAATTTCCTCCAACTGATAACAAGCGTCGTCTTTTTCCACCACATATACCAATTACATGCTTCTCCTTCCATTTTCATGGAAGTGTGCTTAATTTTTTCGTCATCACTATTAATGTCATAAATCTCAAAATATTCTTCGGCTTTATTAAGCCATGCAATGCTATTTTTTTCATTATTGTCAAACTTGGGTAGCTTGATTGTTGCTTTTCGCTGATATGCTAATGGTGGAACGAGAAGGGGATATTGATTAGCAAATGCATTCCAGAGTTGCTTATTTTGAGAATCTGATTACTATCTTCATGATGATTTGGGGAATCGGTTTTTTCCTGATGCTCTTCTGAGTTCCCTGAATCTGCGAAATTGTTCTGTTGATTTTGTTCCATATTAGGCGATATGGATCGTTGTGTCTGGCTTATCTTCTCGCAGAGTTCTGTCATCTTTTGCATTGCTTGGCTAAGATTTTTTGTGGCCTCGTGATGATTTAGCCACATTTGTCTTTCTATTTGATTCATCGTATCTTGAAGTTTTTTGATATCGTTGGAGTTTCCTGCAACTGATCCCTCGAGATCGACTAATCTTTTGCCGAAATTTCGGAATTATTATTGATCTATTTCTCAAGATCCAGCAATTTTTTTTGGAATTCGGCCATCGACATTGATGACGTCATTGAACACGTATGCAGTGGTGAATATTTTTCTGCAGATTTTTTTTTTAAATAATAATAATAATTTTTATTATTATTATTTTTTTTTAAATAATAATAATTATATAATTTTTTTGGTTATTATATAACTATTATATAAATTATATATAAATATATAATATATATTTATTAAATGTAAATTATAATATATATATATATATATAACTAAAAAAAAATTTCGTCCGTTCTAAAATAATCCGTCCGTCCGTCTGTTTTATATATAATAAAAATTGTCAAAGTTTTAAATGACGCCTGTTCACGTAGGGTCATACTGTACAGTCGCACTATTATAACTTTTTTTTTTTTTTTCACATTTCAATGCTGATGTGGTAGCTGAATGGCAATGGGGAGACGGCAGGGGCAGGAGTGGGGGAAGGCGGGGAGGCAGAAAGGGGAGGTGTCGAGCCGAGGCGAAAGGAAAAATGGGATGTAAGGGTCGAGGAGGTGGGCAGGCGGAGGTGGGAGGCAGAAAGCGAGAGGCAAGGTGTCGGGGGAAGAGAATATAGACTGCGGGGAGAGAAGTGTCGGGGCCGACGCGAGATTAGAGGTGGGAGGCGAGAGGCGGGAGGCGGGAGGGAAGGTGTCGGGAAGTGGAGGCAGCAGGGAGTGTAGCGGGTTGGGGAAAGGGTAGCAGTCGTGAGGGCATAAATGTGTAGGAGGGGTGGGTTGTATGGGGGGTAGCGTAGCGTAGGGGATGGAAGTCGAGTGAATGGGGCGGAGGCGTAGGTGGGTCGAGTAGCGTAGGGGAATGGGTGGTCGAGTCACGTAAGGGGAATGGGCTGAAAGGCCGAGGTAAGGGTGGGAGAGTCGTGTGGATGGGAACGGCGGAGTGGAGAGGGGGTAGGGCCCATAAGTGCAGGCGGAGGGTTGGGGTGTGTTGTGAGGAGCGAGTAGGGAGGCCGTGAGGCCACGCTAGGTGAAGGAGTTGTGAAGGCGCAGGTTAGAGGGTCGAGTTGTGACGAGAGTTTGCTATGCGTAGGGAATGAAGGCAGCGGTCGAGAAATCTGCAAAAAAATTTAAACAAATATTGTTGCCCACGAACACCCGATTTTTAAACAATTCTGGAATTTTCTTGTAATTCTTTAGTCTCTTTGATGATCACACAAATCCTGAAGAGCGACTGCTCCGATACCAATGGAGTGTAAAAACTCTGGTAAACTTGAATAAGTATATATTATTATTGATAAAAGATGAGATGATTATAAGTGGGAATCACCAAGGCTTTAAATACAACCTTACGGTGTCCCTTAGCGAAGAGGCATGATCGTTGATCATACCCTTCCACATTAATAAACCTAAGACAACTATATTTAACTAATAATTAATAAATTATTCATAACACTCGCTGTACCATATCCCGGATAAAGTGGTACCAACCATCAATATGCTTGGATCAATCGTGGTACCCGAGATTCTATGACAAATGAATCCCCCTCTGGTTATCACAAGGGATAACGATGGTATCTAGTACATGCTCGAACAACTCTCAGAAGAGCTTTCGCAACCAAGTGACTTCATAACAGGCCATACATGTTGCAATGTATCCGGCCTCAGCGATGCTCAAGGCTACCGACTTCAGATTCCTACCCGAAGTAGATCTACGTGTGAAGCAGCATCCAGATGTGCTCTTGCGATCCACCACACTGCCAACCCTATCGACATTGGTATATCCATGGAGTGTCATACTCCCGGCAGTGTATCTCAACCCATGGTCTATCGTGCCCAAAGATATCTCAAGAGTTTCATGGCACCAACCCAGTGAATGTTATGAGGATCAACCATGTGTTGACTCAAAGTGTTCAATGCACAACATACGTCCAAACAGATGTTCCCTAAGAACATCAAGGCCCCTACGAGTTAACGATACTTAGGCAGGCCCAGCAGTGCTTTCACTCAACTTCTTAAAGTTGAGTTCCATCGGTGTCGACACGGACTAACTATCCACCATTCCAAATCTTTTCAACAGCTTCATAATATATTTTCCTTGAGAGAGGAAAATCTCGCTAGGTCTCTACCAGACCTCCAGGCCTAGGAATTAATGCATCAGTCCTAGGTCTTTCATCTTGAGCTCAGAAGCGAGCTCCCTCTTACACTGATGAATGAGGGGGTCAGCACCTATCAGGAAGAGGTCGTCCACATATAGCACCAGAATGAGAGACTTTTCACTATCAACCTTGAAGTAAAGGTTTGAATCAGCATTACTACGAGTGAAGCCCAGCTTCATCAAGTAGTTATCTATCCTCTCGTACCAAGCCATGGGGGCTAGCCAATCTACAAACATGGGTGTCTCGATCCTGGACTTCTAATCCCAGAGGTTGCTCTTCATACACCTCTTCTTTTATCGCACCATGCCGAAAGGCGGTCTTCACATCCATCTGATGAAGATTTTGTCCTTACGTAGCAGCAAGGGTAATAGTTGATTACAGGTGCAATCATAATCAATGCCTTCCTAGAGAGAAGTCTCAGACAACACATTTTCCTATCAAATCCATGCTTGATCTTATATCGAGGTGGCAACAACTTTGTCCTGTGGTCTAGGGACCATATCCCAGACATCACCCTTCATAATGGACTCGTACTCTTTGTGTATCGCATCCTTCCAGACTTGATGCTTTACAGCTTCTTCAAATGATCCATGCTCATATTGTACTCATGGCAGCTAGATACCTCTGGTATTTATATGGCTTCTTGTTTTTCTTCCAGAATTTTCCCCTTTGAAGCCATATGTCTTTGAGCCATGAGGGTCTTCTTTCTTTTAGCAATGATATTAGCTCAGGAGCATATACGGTTGTAGTCTCTCTCTTAATGCAGCTCCTCTTGTGAGAGAAGACATCTATTTTAAACGAGGGCATCCCAGACACCAACTCGGAAAGGAGTTTTGTACTCGTGGGCCTGAACCTTATTCTCCCACTGTCAAAGCCATACAAGAATCATAGCCATACACAATCATATAGCTCTCATGCATCTTAACACGTATCATATACTGTCATATCATTGATTTCAGTGTTGCCATGATATTATCATATACATCATTTGTCCAAAAACTTCACAGGCTTTGTTGACCACGGTTCCAAATACTTGACGGTTCGAGACTCTAAAAACGTGATTGTCCAAGGCTCCAAAAACTTCACAGTTCACACTTTCAAGTTTATCATTACACAAAGTGTAATGACTATCTTGATCTTGACTAATTGAGCCTTCACAGAGATATAACGGAGTCACTGAAGCAGTTATAATAATGTGACGAGGACTTCTCTAGTATCTTTAAAAGATTATAGTCCTTCACAATGTTGTATTGTTGGTAAGTCAAGATAGCAGAGATCCGATTTTGAGCCATCAGATCGATTGTGCTACAGATGATTACCTTCCAAATTCAAGACTTCACCGAGATAACAAAAATCATGCTACCCACAAATCTGAGCTCCACTGAGACTGTGATGCTCCATTCGGTTTGGGTTTGAATTTGCAAATACAAAAGCACAAATAAAATGCCATAGTTTGAACCCAGAATTTAAACAATCAGCTGGAGCGACACTCACTATGAAACCACTGAAATCTATTAATGCAACCCATTACATATATTCCAGCACTATTGTTCAACTCAGAAATAATGCCCAACATATTTACATGTTCTCTTTCTAGCTTCTGCAAGTATAAAATGATAAATTTATAACACAAAGAAGAGAAGATGGAACCTGGAATCTTTCAAGTTCGTTTAGGAATTATCAGTTGTGGCAGCAATCATTGTTAAGCGACAGGTGACCATTCTGTGCAAAAGAAGACTCTGGTTGGCCGAGAATGAACAAGCGCAGCTATGGTCTGGTTAACCTCCAGCATAGGCTAGAACGTCCAATTATGGAGAGGCTCCCGGTTCTACCTTACATGCACAGCAAGGAGGATATAGATGTGTATGTTCAACACACAATTTCAATACACTATAAACTGGCCCAAATGATAAATCTGCCCATAGTCAATATACATATTTTTAGCAATGAATCTTGGCTGCTATCTAATGGGCAGCTTTAGCTACTAGAATTTTCTCCTAGGTATGCAATTTGTGAAGAGACCTCATCTCAACATTTGACTCAAAAATATGCATCAGTGGTACCAATAAATGCTTTGAGTTCAGCAAACAAGGATGACCCACAACCTATATTTTGTCCAATAATAAGGACTGGAGGTCCCCACTGTTAATATCTACAACACAGATGATGTAATTCCCAGCTTCGACAAGCAATATTAATACGGCCTCAACAGGCCCAAAACATCCTCCATAGAAATTGATAAGTGTAACATATACACACACAGAAGAATAGAACCAGCTCTCACATCCAGCAAGAAAAGGTTCATGATCTATTTATGGCTGATGGTAATAGGCTATGCTCACCCACCAAGCAAATACGTGGTCCTGGTGAAGTACGATGTCCAACAATGCACAAAGAGACATTGTCCAACAATACACAAAGAGAGTGGCTCTCTACAAACTTGTGCATTCAGCCCTTCGAAGAGGAAATTGATTTCTACAGCCCTGATGGTTCTGTACTCTTATGTTGGACAATTCGACATCTGCAAGTAGTGTAGCAGTAGCAGGAATTCTGGCCCTAACTCACGAAACAAGTTTGGCTTTGAAAAAATTTGCATTGAGATTTTTCATTGGTTAAACCTTCATCTTTTTCAAATATGCTCACGACCCCTCAAAATTGCGGCTTCTCTCCAGAAATTAAATCTCGAATTTTGACTTTCGAAAAAATGTGGCTACTCTGTGGAAATTAATTCTTGAATTTTCAACTTTGGCAGATCAATCCGCAGCTCATGAGCCTGGCGGGATGTGTTAGCAACGGTCCTGCAACGGAAGTCTAATTCACTTTGCAAATAATTCAGCCCTTTTATAAACCTGTGAATCCAACCTAGAAAATGAAACGCTACATTGACATTACAGCGCATACCCAGCACCTGTCATTTGAGCAATCCGACCTTGCACGATATTTGAAATTCAAGCTCACGGTGATAGTTGAGGCTCTGAGCTTGAATAATTTATCGATAATTTGTTGCCCTAGAATTTCTCAAATGATTCCGCTTGAAATAATTCCTTGGCCCAGCTTATGCCCAGAAGTCTCTCGATGACGCGTCCACCTAAACTATATCACCTCACCGCTCTTAATAATTTGGTCCACATACGCTGCCCTTATGTTGTCACCTTCAACAACTTCAAAAATGCATGCTTAAATCTACACGTTGACACTTGATGTGGTGGTATGGCATGCGGCCTACCACACAGCTTTTCTGAGGCAAATGACACCCTTAATCGCCCTTAGAATAACCCATATCTCGCTGCCCTAGATAAGTTTGGCGTTGTCTTCTCCTAGCTCTGATACCATGTTAAATTCTGAAGATGTTCTATGCTTAGATTCAAATACACTTTAACCTTCCAAGGCATAATTAGAGTAAGATGCAGATAGAACATACTAATAGATCAATGGAAGACAAGCCAAAACAGAGATAAAGAATGGTGGTGTTACGGCGATCAGCAGGATGTTTCAACCAGCAAAGTCCTCATAAGTTCAGCCACCCACATATGTCACACAACTCGAAGACGTCCCATCAAGAATACTCCACAAGGACGTTGCACCAAGAAGCCCTAAATGCAGAATCAAGAACACAGCTCCATCACCATCAAGAGAGAAGAAAATGCCTCCACACATTGTGTGTATAATGAACTCCAAGTCTCTCCAATATATAGGCATCTTTGGGGGTGTGTGACATATCTCTTATGCATGTGGGATAAAACAGGTCGACCATGCACATGTGAAATAAATTCCAAATACATGTTCTGCTCATCCGATCAAGATGATCTTTAGATCGATCTTGCACCTCTTCGAAAGAGGAACCCAATAAAAATATTGGCATCGTCATCTGAGCATCACATCATGGAGTTTGGACCTAGTTGTCCAAAATTAACAATAATTCATTGCCCCTCCTATCTCTATATATGTGTCTCACATCATCTCACCTCACTTACTTGTGCATTGTGAATTCGAACTTGAGAGAGAGTTGGAGAGACTTGAAGGAGATTGTGAGAGAGAGAGACACTTGGAGAGTAAGAGCAGATCTTGGAGAGCCAAAGTGATTCAGTGTTTGCATCAGCAAAAGCCATCAAAGATATTCTTCATATTTGGGTGAACTTCTTCATTCTCTCACTGTACTTTATATCTCTGTTGAACAACTGATTTCTAATAGAAGAAGAATCTGGTTGGGTTTTCCCCTTGTGGGTTTTTCCCTGGTCATTGGCCTAACTTCTCTGTCTCAATGAGTTCTTGGTTGTCTTTCATTGTTAAAATTGGACAACTAGGTCCAAACTCCGGGTTGTGCTGCTCAGATGACGATCCCAATATTTTTATTGGAATCCTCTTTCCGAGAGGTGTAAGATTGATCTAAAGATCATCTTGATCGAATGAGCAGAACATATACTTTGAATTTATTCCACTTATGTGCTAGGTCGGGCTAGAATAAAATATAGACATGTCACACACCCCCAAAGATTCCTATATTTTGAGAGACTTAAAGTTCATTTGACACACACATTGGTGTGGAGGAATTCTCTCTCTCTGGATAGCATTGGAGCTGCATATCTATCGAATGTTTTTTGTTTGAGTTGTTCTGGGGTTATGTGTGACACGCTTGGCTGAATGACCTATTGGAGACTTTGCTGGTAGAAGCATCCTGCTGATCGCTGTAACGCCACCACTCTTCATCTCTGTTTTGGCTTGTCTTCTATCGATCTATTAGTATGTTCTATCTCCTTCAGTATTGTGTGCCCTAATCTGAAATGGCATAGAACATGCTCAGAAATTAACATGGTATCAAAGCTAGGAGAAGACAAAGTCCATATCAAGTCTGTTGGGGCTTATTCTATAGGCTGAAAACTTTGTTTGAAAGGAGCCATAAGCTACAACTAGGCTGTGTGGTAGGCCGCAGGCCATACCACCACAGCAAGTGATAGCGTGGGTTGTTTTTGAAGTTGTTCTGTGCCCTAACCTTCAGCATGAAGGGCATCATTCTTTGTGGTTGTTCATAGGAGCATCAATTCCTGAAACATCGAATTATTATCCTGAGGCAGCGGATATATTCCTGTGATAGCGAGGAGTAGTAAGGGTTTAAAGTAATCAAGTATTATGTTCAAGGCAACGAAAGGACATATTCAAGGCAGCAAGGTTTGTTAGAACGTTGTTTTTGGAGTGCGAGTCCTGTGTAGAACCATTTTTTGTAGAGCAACCAAATAACAGAACAGCGAAGGTTTTAATGGTTCTCCATGAGGGTTCACGAAGGTTTATCTCGAGATTTAAGCCTTCGATCGGATCAATAGAGAGACTGTTAAATTGAAGTGCAATCGCTATGCCTTCTCTATCTATGACAATTTTCTCTTTTGAAGCCCAAGAATTAAGTTCATTGTTATTGAATGCATCCTCATCTGATATTTTGAATTCATGACGGGTTGTGGAATCTTTCGTTGATAGGCACAGCTGGGATCAAACCAGTTTTTTTCATAACATGCTTCCCCATTCTGCTCCGTAAGATCTTCGGCTTCGAGGAGGTCTTTCAGTCGTCCGGCATTGGCAGATGGATCGCACAAACCTCCGAGCATTCTGCGAATGCGATCGTAAATCGATCGAGAATCTTCTCTTGTCGTCTGGAGTTTTGTTTTCGTCAATCTTTGCCGCAGACAAAGAAAAAGTCGTTCGCTATGTGTTTACATCCAAGCGCTAGATGAAAAAGAGAAAGAATCAAACGGCCTGTAATTCTGAGATGAGATGCTTGGGTGTTGCGTATGACGACATTTTTTTTTACCAAATCTCTGCTGTGAGAGTAAGATTTGGGATGTTGTTCTTTTTTTTCTTTGTTCTCTGTGGGAATGAAAGCATCGTAACCCTCAAATTTCGTGCGACGGCCATAGATATGGGTGTCAAACTCTACATCCATTGCAGAAGTGATGGTGTTTACAAATTCGTAGAGTCTCATGCTTTAGCCGGAGAAGATATTCAATGTGCGGAAAATCTTCTGGAAACCATAGCATCGTTGAGTCACCAAGGGTGGAAGGGTCAAGAACGCTGAATGAATTGGAATTATGAAGTCACGCTGCTGGTCGAGTTGCTAACGGTCTACTTCCTCTTGGGAGTTTCTACGTAAATTGTCGTGGTATCTTGAAAGAAATAAAATACTAATACAAATAAAAACAACAAAATATAAACCAAAAAAAAAAAAAGGAACGAATTTTTGCCTTGACGGGGAAATCGAAAAGCCCCGTCGATGAGAGCGTTGAATCGATTTTGGCAGCCCCTGATGATAAAATAATCTGCATCTCGGAAGGAAACTGCAGGGGCTGTAACTGGAGCTGGGCGCCTGGAATTCGACAGTAATGGCAGCTTCCCGATGGTGATTTCGCGGCCAGGAGCTCTCGAACTGCTCCCAAATTTCGCTCTGAATGTTTGTGTCGAGCCTATTACTTAATTTGACCGCGGTTGGACTTAACCTCCACAGACGATGACTTATCGCAAAATCAACGGTGGGCCAATGGCTCTGTTTGTCGACGGATGTCAAGCTAATTCTCCTAACCGAGGTTGGGTTTCGGTAACCAAGATTGAGTTTAAGAAAAATCTCTGGCTCAGATAAGCACCTCCGTGAAGGCCCAGATCATTCGCTGAAGGCTCGGATTGCAGACCAAAGGACCCTTCACACTTCAGAGCTTCAACACAGACAACTCTGGTCGATTGAGTGGTAGATCCATTGCTGGAGCAAGTCTAAATCAAAATAAAAAAAAGGGTAAGTTTGGAATCTACTCTATGTCGTTTTAATGCCCATTTCATGTTCTATCTGGGATACAAAGGTAGTTGAAGCTACGATAGTCTGTGGAAGATTGTTGGAAAACTGTTTTCTGCGCAAAAAAACCATCATGACTAGGCCGCAGGCCTGTAGGTGGCATTTTGAAGGCCAAAATAAAATATAGGTGCCTCCTCACATTACAAGGTCACCGGGGATGCAAGGGAAAGAAGTTGCATCATTTGAGGAATGTTTTGGGCAAGAAGGTTGGGTCGTGTGACTAAATCTTTTCCCATGATCATTCTTTAGAGACTATCTCATACCAAGAACTTTAGCCCATTCATAAGGCACCTTGCCTTGCCTTGGCTACAGTTTCAGAAGGCTGTCCAATGACTGGTTAAGTGGATGATACAGTCTGCAAAATAACCTAACAGAAAACTACAATAGTGTACAGCAGTTTCAATGAAGCCTTTGAATTATTGGACAGTCCCTGCAAACCATCAAGGACAGAAAATAAATAAGATTTTCATTCAAAGCACTGAATGTAAAGATTTCGGGCACAGTTTATATGTTGTGCACTATGGTTAGAAATCAAGATGAGGCATGTTCATCGGTAATGAACAATATTGATTGATGTGCACTTATGACTGTGCTAGATCTGCATAACGGAAAAGTATCACATAAAGTATGGACTGACATGACGAAGGGTAAATTCTGTGACTGGAACATTTGTTCCTAGATCTGTGCAATTTAGGAGAAAATTGCAAAACTGAGATCTGAAGACTTGAGGCCATAGATCAGTCAACTATTAACTGTAAATCTGAAATTGAGAAGCAGTGCTGGATGAGATGCTAGATGTAGTAGATGAAGCTCTCAAATGCAGAATTATGAAATAAGGAATCATGTTTGGATTCCTAGTTCGGTGGGTAACAGTAATGAAGGCTGGTTGAGGAAGCTACAGCAGACCTCCTCAGAATAACAACAGAAGCTGAGGCTTGATTGATATATTCTCCCTATTGAACAATGACATAGATAGACACCTATGTAGCAGTAAGCATGTGACAATAACAGTTTCACATTGGAGCGCAATGGTAAAATGTGTTTTTGCAGCCCTCAGACACATTGTTGGAATCTTTAGCAAAAGACAGTAGTCTTGGATGGTTTTGTCTATGGAGAATAAATCTCCTTTCCAAGCTGGTGTCTTGGATGCCCTCATTTAAAATAGATGTCTTCTCGAGAGAGAGAAGCTGGCATTAAGAGGGAGAATACAATTGTATATGCTCCTGCACAGATACCATTGTTGAATGAAAGAAGATCCTCATGGCTCATGACATATGGCTTCAGAGGGGGAAATTATGGAGGAAAACTAAGAAGCCATATAAATACCAAGGGTATCTAGCCGCCATGAGTACAATATGAGCCTAGATCATTTGAAGAAGTTGTTAAGTATCTAGATCTGCAAGGATACAAGGGTGATGTATGTGATATGGTTCTTAGACCACAGATCAAAGATGTTGTCATCTCAATACAAAATCAAGCATGGATCTGATGGAAGTACTGAAAAGTTCAAGGCAAGATTCGATGACACTCTTGCACCTGTGGCCTGATATACCACCATTCGATCAATCATAGCCTTTGCTGCTACACAAGGATGGAGTCTTCACCAGATAGATGAAAAGACCGCATTTCTGCATGATGCGATAAAGGAAGAGGTGTATGTTCAGCAACCTCTGGGGTTCGAAGTTCAAGTTAGGGACACCCATGTCTGCACGTTGAAGAAAGCCCTCTATGGGCTGAAGCAAGCAACCAAAGCTTGGTACAAGAGGATAGATAGCTACCTAATGAAGTTGGGCTTCACTCGTAGTAACGCTGATCCGAACCTTTACTTCAAGGTTGATAGAGAGATGCCTCTCATTTTGGTGCTGTATGAGGACAACCTCTTCCTGACAGGTGTTGACCCTCTCTTTCATCAGTGCAAGAGGGAGCTCGCTGCTTAGAGCGAAATGAAGGACCTAGGACTAATACACTACTTCCTAGGCCTGGAGGTCTCGCAGAGACCTGGCGAGATTTTCCTTTCTTAAGGAAAATACATTGTGAAGCCTCTAGAAAGATTTAGCATGGTGGACTGCAAGTTCCTGTCAACACCAATGGAAGTCAACTTCAAGAAGTTGAGTGGCAGCGCTGCTGGGCCCGTATTGTCAAATCCTACTGAGTATCGTCAACTCGTAGGGGCCCTGATGTTATTAGTGAACCGCCGTCCATATATATGTTTTGCAGTGAACACTTTGAGTCAACAGATGGTTGAGCCTCATCACTTTCACTGGGTTGGTGCCAAGAATCTTCTAAGATATCTTCGGGGCACGATAAACCATGGGCTGAGATACACTGCCAGGAGCGTGACACTCCTTGGATATATTAATGCTGATTGGGCTGGCAGTGTGGTGGATCGTAAGAGCACATCGAGATGTTGTTTCAATCTTGGTTCTGCTTCGATCTCATGGATGAGCAGGAAGCAGAAATCGGTGGCTTTAAGCACCGTTGAGGCCGAATACATTGCAGCAAGTATGGCCTATTGTTAAGCAGTCGGGTTGTGAAAGCTCTTCAGTGAGCTATTTGAGCATGTGCTAGATACCACGGTGATACTCTGTGATAATCAAAGTGGGTTTCGCTTGACCGAGAATCCTGTGTTCCACGACCAATCTAAGCATATTGATATCAGGTACCATTTCATCCGGGATATGGTACAACGAGGCGACATAAGGCTCGATCATATAGGAACTGATGAGCAGGTTGCAGATATTCTCACTAAGCCCCTGGGGAAGGTCAAGTTCCTAACCTTTCGTGAGAGACTTGGTATCGTGGAACAACCCTATGATGTGGGGCCTATTGGACGATGAGCTCGAGGAGCTAGGGGGGGCTTTGGGGACAGCCTCTCGGAGCTATGAGCAACCACAAGGCTAGGCTTGCCAAACCTTGTTGGTGTGCTTGGACCCCACCATTGTGATTATTGAGTTGGTTCACCTCTCATTATCTGTGCCCCGTATGCATCGTACCCATTGAGTTCAGGGCTCATGGGAAGTACCTCTCATTTGGCCAATGAGGTGGGAAAAGCTAGAGACTAGTAGCAAGACGTGGACGCATCGGGAAGTTGTCGTCCTCTCATCTGGGATGGCACGGTCCAACCACTTGATGCGAGATCGAGACTTGTGAAGATCTCCGGACCTCAAGCGACTTTGGGTCGGATGAACCAGCTTCGAGTTGGTTGGAGACTCTTTGTGAGTCAGATAGAGTTTTTACCTGCGGTACAGATCATACGTGGGAATGATGTCTTTGTGACTAACCCGCACGTTACCGAAATAAAAGAGGCCAATAAAGCAAGTTACGTGAGACCAGCGCACAATGTTTTGGATTGCAATTGTGGATGGAGTTCTCCACAGTTGAGTGTTAAAGTGGACAACTGGAGTCCAAACTCAGGGATTGTCTTTATCGGATGACGAGCTATGTAATACGTATTTGGATTCCTCTTTCGGAAAGGTGTAATATTGATCTAAATATCATCTCGATCGGATGAGCTGAACATGTACTTTGAATTTATTCCACTTATGTGCTAGGTCGGCCTAGAATAAAATATGGACTTAAATGTCTTAAAGGACGTGTCACAAACCCCCAAAGATTCCTATATATTGGAGAGACTTAGAGTTCATTTGACACACATTGTGTGGAGGAATTCTCTCTCTCTGGATAGCATTGGAGCTGCATATCTATGGAATGTTCTTTGTTTGGGTTGTTCTGGGGTTATGTGTGACATGCTTGGTTGAATGACCTATTGGAGACTTTGCTGGTAGAAGCATCCTGTTGATCGTCGTAACGCCACCATTCATTATCTCTGTTTTGGCTTGTCTTCCATCGATCTATTAATATGTTCTATCTCCTTCAATATTGTGTGCCCTAATCTGAAATGGCATAGAACATGTTCAGAAATTAACATTCATTGTGCATATGGTTTATATGGTTTATGTTCTATCTACAATTACTTAATTTATTTTACAACATAAAGAAGTTATGGATTTAAGTGATGGTAACAGCATAGAACATAAGAATTTCAACATGGTATCAGAGCTTTGGTGAGAACAAATTCTATTTCCAGCTCTCTTTTCGCTGAAATATCTCTTGTTGTCTACTCCATTTCCAGCTCTCTTTTCGCTGAAATATCTCTTGTTGTCTGCTCCATTTCCAGCTCTTTTTCCACTAGAATATCTCTTGTTGTCTGATCCATTTCTAGCTCTCTTTCTATTGGAATATCTCTTGTTGTCTGCTCCATTTCCAGCTCTTTTTCCATTGGAATATCTCTTGTTGTCCGCTCTAGTTCTAGCTCTTTTTTTTGCTAGAATATCTCTTGATGTCCGCTCCATTTCCAGCTCTTTTTCTGATGGAATATCTTTTGTTGTCCACTTCATTTCCAGCTCTCCTTTTGCTGAAATATATCTTGATGTCCACTCCATTTGCGGCTCTATTTCTGCTGAAATATCTCTTGTTGTCTGCTCCATTGGCAGCGCTTTTTCGGCTGAAATATTGTTTTTTGTTCCTTCTATTTGTTGCTCATTTTCTGTTGAAATATCTCCTCTTTTATTGCAAAAATTTACAGCTGAAATTTTACTGCTGAATTTTATAACTGAAATTCTACTACTGAAATTTCATCGCTGAAATTTACTGCTGAAATTTTACTATTGAAATCGTACTGAAATTTTTTTGCTAAAATTTACTGCTACTGTTCTTCCAGGATTTCAAGGAACCCAAGATATGATAGTAATTTTGGAGATAGTAATTAAGGTGTTGCGTGTGTTTAATAGTTGTGGTTTTGGTACTTGTTAATGCATGTGAAAATAAAGAGTAGAATTTTTTTTGTTTATGCATATGCAAGAAAGTGTTGTCTTCAGAAGAAGTATAATGCATAGAAGGTTATGAAAGAATAACTGATAGAAATTAAATGTTGAAGATAGGGGGATTTTGACTCTATCACATTATATGAGAATGGTCATAATCTTATGGGTTTTGGTAATTTTGATATTCAAGTTTACTAACAATAGTGGTTGTTGGTAAGAATCATGACTTTTGCATAGAGATGCGATGTGACTATTATCATAGAGGTGATGTGATTGTTATCATAGTAAGGTGATGTCACTTCAATCAAAGATGCAATCTTCCACAGAGATACAAGCTTGTTGTAGTATACGTGCCATCATAATGCAAGAGCCATAATAATTATGTGAACCATATAACAAGTCACTGTACAGGAAACAATAAACAGAGAATACATATATGTTCTCTTGATCCATAGAGAATACATATATGTGCTACTGTACATACCACGATCCACAGAGAATAATGATCTGACCCATAATCAAATGTGATACCCACAGAAAATGATCCAAACAAATGCGATCTTCAAGACAGAATCTATGAGTGAGTCATTGTTGAAGAAATGCAAACTACTTATCCTCAGAAATTGAAGCGAACCTCAGTCAATGTGATCTTCAGGAACTGTATGCAAGCCCTAGGAAACAATGTGAACCACATAACAAAAGAATTTGTGCCACAGAATATAAGAATGTGAGCTACCGTGTGTACTACGAGCCACAAAAATAATGTAATACAAACCATTCTTCAAAATTCGTCCTGCAAGAATCAACCAAGGCCTGGTTGGTATAGACCCAGGTTCAGGTTTCCACTTATTTGGCTTTTTGTCTACAAGTATAAGCACTCGTACTAGATAGATGATTAATTGCAGGAAATGGAATTATTTATTTCTCGAAGTTACATAGCACCTGACAAAGATACAACAATGGGATATGACTTTTCAAAGTTACATCCATGACATATCAAAAACCAGTTAAGATGGGGGAGATGTAGGGATGCAGGATTGGCATTCTTTTGCACCTATTTTCCCTAACATTCCTACCATTTTGCCTTTAAAAGCCATGCCTTGTCACTTCATCAGCCACTTTTGACAAAAGTATGTTTCCTTCTGTATGGCATCCTTATTATCTAGTTTTGCTTGTAATTTGACATAAAAGCTAACTGCGTTAGGCTATTCTATTAATGAATTGATCAAGGGCTATTTCAGGTGGTGTGGCTTGTTGAGATGTTGTTACAAGACAATATCTCCCTAGTCCTGCCTCATTAAAGATTAAACAAAGACTCCGTTGACGTTGTTGATACAACACCAAGTTCACTTTGGATACTCTGTTCTTCTATGATTAGCAACAAAGATCGATTTCGTCAGATACACGGTCAGAGTTAATCTGACCATTGGAAGTAGACATTCATGGACAGTGCACCTGACTTAGTTGAAACAATTAGAATTTCCAAATGACAAACATTGTAATCTAGACAATCTGTTATTAGACAGTTTTTGTAATGTTTCAATTAAGACAATCTGTTATTAGACAGTTTTTGTATAATCTCGATTTGGATCACATTAGAATCGAGAGATTCTCATGATGATCCTTTTTCAAAAATAGGAATGTAATCTAAAATTATAAAAAGATATACTCTCTTCCTGCGAGACATGCATAGATCAGAAGAGGAAGTACCAACACTGTAATCCTATACTACAACTTTCATTAATGCAAATATTTACCATTCGTGCCTCCATATCTCTTTCCTAATTAGCTTGCCTGCTGCATAATTCACCAGTGCCTACTAAGGAGGAAGGACCCTCCTTCTTAACAGGGATCACTGGTTAGAGAGGTAATGTAGCAGTACATTTATTCTCTCTCAGTTCTGATTTATGAGTGATTACTATTACCGTTACAGATCTTTTTCATGCATTGAATAGTTGCAGGACTGTAGCCTCCATGATTGTGTAACAGCATAGGTCCTAGACTGGTCCCTTCATTGGTGTGATGGTTATTTGATCACTGTTACAGTTCTTTGGTTTGTTTAGTTGATTGATTGGTGTGATGGTTATTTGATCACTGTTACAGTTCTTTGGTTTGTTTAGTTGATTGAATGGGTGTTGCAGCAATTGTTGAGTGTTGAATGGCTTCCAAGAGTGTTGTTTCTTATTGAATAAGAGTGATAGTGTGACAGTGTCAGAGTTTGATTTATTCTTCCACGTGTGTTTCTTTTCCTTTTGAAGTGCGAGTAAGGTTTGTCGTGTAACAGCAAGTGTGTTGGAGTGCTGAGAGTGATACTGACAACAATTGGTTTTGAGTTTTGGTTAGCGCTAGTTGCCATTTGTTCCTGCATATCTAAGTAACCGGATACTCCTAAAATGCCCTCGTATCCCTGAATCCCCGTGTCGGACACCTCTACGTATCAGTTATTTGATTCGAAGGACACGGCGTATCTGTGCAGTGCAGTCGGGAATGCGAGCGTATCAGAAAGGAACACACCGTATCCCGACCGCACCCAGTCAAATCCTTGTGATTCAAAAAACGTTGTTTTTTATTATAAAGAACTTTGCTCATTGTTTTCACCAATTGAGGAGGATTTTTCGGAGAGGGCATCAAGCCTACGGCCTAGTATTTATATATGATTCATGTTAATGTTAAATTCTTAAGTATCACTTACTTAAATTTTAACATTTACCATGAAATGACTCGGGATGTTTGAGAGTGGTTCCAACCTCATTGGATTTCATATGGAGAAAGTAGAATTTTAGATCTCATTCGAAATCCAGCAGACTTATCAGTTTTTCAGGATTTCAGGATTGGGCTATTGCAATGTTTCCATCGAATTTTGTCGTGTATTAGGGTATGGAACTCGTATTTAATCAAGAGCACCAATCCATTTGGCAGTGTTCTTATGTATAATGTAACACATTTTGATTCTGATGACTTAATGAAAAAACTACAGTATCTACTATCTTCAATCTTGTCTTTCTAAGTAAATTTGACGATTGTATCATGTATGGTGTATCAATGTATCATTGTAATTTGTATTATAGTATCAATGATGATGCATGACTCATGAGTATCTAATATCTATGTTTGAATCAATTAATTTTGTATGAATTTGTGCAAAAAATATATAATTTTTAATATATATATATATATATATATATATATAACGTAACATATCTCAGAAGTATCATGTTCTGGGGTCACCGTACCCGTATCCGATACTTCGAATGCCCGTATCCCCGTATCCCTGTATCCCCGTATCAGGTGACTTAGCTGCATATATATTGCACAATAGCCTTGAAACAAAAAGCCGACCCAAATAGACAATTTATGTGTGGGTCAGATTGGTTGTTTTAAATGAAAAGGACAAATCTGCCCAACATATGGGGCACTCATTAATCCCATTTGACACTTACTTGTGGCATCTAGAACTCCCTATGCGGTTCTTCCCAGGCACCAGCTGAATCACCACTCAACATTCTCTTACAACTCGGCTTGCTCTACGCTACTATCATCAACCACATGAAAGTTGATTTTTTGCGTGATGGCTACGTTTTTTAAATGTTTTTCACAAACTGTTTAAGGAAGCACCTTCTCCTCAAATGAGATCTCTCTGCATACAAATGCGCCTAAAACATAATCCCAAGTTTTAGACCACCTTTCCAATTTGCAAAAAATCTCCTGAAAATTTTCAATGCATTTTGAGTTGTTTCAAAACATTTCAAGCATGCAAACAAAAGGGAGGCCCACATTCTCTCCAACTAAGACTAAGATTAAAAGTTAAATACAACCCCAAAAGATGTCTGTTGGAGAAAATGACCAGGTCAAACATAATCGTTTGGATGAGAAAGGGAGTTAGGCTTCCTTTCAGGGGAATTCTTCTTTTTTTTAATTTTTAATACTAACAAGACCATCAGTAGGTGGTCCAATCAGTCTATCAGGACTCGCCCATTCAGGGTCCAGTTTAATGCCTAACTACACTAGTGCACTTCTAATAAGTTGAAGGGTAAAAGGTTCAATTGAGATTAATCTATGATATTCAAAGAGCTTAACGTACCCATTAATTACAGCCATAATTCAAGAAAACGAAAATTTATATGATCATACTATTTAACCAGATTATTAAATTTGGACACCAGCATATTAACACTAATACTGTATTACATGCATCCTTTACTAAGAATGTATTGAACAGGAACAACATAATGATATATTATAGTAGCAAGTATCATATAAAGTAGAATAACTTGAATACGAGAATGATTTTCATCCTATGTAATTAGCATCCAACTGGCCTTGGAGATAGAATATGTCCTTTCTTCTATTATAACAGCAAGGGTTAAGAATGTTTCCAGAGATACTTTGCAACCACAACTAGAGAACGTGAAATCAAATTGCTGAACCTGAATTCATATATGTAAAGTGTCATTCATTTGAACATGAAAAAGGTGAAAAGAGGTTATATAATAATTTGAAAAAGAACACAACTGATACCAGCAGGAATGCTAGTTGGTGGGGTTGTGGACAAGATGTTTCTAGGCTTCACATCAAGCTTAGGTGTATCTCTCTCCTTTTCAGGATCATTTGAAGAGACATGGTGCTCTTGACGCTTTCTTTTCAACTCCTTCCTTAAAGAAAATTTCTCTGGCTTTTGCTCATCTTGTCCATTTTCCATTTTCATTTCTGCATTTCAATAAGAGAGGGAAAATCAAATATATAGAGAGTACTCTGCACAGCATGAATCAATAGCCTAAATTCAATCCAGCAAGCCTTGTTAGAATTGGGAACAAACAGACAGAACATATAGCCCTCTTGCTTTGCAACATCCCGGAAGGCAAAGAGAACCAGCATGCGAGTTAAAAAGCAATAAATGTATACACCATGTATATCTGAAAACAAATACCTTGCAAAAATGCACCGTCACCTACACTAGAAAAGGAAAATTGCAAGACTCAAAAGTGATGCAAAGATTGGAAACCTGCCTACCATATTAAGAATAACCTAGAAGAAGCCAAAACAGTAACATGTAATACATGAAATACCTGTATCCAAATAATACATGTCATCCAAGGCCTCCAAGTTTTCATTGCACCCTCCTATGAATATGAGAATGCCTCTCTTGAAATCCAAACAATCTCCAGCAATAGAGAATCTAGCAGATGGTCCTTGACCTGTGGTTGCTACATTGGTCCACACTCCCGTCTCTGTATCAAAGTTAAGGTGGAAAAACAATCAATACATCAATACAATGCATCACAATAAACCAACAGAGAGTACGAGATATAATAAACTATTGTCCAGTGCACAAACAAAAAATCGCCAAAAAGAATGCATTATTCTAAAACAGCAATCCAGCTTGTTTACAAGCATAATCTGTAAAACAGAAAAGATGCTAGCAGATCACAGCAGCATGAGAAGGGCAGATTCATATGAAAACACCATATTACCTTCTGAGTCTTTTCTTTATCTGGTATTAGTTTATTACAATCTAGAGGTTCCTAATTCGATATAACCCAATGTTTCATAAACACAGCAGGCCAAAATGATGTTTAAAATCTAAGCGCATTTCAATTTTGGGCCACAGGCCATTATTGCGGAGCACACCTTGTCGTAAACCATTCCACTGTCCTCGTGCCCACCTCAAAGTGAACAATATCTCTCTTAAAAAGTCTTTTAGTTGTTCTCCTTTCTCCTATTTGTCTGCTGCATAACGTAAAACTATACCTTGAACATGGATCTTGGCATCTCTGATTAAGCCCCTAAATCAGCAAATATAATATATTTTCTAAGAAAATGGAACTTTATCCCATTTTTAAGATCCAAGGTATGAGGAGGGAAGAGAATGCTTTGATATTACCGAATTCGTTGCAAAAGGCATTACGTAAATGACAAGAGAGAAGACGTAAGTTAATAAGAAACTTATGTAACAATAAAATTACATGTGACTAATCTGGAATTAAGTCACTTTATTAACTTAATATAACTATATAACACTATCTTGTAAAGTTTCTAACTTGAACTACATTACCACTATAATATACTATAATCTCGAAGTCAACAATGTCTATCTTAAAATGTCTTTTAGTTGTTCTCCTTTCTCTTATTTGTCTGCTGCATAACCTAAAACTATATATTAAAGATGGATCTTGGCATCTCTGATTAAGCCCATAGATCAGCAAATATAAAATATTTTCCAAGAAAATGGATCTATAGCAAATTATTAAGTTTCGAGTATGAAGATGGAAGAGGATGCTTTGAAATTACTGAATTTATTGCAAAAGACATTACATAAGAGAGAAGACGAAAGCTTAAAACCAACTTATGTAACTATGAAATAACATGGGACTAATCTGTCATCAAGTCAATTTATTAACTTAATAAAACTTTATAGCATTATCTTATAATGTATCTAAATACATGACTACTATCAAATACTCCAATACCCTTCCTTACTTGCCAAGCTAGAAATGATCGCAATCTTGTAACAAAATTTTACAGACTTATTTGTACCAACTTCCAAGATGCCTGGCAAGAATGTTTAGAGTCTACTCAAGTTGCACAATACTGCCATTCTATGTCTCCATTATCTACTAGCCATCAAATGAAAGGACAGTATACTCAACATATTGGTTCCCTCATGAAATACAAGAATTTTAGCCAACTTAATTACATTTTGACTTCACAGTAAAGCGTATTAGACTTCATTTGCTCAACTTGCAAATCAGCTAGAATCCTTCTGTAACAAAAGCAAAAACATCATGTGTATAAAATATCCATATGGAGCACAAATATATATATATATATATATATATATATATATATATATATATATATGTTGAATTATACAATGATAATGAAAGGTGGTTAAGGAGACTTGTTTATAGTGCCCAAGAGAGCAGTTCAAGTTAGGGAAAGTTAGGGTACATATCATGAGTTAATAATAACCATTATAACTAATATGATATATTCTATGTTCATTACATGTCTCTCCTTTATTGGCTTTCTCCTTGAAGTAGTTGAAGAAGCCCACGTCCTTTTCAAAAGGATAAAATCCAAGGTCCAGATGGACTTCCGATAGAGTTTTTACAGCGCTGCTATGATTTCATTGAAAATGATCTCTTAAATGTGGTTCAACACTCTCATGCCTAAAAGTCAAATTCTAGCTTCTTACAATTAACGAAATTTGAAAGTTTGAGAGCCTTGAATTCTCATACCAGAGCCTTGAATGTTGAGATTTTGAGGTAGCATCGGGTCTGCTCTGGCCCTGAAACTTTGTGGAGGGGCTAAGACATACATCACCTCCAAAACCCAAAAAGCATTTAGAGAAATTTCATCTGGTGTGTGAGATATTAAAATAATTAATTTTTTTAATGAGGACCCTCACTCTAACTTAGGGAATTAGAAAAATAAAAGTGAATTAATTAAACACATGTGATGAAATGTTCTAAGTGACGCGGATCAAGCAGTCTTTTAATCTCAGCCGTCAATAAGAGATTAAATCACGGTCGTTGATGTCTCAACGAAAAAGTACAAGTGAAAGCCTTGGGGTCAGTTGAAGACACACACACGGAGGCAGAGCACTGACACTAAGTTGGAATTCTAGGGCAGGTTTGCTAAGAATTTCCAGAAGTGTTCCCGCTGCAGCAAGGGGTAGTATTGGCTAAGGGGATGATCTGATCCTGAAGCCAAGAGTCAGCAAGACGCAGAGAAGCAGCAACCAGGAGCAGCTCAGAGGAAGCAGAGGCTACGTAGGAGCTACGCAACAGCTGCACAGCGCAGAGGGTTTCAGCCGCTACGCAGTTGTTATGTAGGCCCAGAAAGGGCAACGCTGAGGCAGCAGGGGGCCATCAAGGTTACGTAGAGGCCATCCAGGGCAGCGTAAGGACTGCGTCACCTAGTCTGAGATTATGCAGCCCTCTCCTGAGTAGCGGAGGGCCAAGCTAAGACTAGTAGGGCTAACGCAGGAAGCTTCAGAGCAGTGTTGGGGTTTCTACAGGCAGAAAGGGGTTGAGTTTTGTAAATCTCGTTCGAGGGTGTGAATCAGTCTAGTCTTCAGACTCCAGAACAGCAGGTACTGCTGCAAATCTTATTTTCTCTGTCGAGTTAACCAGTAAGTGCCTAGATTTGTTGTACTCAGATTCTACTTAATAATAATAAACCCTCATATCTGCTGCAACGGTTTTCCCACATTGGGTTTTTCCGGGGACATTTGTCCGAAAAATCTGTGACTTTGTCAAATGAGCGTAATATTAGGTGAATGATATGTATGTGTCTAGGCTACTAGTTGTGTTTACTTCGGTATTTTCTGAATACTTTCAGAAAAGAACTTGTATAATTAAATCAGAAGTAGGAGGAGTAAATCAAGATACTGCAGTAGGATTTCTGTATTATTCTATTCAAAAATTTTCACATTGAATTCTCTAAACCGATCAAAGACCTCATCCTTGGTCTTTAGGAAGTAGATCCAAGTTTTTCTGAAGTGGTCATCAATAAAGGTGACAAAGTATTCGCCTCCATTAAGAGCTCTAGCAGACATTGGACCGCAGATATCTGAGTGTATTAGCCCCAATACACTTTTTGCCCTATTGTTGCTTCTGGAACATGTGGCTTTGGCGTACTTCCCTAGTATGCCACCTCTGCATACGTCATCGTGCTTGGTATTCAAGACTAGAACTCTCGTAACAGTTTCTCTGAGTATCCTTAGAGCTCCATGGTGTAAATGCCCCATCCGTCTGTGCCATAGCTCATTCAGGTCCTTTTCGCCATTTAAATCGTTGCCTACCAATGCCATTGGAAACTTGAGCTGCAACCTATATAGTTTGTTACTACGAGTTCAAATCTGAGCCTTCTTCTTTGTAGCAGCGGAAGTTGTAGATTTGTAGACTTAATAGCAAAAGCAGCTTTAATTATAAAAATACACGAGGTATTTATAATAATAAATATTTGTTAATATGATATGATATGAATAAGACATGATTGAATGATTACAATGAGGTCCTGCTTTTATACCTATGTAGGTGACCTTTCATGAATAGGCATGTCTTTTAGACATGCCTTTTCAGCTAACTTAATGACTACTTAACATAATCCTGATTGATTAGCTAGTAATTACATTTATTCTATTTTATTCTATTAATGACTATATTTAATACTTAAGTTATGAATTAGGTTCGTAACATTGCCTCCTTCTCGAAAAGCTTTGTTCTCAAAGCTTAACTTTTCGACAACTTCCTTTACTTTGGATTATCTGCTAGACATGTCATTTATCACCGGTACCTTGGAATGTATAATTCTTCAATAATGCCATCTTGAATTGGGTTCTCCCTTTATATATATATATATATTTCTCTAAATAATTATTATTACTATTATTTAAATAATAATAATAATTGATTTTTTTTTGTTAATCACGGATTTTTTTTTTAATAATAATATATATTTTAAGTGATTTAATTATAAATTATATAATTATATACATTATATAATTGAATAATTATAAACCTTATAATTATTAAATTATGTAATATAATTATACAATTATAATCGTACTTAAGAGTTATGACTTAATATAACCATCGGAGTTTATATGACTTAAGGGTATGTTATGAATTAATATACCCGTCAAAGAAAACGTCGTCTCTGTAGGCGGACACATGGTGGTTTCATAGCAACAGGGTTCAGCGGCCAGTTTTTAAATGGCATTGAAAACCCTATGACAACGACAGTGGCAACGATGCTGTGTCGGCTTTTGAAAGGGGAGTTCCAGCGTTTGTGCTTTACCTTGTGTTGAAAAAAAAACATGAATCCTATTGCAGACGTCGTGCACGACTTCTCATCAGACCTTGGAATGCGATCAACAGGCGTGCGTTTGATGGAGGCTGTTTCAGGTTGTTTCCGATCCCGCCTTTCAGAGTGATTTTATGGTTCACAATGAGCACAGCCAGACGAATTAAATGGGGGAACATAATCAGTACAGTCTCGGAGAGTGAGGGGCCTTCGTTGATCTATTGGAGTCGCTCAGATAAACTTTCTGCGTCTTTTGTGGGCTTTTCCATAAATGGGGCCTCAACGGGCCCGCCCTTCTTTTTAGTTTTTAGAACCTTCTTTTCAGTTTTCAGAAGAGGCCCTTGCTCGTTCATTACCCGATTCACAATGACGTTATTGTTGGGGTTTTTCATGTACAGACTATCGACAGGCTCTTGCTTGAATATGGGTTTTCCAGTGGGCACAATGTCAACTAGCTCTTTGCCAGATTTCTTCGATTCCTTTTTCTTTTCACGTTCACAACCTTTCATGAGTGTTTCCTTGGATAATTTAGAGCCCTTTTGTAATGCTTTCTTTTCTGGTTCTCCACCGTGTGCACTGTCAGAATGATCATATCGAAGATGTGAATGATCCAGCCGTGAACTTCTATCATCATTTTTCACTACTTCATGTTCTTGCCTTTCCGGTCAATTCTCTGTCGATTCAATACCTACAATCTCCCCAATGCAAATGATAACCTTCCGCAATAAAACGCAGTCAAATTGTTCTCCGTCCCTCTCTTTATCAACAAGAACAATAACAGAATTCATCACGTTGTCTCTTAATTCATGCAAGACTAGTTCTCGGAAACACCTCACTGAAGCGCTGGAGACATTATATTCATCAATTAAAAACACATTGTAGCGTTTTCTAACCCCATAATTATATTTCGGATCAAAAAAACGATCCAAATAATTAAAAATGTGTAACAGCCGTCTAAACATGACCTTGTAAGTTTCCCAATGTCTCACAAATTCTTTTAACATCAACTCATCATCAGGTTGTGCCCTCAAGGCGGATAAAACAGTATCTGTGAAATACTCTTTTATGGATTTCATGTATAAGTCAAACAACTGATATGCATAGTTATGAGGGTGACCTTGCCTGCAAATGTTGAATATGGTTGTGTAAAGATTGATCTGTTCCTCTACAGTAAGGTCACCATACCCCTCAACTCCTTCCACGAAGTTTCTCAGCTTAATGATACCCTGGTACCTAAATTGCACTGAAACGGAAACGAGAACGGATACGGATACGGGGTTTGAAACGGATACGGATACGGGGTTTCGGATACGGGGTTTGAAACGGATACGGCAAATTTTCAAAAAATCTGGATACGATACGGCAGGAAACGCCACGTCATATATATAATATACATTAAAAAAAAAAAATATATATATATATATATATATATATATCAAATTTACATTGCCATTCATGATTCATATTTGAAGTTTGAGAATCTAGATTATATCTAAATAGTAAAAATGCATAATGATTAATCATCTATTCATCAATTATCATATATATCAATTATCATCTATCATCTATTCATCAATTATCATCTATCATCTATTCTATCATCTAATCACTAATAAACTTGGAGGGAGAAACAGTTTTGAAATAAAAAAAGGAAGCAGCCCTATCACATTAAAAGCTATTGCAACGATTAATCATTAAACCTGTAGGCTGTGGCAAGTGCTATTACTATATAATATATATCAAAATTCTCAAAAGCACTTCACTTCTTCACACATAAATGATGAAATCTTCCTAGAATTTGCAGCTAGAGCGAAGGAACTTGGAAGTAGGACTAAAATAGGACCAATAAAGAAAATGGAATGACATATATATTCATTAACCACAAGCAATAATCCATTACACTTTCATCATTCATGTAAGTAGTGTAATTTTCTTTCAAACAAAGCTCAACCCATCACTCCTAATTATAAAATAAATAAATTAATCACTCACTTATACATTAAACTTAAAGGTAGCATCTAAAATGTTAAAATCTTAACAATATATCCGTTTTAGAAAATCGTTGAATCTTGATACACCCAAATTGATCATCATATCCATGTGATTCTTTCTAGGTTATTTCTGAAACACACTACATTCTTGATAAGAATTTTGTTGATTTAAAGATTCTGGAATTTTAAGAAACATCAAATTGAAGCTTTATTACATTTGTGATTCCATAAGCACTTTAGAATAAAATGCAGTCTTCAATGTCTAATGAACGACTTGTATTTATTTAGCCTGTCATGTCTTACGTAAAGATTTCTTTAAGTTGGAGATATTTTGAGTCTTGACATGAACACACATATAATCATACACCAAATCTTTTCTTATGACAGCCAGAATATTTTTAATTTTTGTCGTGGGATTTTCTCTTATTATTAATAGCAATTTTCAAGTTGTAACAAGACTTACATCAATTTCAAATGCTCGATTTTGTGATTAAAGTTACGCTGTGAAGTCATTCTCCCGGCAACAGCGCCCGCTAAAGCAAGTGTCGTTGCAATAGCCGGTTGTGCTCGTACTTCTCATCAATGAGTTTCGAAATATTTCGTTGTGCTAAGAGTTTACTAATTTTTAACCAGCGGATTAAATACAGAGAGCTATGGATTGCTATGGGTGGCTGAGGTTACTCAACGATTTTTTGAACACTGAAAACTAGCTCAGCAACGTTGACAATGGGCGGCAGCAACTCAGGAACCAAGAAACTCTCGGCGGCAGCAACTCAATCTTCAACAAACTCTCCGCAGCAGCAACTCAATCTTCTCTAGGCGGCGGCAAGTGCAACACTCAGCGAACATGGAAAGTGAAAATTTGAGTTACAAACTAAATTTCGATTAAGAAATTAACCTAATAACTAAGCGTGAGAAGGGTGTTTGTGGGTGAAACGTATTTAAATTTCAAAGTTTCCGATTTTAAATTTGACATACGTATTTGAAAATTCCCGGATCCGTTTCCAAAACCAAAAAACTGCTCGGAAACAGGTAAATTCTTTTAAACGGCGTTTCCAAAATTTTGAAACGGTACGGAAACGTATTTTTGCCGTTTCAAAGCCGTTTCGTACAAGTATCCGTATCTGAAACGGCGAACGGCGTTTATGAGGTTTAGGGTAGGCGTTTCCGGCAACTTAGCCTGGTACACAATAGACCATCCTTCTTTTAGCGTTATAATATTTCCCTTGCTGCTATTCCTCTTTGTCTTCGTTATTGCTCTTTCAGTAACAACAATTGATGGAGTAGTTGCAAGAGGGGCAAATGGGAGCTGAGCTTTAGAAGCCTGTGGGGTCTGTTTTGTTCCAACTGTTGATACCTTGGTCTTCGACAGCATAATGTCAAAATCCACACTTCCACTTTGTTCCATTTGAGACCTTGTAACATTCTCATCCACATCATTTTTATTTGGATCATCCTCAAGACCAGCTTCATCTTCATCTTTTTGTGTTTTTTTATTGTTGTTGGCAATGATATTTCTTGTATAAAAGACACATATATGTCCTGTGAAATATTTGTCTCCACATTTCCAACATTTCTCTTCCTTTTTTCCTTGATTACGCATTGGTGGGGGAATGTATTTGCTTGAATTTTCCATGGATGTTCTACTTGATTTTCCCTTGGCATAACTAATTGCTTTCTCATTTTTACAACATTTTTCATCTTCTCTATTATGGATTACTGCAGAAAAAATTTTAAGACCTGCAGAAAATTTTGCACATGACTTATCTAGGTGCTGAAGCTTTTCTTGAACTTTTCTAATCTGCTCAATTATTTTGGGATTTTCACGTAATGGCACATTATATGGTAAACAATGTGCTCGGGCTTGTAAACTACATTCGTAGGCTTGTAGAACGATGTTGTGTGCCATTGCTTTAACTTGTCCTTAATATGGCTCCGATACCACTGTAGCAGCGGAAGTTGTAGATTTGAATACTGTAGCAGCAAGATTTGTAGATTTGTAGACTTAATAGCAAAAGCAGCTTTAATTATAAAAATACACGAGGTATTTATAATAATAAATATTTATTAATATGATATGATATGAATAAGACATGATTGAATGATTACAATGAGGTCCTGCTTTTATACCTATGCAGGTGACCTTTCATGAACAGGCATGTCTTTTAGACATGCCTTTTCAGCTAACTTAATGACTACTTAACATAATCTTGATTGATTAGCTAGTAATTACATTTATTCTATTTTATTCTATTAATGACTATATTTAATACTTAAGTTATGAATTAGGTTCATAACATTCTTCCAGCTTGGATGTTTGACAAATACTTTCCTTCCATTGAAGTACACATCATATCCCTTGTCTTGCAACTGGGACACTGAAAGTAAGTTCATTCCCAACACTGGCACATGCAGCATATTCGCGGCCTGATGGCTATCTCCTACTTCTCTCTGAAATGCTATGGTCACTCTCCCTACTGGGGTACACTTCGTTTTATTTCCCATATTAATCTTGAAGTTCATTCTTTCTTCTTAATAGCTCGAGAAATATTCTCGTACTCTAGTGATACGGGTTGAAGCCCCGCTATCAATATACCAATCATCGATTGATGCAGAAGTCGACAAACAAGCAAATTCTTCTTCCAATCTGGAAAATAAATCAGAAATGTTGGGATCTTCCATCTTCTTCGTGTTATTTCTTTTCTCTAGCAGCCTCTGCAAAAAAACCAAAGATGAAAAAATCGCGATTTTTTCGGGCTGCCGATAATTTCGACGATTTTTTGAAATTATCGTTAGCGCGATATTATCGCGATAATTACGAAAAAATCGCGATTATTTTGGTAAAAATCGTGGGCCCATCAAATAGCAACCCTATAAGTTCAAAAATTGATTTTTTTTTTTGTCATTTTTGCAGCCCTCTCATTTTCCTGACACACCCTGTTGGCAGTTCATGGTAATGTTAAATTCTTAAAGTAAAAGTGATATTTCCTTTATTTTTCATTTTCATCCTTTCATACTTTTACTTAAATTTTTAACATTACCATGAAATGACTCAGGATGTTTAAGAGTGGTTTCGACCTCATTGGATTTCATATGGAGAAACTAGAATTTTAGATTTCACTCAAAATTCAGCAGACTTAATGGTTTTCAGGGTTTCATGGTTTGGGGATTTGCATTGTTTCCATTTGATTCTATTATGTGTAAGGGTGTGAGATTGGCATTTGATCAAGAGTATGAAGTCCTTTAAGAACCTTGATGTTGGTGGCATTGATTGTTGAACTTTGTTGATGTTGGTGGTATTGATTGTTGAACTCCCCTACTGTGGCCTTAACAAGAATGTACCCTTCACTCAAAGGAAAACCATTGGTTAGGCATGTTAATCTTTTTCTACCGCATTTTAAGGTTGAGCAATCCAAGTCTGAAGACTTTGAGCTAGATGATGTTTATGTATCTCTTGTTGATGATCCCATTTCTAGTAGCGATGAATCAATGATGAGTTTCATGAGGAGGAGGAGAAGGAGCAACAATAGGAGGAGGAGGAACAACAATAGGAGGAGGAGGAACAACAATAGGAGGAGGAGGTGACACCACCTACCCCTCCTACCAGTAGAGGACGTGGTCTACCTCCTTTAGCTCCTAGTGCTTCAGGATCTAGAGCACAACAGAGTCCATTGCCAGCCCCGCCAACTTCTTCGTCTAGAGGGAAAGCTGTTACATTTTCTCGCAAGAGGGGCAGAGGAAATCAGTAGTATAGGTTATTTGGTACATTCCTTTGTATATAACATTATGACTCATGATATGAGATACATTATTATATTTTTTGTTGATATTTTGAGGTTGAGTTGAGACTCAGGACTTAGTATTCAGGACAGGATTTAGTTTTATGTGTGATGTAGCACTAGACATGATATTACACATCTTATATATTAGTTTTTTTTTCATATTTATGTGTCCATGCATTTATTTTATGCTGTAGATGCTTTAGATATTAAAAAAATTGAAAAAAAATGAATATTTTTGTATGTGCCGATTTTTTCCCGATAATTACGATTTTTTTCCGATTTTTTCCCCTCGGCGATAATATCCCGATAGCGATTTTTTCATCTTTGAAAAAAACTATGTAATCCTTCTGGGGTTCGATTTGCTGCTAGTGCAGCACCACGGCTTCCCTTCAACGCAAATTCTTCTGCACCTTTGCCTAATCAAGCTCTGATACCATGTGATATATTCTAAATCAAAATCCAACTGCAGTGACTGATATTATTTCTTCTACTTATCAATCCAGTAACAAGTTATTCAGAGAAATTACTTCAACAAATATAGAAACTAATTCTACGGGCAATCTTGACAATTAAAATACTAGGACAATATAAAGAAATACAAGCACAAGAATGACACAATTATATTTGGACAAATGTCCCTGGAAAACCCAATGTGGGAAAAGCTATACAGCAGATGAGGGTTTTTTTTTTTATTCTTCGCCAAAAGTTCCTTGTACAAAGAATAATCAGCAGTAATGAAGAGAAATCTTTGTGATAACAATGGAGAAATTTTTCTCACAAATTTTGATGAGAACCTAATCTGTGAGAGGCATTGTTGCCTCCTCTGCGTGAGGACTGTGCAGTGTCGTGTCACTGTACTGCATTGTCCCTCTATTGCTTCTGCGTTGTCCCTTCTCTACACTACGTCACCAGCTCTTGCACTCTCGACTAATGCAAATACCCTCTCTCTCCTCTCCACTTGCAACTCTCCCTCTAAATCGATTTCTTCTTCCCGAAAAATCGATCTTACTCGCGCAATTAAGTATATGCCTAGTGTATTTTCGAAATGACCCTCAAGCTTCCTTAAATAATCTTCTAGTTGACATTCAACGGCTCAGATTAGAAGCTAATCAATGGCTAAGATCATTTCGGCTTGATCTTCACTTTCTTCTAAAAGTTACACCCACAGTTTAGATTAATACCCATTAATTATTTTAATTTCCTATGTTTAAACTTAGGGTCCCATTAAAAATAATTAATTTATTAAATAAAACTCTCTGGGTAGAATTTCCCCAAACAATTTTTGGGTTATCTAGAATACATGTCTCTAAGCCTCTCCACAAAATTTGAGACTTAGAGCACATCCGACGATATCCCAAATCAACAGATAAGTGCTCATTAGAATAGATCCTTGAGTAGGTTGCAAGGAAAACTATAAACTACCAGCGTATGTTACCTGAGACCACCAAACAAATGGCGTCTACACTTTTAAGACAAATAACACATGGGAATCAGACCACAGGGAAACAAAGATGGTTATCCTGGAGAGAAGTCAGGCTTAACAAGGAACAGGCAACAACCTAGCAAACATACTTAAGATCCACTCTGAAGCTTCTTTGAATCCAACTGGAAACCATGGGCCAAAGTATGGCTACAAAGTACTAGCCCAAGAAACTAGCGAAACTCTACCAATCTGGTCACAGCTAAAAGGCTATGGAAGTGTTACCTCTCAAACTAGCAGGAGACCCAAAGAGGGGTTCATATAAGGGCAACTGCTAGGTCAAGGGCAATGATGGAGACTTAGCCCACTGTCACCACAACTAACGCTCCCTGCTCTTTCTGGACTTTAACCGATGGGAGGAGTCTCGATGTTTTGGGAAGCCACTTATGAGGGATATATCAATGAACAGGTACGAAGTGACCCCGGAAACCCTTTCCCTAGGATAGAATAAAGAGTGAGACTTGCTTGCCTTTTAAGCAAGGGACTTGATCTTCTAGGGGAAGAGGTGTTTAGATTGGAGGGCGAGGATGAAGGGTACAATTGGTAGAGGTACTTCACAATCCCTAAAATCCTACAAGAACTTGGATTCCCAAATAGTCCTTGATTAATAATATTTAACAAGAAATGGAACCACACGGGACCAAGTGGACCCAGCGCAGGTTCGGGAATGGAATATAGCAACCAATGATGCTCCTATCTAGGACAAGCTGAGAGGAAAGGATCAAATAAGAATTTTCACTTCAAAAGGTCAAATTGATCCTGCCGAGTGCTAGCCTTGGGAAACACAGGGCAAAACTTGGTCCTAGAGCTAAGGCTTGATGTACCAGGAGATTCCATCGTCGGAATGGCCCAAATTCGGAGGAGAGCAAGTGGACCCACCAGCGTAGTTGCCTCTAGGAGATCAAAAGTTTCCTATGGCTAGATTCCCAGGAATTTGATGCCCTAGGACACCTAATGGGTCTAGACCTAGGAAAAATAAGAAAGGAGGCCCAGAAAGGCAGCTTCGTCCAATGTTAAGGGAAAGATAAGAAAAGTGACCTTCAAGCATTTATAATTCATACAAATGATGCAAGCTTATTGAGAAAAATGATCTCTAGGGCATTTCATTCATCTAACAATGACCCATACATAGAATAAGCTAACTAGACATATAATTCCACATTTCCATATGCAATAATTAGCCCTAATTATAGTGAAATCCAGCATTATGCAGCAGCAAGAAAAATAGCATCAGATTTACACCTACAATGTTAGAGAGTATATCCAACCATTATCTATTTGTACATAATAAGCTCCAAGATAGAAATAACCCAAATCCATACATCAAAATTCATCCATTATCCAAAAGTATCCACCAAGGAAAAAATGTGAGTTTCTCTTAAGAGAAAGAGATGCCAAAACAAGTGATGGTACAAATGAATGTAGCTAACATCAATTTATACCTCTCTTAGGAGTTCGAATTAGCCTATAAGCCTACATTAGCCCCTACTAAAAAAATAATGCGCAAATAAAACCCCTTTGTTGACAAGCCCACCAAACTAACTCATAAATGGAAAAATAAGCCTCTCAGGAGGTCAAATAATAATATGTGCATGTCGTGGGTCCCTCCAAAGGCTTAATGATATAAAGAAGTGCCATAATGATGAATAAATTCCTCGAAAAAAGGGGGTGGCTCCTTGCTCTCCAAGTAGCAGACATGTGGTGCTACTAGTGGATGTGGGGGCACATAAATGACCCCATGGTTCTCCATATGAGTTGAAGATGCATGTAGATCCTCTGCAAGGGTTCAAGTGATGGAATGAACGTTGCGATTACATCATACACATCCTAAGACACCTACCAAGAGTATGGGGCTCTTGTTGGGCATGTTGTACCGAGCACATCATCATCATACCAAAAGTGGATCATTACTAATCTCTGAACATCAATGGGGATTCATGGAGTGTTGTCTACTATTGTGGAAGCCCATGGCTCTCTACAGACCCTATATGTGCCAAATGAGCCCTTTGAGGTTAGGACCCCTTATAGGTAGACCTGTAGAAATTTACAGGGTAAGTTTCTTAGATCAAAAACCAAAGGTCACCGCTCACAAATAGATCACAGATTAGTACACCAGTATTTGACGTGGTTAAAGCCCTTAAAGAGGGAAACAGTCCACGGCCTGAGCCAACGCGGCCACTTCAGGCAATTTATTAATATAAAGAAAGAAAATTTACATAAGCTTCTCTCAATAACAGTTACCAGATAAAAGAAAATTTACATAAGCTTCTCTCATTAACGATTACAAGATAACTTACCCTCCATGCTCTTTAAATAGAGATCATGGACCAATCGGGTGTTAAGCCACGGATCAAGTGTCGGTAATACCGAGGAGAGAGTGAACCGTTGGATCACTACATATTGTGACCTTTGGATTATAAGTTACAAATGTACATAGTAAAGAACCACACTTTACCTAACTCTACGCTAGACCAAGTTATACTTAACTATTTCCTATGTGTCGGAATATCCTAACATCCCCCTTTAAGAACAACTTGGGATAGGATTGAAGGATTTACAAAGGTGACACAAAAGAAGACTAATTCCTGTGTAAAAATATCCTAACATCCCCCCTTAAGAACAACTTTGGATAGGATTGAAGGATTTACAAAAGTGACACAATAGGAGAAGAAAGGAGGCATTAGAGCCTATCCCCCCTTAATGATAACTTTCCTGAACTCCAAGCATAGATCGAAGTTTGGTAAACTTCGCTTCTGTGAGAGCCTTTGTAAAGATATCGGCAACTTGATCATTCGTTGAACAATACTGCACTTCAAGAACACGATCATGAGTGAGCTTTCTGATGAAGTGTATGTGGAGCTCAATGTGTTTCATACGCTGATGTTGAACTGCATCTTTACAGAGCTGAATGGCACTCTAATTACCACACCAAAGTGTAGTTGGATGTAGCTGATGAAGACCAAATTCAGACAGGATCTGACAAAGCCACATGGCTTCCTTGTTGGCTTCAACTGCACCATGATACTCTGCTTCTGCTGAAGAAAGAGAGATGACACTTTGTTTCTTACAAGACCATGTAATAGGTCCTGAACCAAGAGTGAATACATATCCTGCAGTAGACTTTCGATCATCAGGGTCACCAGCCCAATCAGAATCAGTGAAACCAATCAACAATGAAGATGCTCCTGCACTGTAATGAATCCCGGACTAAACTGTACCTCGAATATATCGAAGTATTATTTTAGCTGCTTTCCAGTGACTTTCATGAGGTTGGTGCATAAACCGAGCAACAAGACCAACGGCAAAGGAAAGGTCAGGACGGGTATGGGTTAGATACAGAAGTTAACCAACACGTTGACATTATAAGGTAGCATCAACTTCAAGGGTAGTACAAGTGACTGAAAGCTTGACTCCAAACTGAAAGGGAGAAGGGGTTGGCTTACAATCTTCCATGTGAAAGTAGCCTACAAGATCACGGGCATACTTGGACTGAGAAAGGGTAATCCCTTCTTTGGATTGCAAGACTTGAAGAACAAGGAAATAATGCAAGTGTCCTAAGTCTGTCATTTCAAACTTCTTTTTGAGGCTAGACTTCACATGGTTTATATGGTTGGGATCACTACCAGTAACGATTAGATCATCAACATAAAGAACAAGGATGATGAAGGACTTACTGTAGCAGCCGAATTCGTAATTTTCAATACTGTAGCAGAAGACTTGTATGCTTGTTGACTTTGATAGCAGAAATAGCTTTAATTATAAAAATACACAAGATGTATTTATAATAATAATATTTTATTGATAAGATATGACATGATTGAAAGATTACAATGAGGTCCCGCTTTTATACCCATGCAGGTACCTTTTCACGAATGGGCATGTCTTTTAGACATGTCTTTTCATTAACCTAATGATTATTTAACCTAATCCTAATTGATTAGCTAGTAATTACATTTATTTCTATTTATTCTATTAATAACTATATTTATTACTTTAGTTATGAATTAGATTCATAACATTGCCTCCTTCTTCGAAAAGCTTTGTCCTCAAAGCTATATTGTTGACATTTATCTTCATCTTTAATCGCTAATCATTTCAACTTATGTAATTTGACATGTTATCTTAACCTCGACAATTTTTTTCATTTCAGATTATCTGCTAAGAATGTCTTTAATCACTGGTAACTTCCTTGTATTTTGCAAACTGTTCTAAATCCATGTGATTTTTTTTTTTAATTTTTTTTTATTTTATTTTATTTTATTTTATTATTATTATTTTTTTTTTTTAAATCACATAGTACTTTCCTCTCTTTTTTTTCCATTAATTTAATTAATTAAATAGTGATTTTAATTAATTAAATTAATAATAGTTATAACAATAAAACTAATACGTATATATATACATATATATAGAAGTAACTTTATAAAAATCTATTAAAGTAACTTATAATTAAATTACTTTAACCATTTTTATAAAATTATTTTTGTTTATTTATTTTTATGACTATAGGTTCATTCAAATAATCATGTCCCTTCTCGTGTCCCTTTACTGCACATTCCATTTTAATGTGTGTGGTAATCCATAAAGAATAGTTTGCGGGCATTGAAGGCATAATCCCTTCCATATCCAGAACGACGGAATGGACAGAGCACCCGATTTTGAACTGGCTCGGTATTTGATCATGATTAATGACCATGAAATTAAAAAAAAACCTTGCTCTTTTGACAGTTTTCAAAGTCAAAATCAAACACCGCATAACATTATCAATATATCTAATCGACGTGTCGACATTTACTGTTTTCTCCAGCAGGTCTGTTTCTTTCTGCGTAATTTTTGTAAGGAATTCATTCATATGTGCCATCGAAGGAAATCCATCTATTATTGCCTACTCTTTTGAGGCCAATTTATTCTGCTCCTCTATGTAAGTTAACACAGTCACTGTTGAGTTTATGAGCTTCTCATGAACTTTTCGTTCCACCTGAACTTGCTCGTGATAATCAACACAGAGTTTCTCAGCCTTCGTCTGGTCCAATAAGTTGTACAATTCTTCTGGAAGCTTCTCGATTGGTTCAGACAACATATTGTCATACTCCTGGTTGAACTTAGGCAGATTCAAGACCTGTAATTTAGTAAATTTCATGTCGCTTTCCAAATCGTAATGTTCCACAATCCGCCCGCGCAGAGTGATGGAAAATTTACTGTTTGGCCGATGGAGATATAAGATGGACAAATAGGCTCGGAGTGAGTAACGAAATCGATCAGCAATGTGTTGTTGGTGCAGAAAATGGAATAATCTTTTTGGTTTAGGGTTTTCATCCGGAGACTTTCTGATCTGAATATCATCGCCCTGAGATTCGAAATCGAGCTTCGTCTCGCTATCTTTATTCCGCCATAAATTGTAAACAATGATCCGAAAGCCATGGTCTCCGATTTTAAACAACACGTCGAACAATTCTAGTTCTGTTGAATACGGAATGACATCTATATCATTATTCGTTGCACCCATTTGAATCAGGGAAACAGCCATTGTTTCATACTGTCCACTTGTTATTGATGTTAAGAATGTCTCTACTGCAGCCCATGTCCTGGGAGAGATGCGGCCAACAATACCAAAGTCAAGAAAGCCAATACGCCCATCACGAAGCAACCACAAGTTGCCTGCATGCACATCTGCATGGAAGGTTTCACAAGCGAGTAAACTCCCAAACCATACATTGAGAGCAGTAATTAAACTTGCTTCGGGAATAGAAACAAGTGATCGTATGGAATCCAGATCTGTCAGAGGAACACCATATAATCATTCCCTTGTCAACACTTGTTTTGTGCTATAGTAGTGGACTTTTGGGGCTGCTGCTTGTTTTGTGAGCCCTGTAGCTTCTAGGTAATCTCTGAACGACTCAATATTTGCAGCTTCCTTTTGAAAATCAACTTCTTCTAGCATTGATTTCCTTATATCTCCAACAATACCTACCAGCGATGCGCGGCTGACTTGAGGACTCAGAAACTCCAAAGTCCATGCAACAATGTACAGGAAATTAAGGTCTGCAATCAGAAAATCCTTAATTCTCGGCTTTAAAACCTTGATCACCACTTCTTGTTGAGAGCCTCTTAATCTGGCACCATGGACCTGCGCGATTGAAGCTAAAGCAATTGGCAACCGATCAATATATTCATAGATATTTTCCAATGGCTGCTTGAGCTCTTGTCGAAGAATAGCTTCAATTTCACGAAATGGTACTGCAGGGGTCTTGTCAAAACAGTTTTGGAATTACTCTACATACTCTGCTGGGAAAAGAGTTGGTGTTGAAGCTATAAACTGGCCCAATTTAATATAGGTTGCGCCCATACGTTCAAACAATCGTCGTAAATAGGTAGGACTGAGCAATCCGAACTGTAGTCTAGATAAAGTATCCCCAGAGGCATTTGCACTCTTCGATATTTCAGATAGCCATTCGCTACCAACAACCACTGTTGCTTGAATTCCTTGTGCTAGTCGTATAACTCCCCTAGGCCCAGTATTGACAGAAGTTTGAACAACATCATCAAGACCAGCTTCTGGAATGTTTTCATCTTGCAAATTATAAATAGTATCAGTAACCTCTGTTTTTACTGCAGGTGGTATTACACTTGTTTGAACCGTCAAAGAACTATTCTTGGTAACTTGTTTAGTGTCACCTTGGGAATTTTCTTCTTTTTCTTCATATACCCAACCAGATTCGGAATTTGAGTGGTTTCCTTCTTGATTTTCAAAATAGCCTTCTTCTAATTTATCTTTATCTGCATCAGCATGCTCTTCATCTTTTTGTGTTTTTTTACTATTGCTGGCAATGATATTTCTCGTATAAAGTGCACATTTATGTCTTGTGAAGTATATGTCTCCACATTTCCAACATTTCCCTTCTTCTTTACTTTTATTACGCATTGGTGGGGGAATATATTTAGTTGACTTTTCCATGGGCGTTTTAACTGATTTCCCCTTATCATAACTAACTGCTTTCTCATTTTTACAGCATTTTTCATCTTTCTGTTTCTCATGTTTTTCTTTTCTATTACGAGAAATTTTTTTAAGATCTGCAGAAATTTTTTTAAGCTCTGCAGAATTTTCTTTTAAACAGTTTGTGATTTCTGCCCAAGAATTCTCTACTTTCTGAAGCTTTTGTTGAGCTTTCCTAATCTTCTCAATTATTTCTTCTCGTAATGACACATAGTGTGGTAGTTTATGTCCATAGGCTTGTAAACTACGTTCGTAGGCTTGTACAACAATGTTATGTGCCATTGCTTCAACTTGTCCCTAACTTGGCTTCAATATGGCTCCGATACCACTGTAACAGCGGAATTCGTAGATTTTGAATACTGTAGCAGTAAGATTTGTATGCTTGTAGACTTGATAGCAGAAATAGCTTTAATTATAAAAATACACAAGATGTATTTATAATAATAATATTTTATTGATAAGATATGACATGATTGAATGATTACAATGAGGTCCCGCTTTTATACCCATGCAGGTACCTTTTCACGAATGGGCATGTCTTTTAGACATGTCTTTTCATTAACCTAATGATTATTTAACCTAATCCTAATTGATTAGCTAGTAATTACATTTATTTCTATTTATTCTATTAATAACTATATTTATTACTTTAGTTATGAATTAGATTCATAACACTTACCCACTTTCTTGGTGTAGACAGTGTTGTCAGAACAACACCTAGAAAAGCCATTATCTAAGGGAAAGTTATCCATTTTGGCATAACAAGCTCGAGGAGCTTGTTTGAGACCATAGAGAGACTTCCTAAGGTGACAAACAAGGCTAGAGTCATTTTGGATAAATCCAGGGGGTTGTTCCATGTAGATTTTTTCATGTAAATCCCCATGTAAGAAGGCGGATTTAACATCCATCTGATGGACTTCCCATTTAGAGGCAACAAGGGAAAGAACAAGGCGGATAGAATTTATTTTGGCAACAGGGGAGAAGGTTTCAGTATAGTCAATGCCTTCAACTTGTGAAAATCCTTTAGCAACAAGACGAGCTTTATGTTTATCCACTTTGCCATCTAGTCCAAACTTTGTTCTGTAAATCCATTTGCATCTGACAAGTTTTCTTCCCTTTGGAAGAGGAACAAGATCCCAAGTATCATTGGCCAATAAGGAACGATATTCTTCATTCATAGCGTCATCCCAATCTGGATGACCTGAAGCTTCTTGAAAGGTGTCTAGATCAGGATTTTTTGAAACTTGAACCAACAAGCAAGAGGCTCTTTCGAACTCAGAATGTGACGACATCAATCTGCAGGGTCACCTACAAGAGAACTTGCTGCATCTCGAGTAGAGCGAACCCATCTTGGAAGCTGTGGAGTTTAAGGAACACCTTCAAGAGGTGGAGGAGGATTGTCATCCTCGTTGTCGTCATCTGAACTAGAAGGAATGTTATCAAAAATAGAATAGATAGAGAGAGGTGGCACATATGTCGAATCAGGCTCGCAAGCCAAAGGTGGCACACCCATCGAACTAGGCTCACAGGCCGATATATTTTCATCAAATTTTACATCTCTTCTAATGATTACATTTTTGGATTTTGGTTGAAGACGTCTATATCCTTTGACATCTTCAGAATATCCAACAAAAATGCATTTTTCACTCTTAGCTTCTAAGGCTTTATGTTTCGCATCTGGAATATGGGCCCAAGCATCACTTCCAAAAACACGAAAGTGACTTACATCTAGTTTGATTGAGCTTCGGGCTTCTTCTGGAGTTATATTCCTTAAAACCTGAGTAGGAGTGCGATTTACTATGTAATTTGCATAGTTAATTGCTTCTGCCCAAAAATTGAGACCAAGTCCTTTAGATTGAAGCATACAATTAGCCATTTCTTTTAAGGTGCGATTCTTCCTTTCAGCTACACCATTTTGTTGTGGAGTATATGGAACAGTATGTTGCAATTGAATGGCATGCTCAGTGCAAAAGTTGATAAATTTGTTGTTAACATATTCTCCTCCATTGTCTGATCTTAACTTAAGAATTGGATGTCCAAATTGTTTCTCAACAAAGGCCTTAAAGACCAAGAACATGTTAAAAACTTCACTCTTGAGTTTTAAGAAGTATACCCATGTGCGTCTGGAAAAATCATCAATGAAAGTTAAGTACTTGCAACCAGAGAAAGAAGCAACAGGAAGTGGACCACATAAATCATTGTGCACAAGCTGCAAAGGGGCTTAAGCGTGCCAAGAGGCACATTTGTCAAAACTATCCCGATGATGTTTTCCGAATACACATCCGGAACAAACACCATCTCGGCAAGATACCATAGGAAAACCTGTCACCATAATTTCTTTACATAGAGTTTGAAGAGAGCAATAGTTTAAGTGACCAAATCGCTCATGCCAAAGTTTGTTCATTGCATCATTATGAGCAACAAAAACAGAGGGAAGACATGATGAACCAAAAGTTGTCAAACTTATACAACCTTGTGGAATCATCAGCAATGCCAGTAGCTAAAATTTGTCTAGCATCTTTGAGGTCCTTAATTACAACATCATGAGGTGAGAATTCTATTGTTTTCCCTTCACCTGAATGAGTTCTCTGATAAACAGATAGAAGGTTGCACGACAAGGTAGGAACACATAATATATCATTAAATTGACCATTATCTAGATGAATGGTTCCGGACCCTACAACACTGAGAGATCTATCATCACCAACATAAATATTTTTGGTGTTACAATCATTTAAAGAAGAGAACATGGCTTTATTTTTTTTCCATGTGGTAAGAGGCTCCAGAATTAATGAGCCACTCACGAGAATGAGAAGAAGTCGATACATTTAATGCATAACCAGATCTTGACGCTTGACAACCACAAGCAGAAAGTGCCATTCCTGAAGATGAAGGTGAAGAGTTCTCCAAATTGATGTTGTGTTTCTTCATTACTGCTTCTAAGGCTTCCATCTTCTTAAAACATTTGAACTATATATGGCCATCACGATTACAAAATTTGCAATGTCTATCTGTCTTCTTCCCTTTGTTTTTATTTTCCTTATCATTTTGTTGAGTTGCTCTTTCAGTTTGCGGCTGAAATGGCTTAAGACCCTTGTTTGGTTTAGGACCATTCTTATTAGGATGCTGCTTCTTAGGATTCTTTTGATATGGTAGCTAATGGGAAGGCTTTCTTAGAAGAGTTTCCCATATTAATAAGACGAAGGTGTAAGAGTTTTTCTTGTTCTCTTATCAAATAATCGCAAAAGGCATCAAAAGAGGGGTTCTTGTAGGTTGTTCCTTGAGAAATGATGGCTTCTCTAATGGAATGGAAGGTGGAAACAAATACAGAGTATGCAGGGCCAAGCTTAGCAAGAATGGAATAGATTAGGCTACCATCTTCCTTTTTGACCATACAACCTTCTAAAAGAAGTCTAAGGGTCTTGAATTTGGACAAAAAATCTTCAATAGAGGAGAAATTATTGGGGCCCAAAGTAAGCAACTCATTTTCAAGCTGGTGGGCTCGGATTTCATTTTGAATGCCAAAAACAGTATATAGCTTTTTCGGGGCTGCATCAGGGGTGTCAATTTCTAGGATATGAAATCGAAGATCTTGAACAATGAACATTCCTATCAACCCTCGTGCTTAATCTTTTTTATTTTCCCATTTAGCGGTTTTTTCTCCATCGGTAGGTTTAGTTTCTTGTCCTATGGCTATTCTATAAAGCCCTTTACTTCTAAGTATATCTATCATGTGGGGTAGCCATTGAAAATAATTGGTTCTATTAAGAATAACCGAGCATGCACTTCCCATTTTTGTTAAAAAAAACTGAAGCTGAAAAGGCTGAAGCTAACTGCTCCAATGGAAAGATCTTGAAAAATCAGGCCGATTCAAAAAAAAACGACTTCCGAATGAAGAAGTTATGCCTTTTTGGAAAAAAAAAAGTATTATAGATGTCGAATAGTTACAGGAACAGTTGAAATAGTTAAGTATAACTTGGAAACCACCTGCAATCTTATATAAGATCCAATGCGTCCCCTAGGCTTCCAATACAACCAATCCTTAGAATAATCGTGTAAAAGAGTTTACAAACCATGGATAACAAAATGGGCACTTCACATTGGCATGTCCTTCCATAATGGGCTTTGGCATGTCCTAGTGTCCCCAAGCTCCAAAGGGGGTTAACCAAACACCTTATTGTGTGGTTTCAGCCCTTGAAGGGGATAATATGACCAAGGAACATTCCTCTAATGGGGGTGGAAAATGATAAATAAGTGAGGTGGAGTAGGGGATGAGAGGGGCAATCCTGGGCCACATATTGGGGCATAGGGACACCTAGATAAGGGGAAGCCCACACTCGGGTATATAATGTATAGGAGGGAGCAATCGTGGTACATGAGGTGCCCTGGCCTTGATTTTTCTACCCTTATTTATATTCATTTTTCCTTTTATGAATTTTCTCTAATTAACTGCTCGGGGCTCAAAGGACAAGAGCATGATGTGTAAGACATAGCAGCGATTACCCCCTTTATGGTAGGGCGGTTCATTTCCCTACAGGGGTTGGGACAATCATGGGTTCCTGAATGATAAGGAGGCTCATCTAGGGCCTATGGAACCAGGGTGATGACCATGGATGGGATAGAGCTCATGTGATGGCTTTTGCCCATGTGCTAATTATTGTTGTCCCGCCCATCTTTTGCATTTTGGGGTATAATTTCCTGTTAAGTGTGACCAATTATGTTTTTTCTTTTTCTTTTAGCTACTTCAACCTTCGGGGCATCATTCTAGGCATGACCCAAGGTGGGGGCAAGGGAATAAGGAATTTGCCCCCATGTGGACCCAGAGAGACAATGTGTACCCAAGTGGGAGAAATGATGAATGCGGGTATAGTGAGTGGAAAGGGAGTAATATATGCGGATAAAGGGACGGGACACACACCCAAAGTCGGGGTTTCCCAAGTAGTACCACCCTAGAACCAAATGGTCAATAAAGGAGATTCCACAGGACTAAGATCCAGGGTAACATACAAAAGAGATCAAGGGGGCAGGAGCACAGGCTAAGTCCACTCTTTCCGCCAAATCCCACCATCAATTCATGCCCATAAGTATCATGATAAGTAAACTCAATACTAAATTACCAAATGACAAGACATACCTTTAGATTCAGGAGACCCACCTTCGAACATACGATCAATACAGGTGGGCAAGCGACCACATGGTTGGCTTAGGTGGCGGAGAAATAGCACAATGAGATAGAAGTAGGCTGGAAGCATTTACTGGCTGTCGCTGAGGTCCGTCATGGAGAAAAATTTCTCCTAGGGATATCACCCACGAAGTGGTGGGTAACATCTGGCTCCAACTAGGATGTGATCTCTCGAAGAAGTGGACAAGGCTACTCAAGCAGAGGTCACGAGAACTCCAGCAATCTCTTGGTCACCGTAGACCTATTATCTGCACATGTCAAAGATCAAAACCACATGACAACATGTTTTTCACGGTGTCTTATGATCACCCATGTTTAATGTCACCTCATAAAATCAACAAGTAATAAAATATGCAATTTTAATCTAAATGCAGCTAATCTACATGAGAAATATCATATGAGGTTAGTTTAATGGAACAATCATGATGCAATGCATCCTACTCTAATATGCATAATATACAATATCAAGTGCAAGGTGTAATCATAGATCCAATGCAACCATCATATCAACTGATTAATACAAGAATGCATGTTTCCATGATTCTTTCTGCAATGGAACCAAAAAAACAAATGGGAATAATAATATGAGGGGCCACTATGGCGGGAGGTGGGAAAACAAGAGACTCATATGCCATAGAAAAGAACCCTGGAAGAAGGAAAAGACACCAACCGAGAGGATTGAATTTGGTCCCATCTAACCATTAGATGGAAAATGTCAATGATCGGGTACATGAATCTTTGATGAAGAACTATTTCGGGCTTATCATCCTTAGGGTAAGGAGTAAATGACTCAAACATATTTAGGACGATATTATTTTGGTCAATGGGAAAACAAGAAGTGGATTCATCATTGTATTTGGGGAAAAACCATGATTCTTGTTCTTCCGTAGGGGAAAGCAACTCTTAAACAAAACTAGGGGAACAAACTTGATAACAAACATCCATTTCGAGGCAAGCACACATAACAAGGGGTTGGATGCTCAAACATGAAGAAAAACCCCTTATCGGTGGCATGGCTAGAGGGAGCTCCTTCCCCAACTTCCTTTACATTAGAGTCATCAAAATTACCCACAATTTTGGTGGGCTCTTCTTTGATTGAATCGTCTTGGAACATAAAGAAGAGAACCTTCCAATCACCAAGAGGGGCTTCATAAGGACCAACACTATTGCTCAGAAGGGGTGGAGTATCTTATTCTTTGTTGAGCTCATTCTTATGGATCTGGGATACCATGGGATCTTCATAGTCATACCCAATTCCCCAATCAACAGCCCACAAGTCACTCATAGATTCTTCATTTATTTGACTATCATGATCCTCCTCAGCACCCTCCCATTCTTCACTATACACTTCGTCTTGGCTAGGATGCCATTCATTCTCTTCTCTGGATGAGGAGAACTTTTCCTCCTTCATTCGTTCACAAAGAATGATGTCCAAGGTATTTACTAAATGATTTTAATGGAATGCTTCAAGCAGAAGGTCATCGATAGCACTCTTTTTGTATTCATGCTTCATATTATGGAGCTTTTTCGATTGCTTCTAATAGCATGAGAAAATCTCTTGCGAGTTATATGTAGCCATCAACTTCTTGCAAGACTCCTCATATTCCATCATCCATTCTTGCAACACCTGAGGGCTCTCGAGGTCGAGATCTTCTTCAGTATCGTTAGGGGATATGCTTTCCAATTCATGTGTCTCTTTTTCGGTATTATCCCCAAGGTATCCATCAATTACTTGATCTTGATGATTTGGAGAAGGGTCAAGACACTCTTCCTCAAGCCCAAAAACACATTAAATGACCTCTTGCTCTTGAAGGGCCACGTCCAACATTTGGCATACGTCTTCATGAGACTGGAAACCCAGTCCTTCATCCAACAAGAAGTGCGTAGTCAACATCGAAAGAGAAAGAATGCTTTTAGGTCTACATAATTCAAGCCAATCAGTATGGGGGGCAATGGATAAGACAAACAATTCCATTTGTTCACAAGGTTGATATATATTTTGCTTTGAAAGATACTTCATGAACCTTACCACATGATTAGCTGGGGAATGTGGATGCCCATCAAATGTTGCCATATTCTTCATGGATTTTGATGAGGGATATTTCGGGACCCCTGTCATATCTATGGCAGGAAAATATGTGGTCAACACCTTGTTGGGTCCTTGATGACATGGGAGTCGCCAAGGTGAATGAAATTGCCTTGACTAGTGCTTGCTTCACCCTACAAACATTGACCTTAGAGATCAATGAAGAACTAGGGCTTCGTTCTTCCAATGGAGTCGCCAAGAATGATATATCAATATTGTCGTATCGAGAACCAGACACACGTGTCATCCCCGACAATGGTGCTAGAAATGTTACCACTCAAACCAGCAGGAGACCCAAAGAGGGATTCCTATAAGGGTAACCGCTAGGTCAAGGGAAACGATGGAGACTTAGCACACTGTCACACAACTAAGGCTCCCTGCTCTTTACAGACTTTAACCGATGGGAGGAGTCTCGATGTTTTGGAAGTCACTTATGAGGGGATATGTCAATGAATAGCTACGAAGTGACCGCGAAAACCCTTTCCATAGGATAGAATAAAGAGTGAGACTTGCTTGCCTTTTAAGCAAGGGACTTGATCTTCCAGGGGAAGAGGTGTGAGGATTGGAGGGCGAGGATGAAGAGTACAACTGGTAGAGGTACTTCTTGATCCCTAAAATCCTATAAGAACTTGGATTCCCAAATAGTTTTTGATGAATAATCTTTAACAAGAAATGGGACCACACGGGACCAAGTGGACCCAGCCCAAGTTTGGGGATGCAATATAGTAACCAATGATGCTCCTATCCTGGACAAGGTGAAGGGAAAGAATCAAACAAGAATTTTCACTTCAAAAGGTCAAATTGATCCTGCCAAGTGCTAGCCTTGGGAAACACAGGGAAAAACTTGGCCCTAGAGCTAGGGCTTGAGGTACCAGGAGATTCCACCATCAGAATTGGCCCAAATTCAAAGGAGAGCAAGGGGACCCACCAGCGCAGTTCCCTCTAGGAGATTGATGTTTTCCTATGGCTAGATTCCTGAGAATTTGATGCCCTAGGCAACCTAATGGGGCTAGACCTGGGAAAAAGGGGAAAAAGTCTAAAAATAGGGGAAATTGACCACCCTTTTGTGAGGGACTAGTGCCTAATTCACATGGGGATTTGGAATCAAGGATGATAATGAATAAGAATTTGGTTTGTTGTTCAAGGAGGCCCAGAAAGTCAGCTTCGTCCAAAGTTAGGGGAAAGATAAGAAAAGTGACCTTAAAGCATTTATACTTCATACAAATGATGCAATCTTATTGAAAAAAATGATCTCTAAGACATTTCATTCATCTAACAATGGCCCATACACAAAATAAGCTAACTAGACACATAATTCCACATTTCCATGATGTAGTAATTAGCCCTAATTATAGAGAAATCCAGTAGCATTCAGCAACAAGAAAAATAGCATCAAATTTACACTTACTATGTTAGAGAGTATATCCAACCGGCAACAATTTGCACATAAGAAGCTCCAAGATAGAAATAACCCAAATCCATACATCAAAATTCATCCATTATCCAAATATATCCAACAAGGAGAAAATGTGAGTTTCTCTCAAGAGAGAGAAATCCCAAAACAAGTGATGATACAAATGAATGTATCTAACATCAATTTATACCCCTTTTAAGAGTTCGAATTAGCCTATGAGCCTACATTAGCCCCTACTAATAAAAATAATGTGCAAATAAACCCCTTTGGTGACAAGCCCACCAAACTAGCTCATAAATGGAAAAATAAGTCTCTCAAGAGGTCAAATAATAATATGTACATGTTAGGGGGCCCTCCAAAAGCCTAATGATATCCAAAAGTGCCATAATGATGAATAAATTCCTTGAAAAAAGGGGGTGGCTCCTTGTTCTCCAAGTAGTGGACTTGTGGCGCTCCCAATGGATGTGGGGCACATAAATGACCACATGGATCTCCATAGGAGTCGAAGATGCTTGTAGAACCTCTATAACTCATGCCAAGAAGCATCTTCCTTGGATAGGAATGATACTTAATCAAATACAACTTGCTCAATGCCCTGCTTCCACCTCACTTCTTGACAATTAGAGTACCATTGAGCTTATTCGCAATTTAGCGAACCATTAGATGTCCAAACACATGATATTCGGATGCACTACATTTGACATCTCAATGCTTAGGGGGAAATTGTGCCAATCATTTTCCTTCTCTAGATCAGCTAACCAATATCTTCACAAAATCTCTTCTTATGGACACATATTGGTAGAAGCCACACATCAATAAGAGGAAAAACATGATATATTGTAATGGCTTATTTCCATTGCTCGTTTTTCAAATTAAGGGGGGCGTGTTGAGATCATGTGATTACTCTTCACTTGAGGCCATGTGTTGATCCATTATATTGATTATAGGTTTATGAAGCCTACTCATGGGTACCTAACTAACCCATTTATTGTACTTTATCTATTTAACCAGGTCGTTCAACTCAATATATGGTACCATTAAGAAGGGAAGCATGATGTATTGTAATGGCTTCTCTCCATGGCTCCCTATTCAAATTAATGGGGCACATTGAGATCATGTCATTACTCTTCACTTGAGGACATGTGATGATCCATTGTATCGATTATAGCTTCATGACGCCTACATATCAGTACCTAACTAACCCATTTATTGTACTTTATATATTTGAATAGGTCGGCCTAGTCACCCTCATAATGTGAAAGTTTCAAAACGGAAACCCTACTGCAATATCTAGATCTACTTCACCTACTTGTTTATTAACATTAACAAGTTATTTAACTGAAATATTTAGAAAAAATATTAAAGCAGACACTAACTGCAGCCATCTACAGATCATTTACAGAACAATGCACACATGTGACAAGAATACACACGATTTTTCGAACAAATGTCCCAGAAAAACCCAATGCGGGAAAACCGGTGCAGCAGCTCTAGAGGGTTTACATTATTATGCAAAATCTGAATACAACAATCTGGGCACCAGACACGATAGGACCTACGAAGAAATTACACAGCAATAAGTGCCTTTCACTCGGAGACGGAAGATATGGTTATATCACACCCTCAAACGGGATAGATCACGAGCCCCTTCTGGCCCACTGGAACCCTCAGCGTTGCCTCTGCAGCCTCTACGTCAGCCCTTAACTGGCCAGCATCACCTTGACTCGTGTTGCGCTGCCCCGGCTAGGACTGCATCACCCTAGCTGGTGTTGCGTTGGTTGCGTCTGCGTCACCCTGATTGGGCTTACGCAACCCCTATGCAGTCTTTGCATGGAGCTGGTTGAACTGCACCCTCCTTACTGGCTTTGCGCTGACTAGTACTCACTGCCCCTCTGTCTTGTTGTATTCTCGGCCTTGGATCAACTCATATCTCGCCGATCTCTGCCCCTCACTGCACTGCAACTCATTTCAAATTTCTCAGCCAAACCCCGCCCAGAAATTCGACTTAGCTTCAGTGCTCTACCAATGTGTGTGTGTCTCCAACTGACCCCAAGCCTTTCTCTTACACTTTTCCCATTGAAACATCAACAGTCGTGATCTAATCTCTAATCGACAGCTCGGAGTAAAAGACTGCTTGATCTGCATCACTTAGAACATTTCATCACGTGTTTAACTAATGCACTTTAATTTTTCTAATTCCCTAAGTTAGACTTAGGGTCCTCATTAAAAAAATTAATTATTTTAATATCTCACACACGAGATGAAATTTCTCCAAACGCTTTTTGGGTTTTGGAGGTCTTGTGTGTCTTAGCCCTTCCACAAAATCTCAAGGCTAGAGCACACCCAATGCTACCTCAAAATCTCAACACATAATGCTTGTACCCAAACCCTAAGGGATGTGTACACTCCCCATTTGTACAATCACATTCCTGTGAATTCATTCATTTATTGTCAAAGGAAACCTCAAAACAATTTACTCTACATGTGGCATTTCGCTCTATTTGTGTTGTTGAATGTCCTTGGATAAAGATATGGTCTGTGAACATCGTCCATGTGATCTAGATTAGGGGCTGTAATAAATTTGTTGGCTTAATGATTGGAAAACCCATTTGTAATGCTCAAGTGTCGGAATCCATTTTCAGAGGAAGACCACGGTTGAGAAAAGAACTACAAGGACAATGTTTTAATCCACCAGGGAGCAGTTAGATAAGTCTCAATCTAGTAAATTTCAACTCAGGCAACAGGCTAAAGAACCGTATTAACTTTCATGTGACAAAAATCATTTCCCACTCTAAGCCCATCCAAATAGCTTGTTTTTGTCCTTGTTACAAATTACTAAAACCTGGCATATTAAAACATGAGAATGGTACCACCATAACCAAAAACTAGCAGAAAACTCTCTTGCAACGTACCTATGTTTAGCATGTGAAGATCGTCAAATAAATTACGATCATCGGTAAATCCACCAAACACAAACAAATGCTTTCCAAGGGATACTGTTGCATGGCCTGCTCGAGGTGCTAATATCTGGCCAGTTGTGTTGAGCTCTTTCCACACAAGTGTATCTGCAAATAGAAAACTCCACCTATGAAATTTCATTTAAGTGCATGAACAGGACACTCATTTTCATATCACCAGTAACCAAAAAAAAAAAAACACTGGGTGCATGTGTCTGCAAATGGAACCAATACATACAATATATTCATTACATACAACACAATCAAACCGACTACAGAATAAACATTCATGTTATAAGAAGATAATATCTTCCAAGGATATTATGTAATAAGGTAATACAAGTCAAACAACTCCCCAATTCAATGTGGTCACCAAGGAAACTTGAAACCAAACTAGCATAGATGTTGTAGATTGCAATAGTCCAGATCTGTATGTATTGAGCCACAGTATCTTGAAAGACATTAAATTCCAAGATGTAAGTGAAATACACAGCCCCAGAACAAAGATAAATGTACTTAAAATAAAGAAAATGTAGAGAAAATTTTAAGAATTCACATGTCATGAACAAAACATTCAGGCAGCTGACAAAAGAGAAAGGAGGCGAAACAAACAGACATGGACAAAATGGGGCATATAGAACAATCAGATCCTAATGCATTTGAAAAAGAAATACATTTTAAATAGCAGTGCCATAAGGAAAAAAAGACAATAGAACTATTGCAAGCCATGCATGTGAATAATTACACCCAATGGAAATTTACCAGATATAATCAGCAACTCCATATTTTGTGGCTGTGAAAACACTTGACACTAGAGGGCTATACTTGGTTATTCCAAATAAAATATCTTTGACTGAATGTAAAAATTTCTGAAGCACAAAGCAACCATCAAGTTCACCTCTCACATTTAGTGTGATTTTATAGTGTCATGTTATGTCTAACAATTCCTACAACCAAAAAAAGTAGAACACATGGAAATTGGATAACCCAACTATACCAACTTGCAATCCGCACAAGAAATAAAAAGAAAAGACACATTTAAACACAAGTGAATAGATTCAAACCATAAATCAAATTTCTATATTGGATTCATTGAAGCTGTTGAGGATTAAAAGGTATATGAAATAGTAGTACAAATTCATAGGCTTGAAAGTTGAGGAATGAAATGAATCTCGACCAATTTGCTAAAGGTTAATTGAAAGAGAATCTCAATGACATTATTAACAATGCTCACAAATACTCCTGATGACATATGAAACTTTCTATGATGCATTTACCCACTTATCATGCTTAAGAGAGAGCTCTTAATATTCCCTAATAAGACGACCCTTCACAGATTTATGACACATGTCAACCTTCCTCATCTTCTGCAACATGACTAATACTCCATGATATATTCATAAGAAAAATACTACCCCAACATTATTCCACAACTTTGTAATATAATGTGACATGTATTTTCTTAAAGTTGTATTTGCATACTCACACACACAAACCCATTCTTGAATATAACACGAAAATATAAGTCAGTCAATGTGTGACTGACATGTGACCATATTAATATTATAATGTTGAGAATAGACTGTACACCACCATAACCAAATCTGAGAGCAATATAACTGTACTAAGGGATGAGTACTTGACAGAGTGAAAAACTTGCTGCAACATGTTCATGTAATTGTGTCATTTATGCAGTTGCGCCCATGTATAACCAACATAGGATTCTATATAACAATGCATTGAGGAATAAGTAACTTGCGAGAGTGGTATATGTATTGTGTATATCTGATAGACAACCTTAGGGCCATGTATATGTAATTGTTGTGGTAACAATAAGGTACGAGACATTTATTACCCACTCCAAAACTATGCTTGTGCTATTACGTATGTTCAATATAAATTTCCTACATGGCAATATCGTATCAAAGCTAATCCCTATCTTGGAGGCTGTTAAGGTTGAAGAGGTCAAAGCCACATATACCAAATTTAGAAGTAGACAAGCGAAGAGATGATACACAATGGAAAGATTGAACCTTAGAAAAAGGAAAAAATGTGCTGAGCCACATTACAATGGCAGCCAGGCAAGACAAGTGCATTAATATGGCACCACACAACCTGCGTTTTTTTAATTTGAAAGTGAAGTAAAAGGCTTTCTAATTTATATATTTCCCTAATATTCAACATCGAAAAACAATGAAAGTAGAAATTTTAAAAATTTAGAAAGAAAAAAAAGCCCTGAAAGGCAAGGAAGAGGGACCCACAGCCATGGAAGTCAGAGACCAGAGGTAGTAGAAGGAGAAGCAATTAAATGGATCGATTAGACAAAATTCTAGATGTTTCAGAGAAAACCATTAGGCTGGAATGAAAGGAAATAGGGAGGCAATGTGTGAGAGCAACAGACTAGACACATATAGCAGAAGAAATTTAATGAGATGCACAAATAGCACACCCAAAATTTACAGACAAGCACTATAACGGGGAAGAATACATGGCAGAAACCAATTGAACAGCACCAGCACCCCGTAAATTGACTGGCAAACCCATATTTAGCAGACCCACAATCCAGTAGCAGACACCCTAAAAAGGAGAGAAACAGTACCAAAACTCACAGAAATATTCATATAGATTTATGTAGAGAAGCAGGCCCAGAATTCTAAGCATGCTTGAGCAGACCTGGTGCAGAAGAAACACATAGGCTCTGAATGTGATGCTGCGCATGAAATTTGGACAGAGAATAACCTGTGAGATCATTCACAGATCTGCAGAAGCAAGAAAAAAACAAATTTCAAGGGAAGCTTTGTTTTGCAGTTGGAAGAAAATAATGCTTTCAACCATTCAAAAACGTGTCCAACCAATATTTAGATATTTTCTATCAAGCAGAGTGACAGTTTCCAGACAAAACCAACATGCCCTAAAGGATAATCCCTTTAGAGGAGAAGATCAGGGAGAAAATCTACAAAGGAACAGCATGGTAAGATTCCCTATAAAGCAGTAGTTGTGGCAGATGTGGTAGTAAGACCAGATCAAAATAAATATGGCATAAAGGTCAACAACCTGTAGAACCAAACAGAAATTTGTGTGGAAAAGGCTAAGCCCCGATTTTTAAAAAATTTAAAGAGTTAAAATGCAGTCCGTTGATAAATGCAAAAAAGGTTAGTATTTAAAGGTGGAAATGAAGTTTTAAACCTTAGAAATTAAAAGCTAAGTTACCAGGATTTGGATACGGATCTGGATTTGTGTATGGATTCATCAATTTTCTGAAAAACATACAAAACGCATTAATATATTTTTTAAATAAAAATTATATATTTTATAATATATAACTTATTTATATTTGTAATATGCAGTACTCATATAATAATTAATATATTAAATTAACAAACAGAGAGACAGTTTATCAGCTTTAAATAGTTAATAATTATTAAGCAAAAATAGTTACTGTTATTAACCTATTTAAAATTAATAAACACACACACACACTGATATATATATATATATATATATATATATATATATAGTCAATATACATATATATTACAAATTTTATATATGTGTGCGAGTGTGAATTCATATATGTCAATTGGGATTATGTCGGGTGGGTGGGTGTGACGAATACAATTTATATAAAAATAAAATAAATGAGTGAATAAATAATAATCATAATTATAGTTCCCCCAATCGAGGTGTGTGCAGAGCCCCTGCCAACTTGGGCTCGCGGCAATGTAGAAATTTGATAACCCAACCGTGATTTTCAGTTTCTCCTTATTTCTCCCATATAGTTAAATGCCCATTCCCATAGCCATACATTCAACAAGCTGAAAAAATAAATATTTTCTGAAAACACTAATTCTGGAAATTTCACAATGCTGAAATGCAGAAATAAAAACTCAGAAAATAAATCAGCCACACACAGAAATTTTGACATGCTGATTTTTTGTCAACTTGACCCTGGAAAACCCCCCTACAACTCTTGGGGAAAACCAGTTCGAAAGTTTCTCTTTATTTTCTGAATATTGCTTTTACAGTGAGACAGAAATTACATAGCGAAAAAATTACAGCAACCTCATAAATGTACTTATCTCGAAAACCGTGCAAAACTCCACCTCGACTTTCATGCCAACTCAAAACAGAAATTATCAACAGAAAGTATAACCTTAAATGTTGTACGGACAGCACCGAAAACAGTGCCCGAACAGCTATACAGCCTCCCTCGAAATCTGTGCAAATGCTGCCTCGATTTCCATGATGTACCACTGCTGCACGGACCTCGTTTTGTATGTTGTTTGCTGCTGTACGGATTCCAGAAAACAGCCTTCTCTCTCTGCTGTACGGACCTCGATTTCCATACATCCTTGCTGCTGTACAGACCTCGAAAAACGTGCCGCAATAAATGCTGATTTTCCTCCCCCGAAATTCGTGCCCACTTGCCTTGAACTTCGTGCTATGTCCTTGTTGTACGAATTTGCTGAATATCAGTATTGTTGCCCTCCTCCTTCTCACTGCTTAGAAAATCTCCTTAGCTTTCTCTTCTTCTCTCTCAATCTACTCATGAAAGAATGAATGATCTTTTCCCTCCTTTAACCTAACCCTAAGTGACTTTTGGGGAATTCCTAAATCCAATAACTGAGATAGCTTTAGATCTAGGGCTGAGATTAAATGCTCATTTAAATCTCACTTTCTATTTTTTAATTCACCCCACTTTAATGAAGACCCACTTAATCATTTATTTCCGAAGTCACTTTTCCCTTTCTAATTTCACATTGACTTTATTAAAGTCACTTTAAAATTAGACTTTAGTAACGATATCACTTTAAGTCACTTTTAAATTAGATTTGACTTTATAACTTTATAAAGTCACTTTAGGAGAAAAATTAAATTCTTTTGGACACTTTTCCCTAGGCCAAAGATCAAAGCCTTAGGGAACCACCTGTCCTCCGGTACCAAATTTCAACACTCCCTCTTATCGAGGAAGGTGTTCCTCACCACACCCATCTTGTCTTTGAAGTAGACATGCTTGCCCCGTGGTAAGGCTTTGGTAAGAATATCTGCAACTTGCTCATCAGTGGGAATATACTCAAGCTTCACAACTCCCTTCTGAACATAGTCTCTGATGAAATGATATTTGATCCCGATATGCTTTGACTTGTCATGAAATACTGGATTCTCCATGAGTTTAATGCAACTCTGATTATCACAGTAAATCACTGAAGGCCTCAACGGTTGACCAAATAAGCCAAACAACATCTTGCGAAGCTAGATGGCCTCACAACTAGCTAGACTGGCTGCCATATACTCTGATTCCGCTGAACTCAATGCTACTGACTGTTGCTTCTGGCTGAACCATGACACCACTGCCGAACCCAACCCAAAACAACACCCTGAAGTGCTCTTCCTATCAGAAGCACAACCTGCCCAATCAGAATCAGTGTAACCTGCCAATCTCACTCCATCCCCCTGCCTATAATCCAGACCATAATCCACTGTCCCCTGCAAATACCGCAAAATGTGTTTTGCAGCTACCCAGTGCACCCTCCTGGGCTCACACATGAAATGGCTCATCGTGTTGACTGCAAAACATATATTTGGTCTGGTGTTGACCAAATACATCAAGGAACCAATCAGTTGTCTATACAATATGACATCCACCAACTCGGAATCTAAAGCGTGAAGCTTCTTCCAGTTGGTGATCATCAGTGTCGACATGGGTCTACAATCCTCCATGTGGAATCTGCCAAGGTTGTCCACAATATACTTCCCCTGCCCTAGGAAGAAATGCCCCTCCTCCTGCCACACCTCCAAACCCAAAAAGTAATGCATCTAGCCAATGTCATTCATCTCAAACTCTGACACAAGATCTCTCTTGCAGTGCTCTATGAGTCTCTCTACACCCGTAATGACCAAGTCATCCACATACAGCACCAGAATGAGAGGCTCCTCACCTATCACAATAAATTAAAGGTTCGGATCTGCCTCACTTTTTGTGAAACCCATCTCCTGCAAGTATGTATCTATCCTAAAGTACCAAGCTCTGGGAGCTTGCTTCGAGCCATAAAGGGCCTTCTTTAGTCTACACACATGGGACTCCTTCCCATGCACCTCAAAATCCTATGGCTGCTCAATGTACATCTCCTCCTGTATGAAGCCATTGAGAAATGCAGTCTTCACATCCATCTGGTGGATCTTCCAACCCATCTCTGCTGCTATCGATATAATGGAGCGGATCGAAGTATATCAAGCCACGGGAGCGAAGGTCTCCTCATAATCTACTCCCTCTACCTGGGAGAACCCTCTAGCCACAAACCTTGCCTTGAATTTCTCAATGCTACCATCTGCAGCATGCTTTGCCTTGTAAAGCCATCTGGAAGTAACCACGGATTTTCCCTCAAGCCTCGGCACCACCTCCCAAACATCATTCTTCATGATAGAAGAATACTCCTCCTGCATGGCCTCTCTCCAGACCTGCTGGCTAGCTGCCTCCTCATAGCTAGAAGGCTCAGAGTCAAGGATGTTGGCAACCATTGCCATATAGCTACAAAACCTCTCAAGTGGTCTACTCTCTCTGACTGGCTTCTTAGGCCCAGCAACAGATGTGACCTCTCTCAAGGCATCCAGAAGCCACTTGGGCTTCCTCTTCCCTGAGCACACTTCTCGCATTAGAGAATGGAACTCCTCCTCCTCATCATCAGGAGCCTGAACTCCTGACTGTCTGTCTGTTGTCCTCCTGCCTGAACCTAAACCTGTAGACGCTGAAGTACCGTGTGAACTGTCCATCAATGGACTCCCTAGTGAACTGCTCTGCGGACTGCTCTGCACGCTGCCCAAAGCACCACCCTCTAACTCTACAAGCCACTGCTCACTCACGGACCTGACACCGTAATCAAGGTACCTCCGGATCCTCCTGATCCTTGCCCACTGGATCCCTGCGACTGACTCAGCTGCTCCCGAGGGTCTAGCTGATCCAGATACTCTTAACTCCCGTGATCTCCTGAAAGCCCTATCCTCCTCGAATTTCACATCCCGCCTGACAACAACTCTCCTCTGTGCAGGAATATAAATATGAAAGGCTTTCAAGGTCTCACTGTAGCCCACAAAGACACCCTTCTCTGCGGTGGGCTCTAGTTTGGTCCTCTTCTCCTTGGGTACGTAGGAGTATGTAATACACCCAAAGATACGAAGATGACCAACATCAGGCTTCTTCCCAGAAAAAGCCTCCTCCAAAGTCACATGCCCCAAGACACGATGCGGACTCCTGTTCTGCAAACATACAGCAGTGTTGCAGGCCTCTGCCCACAAAAACAATGGCAACCCCCGATCATGTAGCATGGCTTTGGCAGCCCCTCCAATGGATCTCTTCTTCCTCTCCGCAACCCCGTTCTGCTGGGGGTTGTAAGGAACTGTGAACTCCCTCCTAATGCCTGCCTCCGCACAATAATCAACAAACTCTCCAAGGGTGTACTCACCTCCATTTTCCAACCTCAAGGACTTGATCTTCCGACCTGTCTGAGTCTCCACAAGAGCTCTGAACTCCTAAAACCGCTTGAAGACCTCATCCTTGGTCTTCAAGAAATAAATCCAGGTCCTCCTGGAGTGATCATCAATGAATAAAACACAATACTCATATCCACTCAAGGAAACATGAGACATCTGACCGCTCACATCGAAATGAATCAAATCAAGTATCCCAGTCGCTCTGCTGTCATTGCTGGGAAAAGGGGATTTGGCAAACTTGCCCATCGCACATCCTCTGCAAGTATCAAAGTGATCAGTACTGAAATTTGGCACACTTGTAGTGATCTCCCGCAATGTCCTCAAGGCCCCATGATACATGTGCCCCATCCTGCAGTGCCAAATCTCACACGGCTCTGAACTACTAGCTCTGCTGCCGCTACTACTACTCAATGCCAAAAGGGGCTGAAATGCAAACTTGTACACCTTTGCATGGCGTACACCTATCACTCTAGCTAAATCAGCTGGAGCGCCCCTGGGATATATCAGCACCTGTCCTCTCTTGAACAATATCTCATATCCTTTGTCCTCCAAAGCTAAGACGGATATGAGGTTCTTCCTCATCCCTGACACATATAAAACATCTGACACCTTCAAGGGAGGTTTGGGTTCCCTATCAAATGTCAATGTCCCCACACCAACTGCTCTAACAACGTTGTCATCTCCGAGTACTACCTCTATATCAGTGCCACTCTCTGAAAGCTCTGAGAAGTACTCACGGACTCTTGTCATATGACGTGAAGCCCCACTGTTAACATACCAGATCCCTGAAGATCCTCCGCTAGTGGAGGGAAATGCACACTCCCTCTCAACCTCCATGACATGTGATCCTGCACGTGATCTGCACTAGTGGACTCACAGAAGCAATGAACCCAAACTCCGGTCAAAGTCAAGTATCCATAAAGTCCTCTATTCTTTGCGATGTTGCCATGTTACGGTTCTTCCCCTTCTTCTTCTTCTCCGGACACACCAACATAATGTCTCATCTTGACAGATTCCAACACTTCACCTTGGAATAGTCCTTCTGCGTGTTCCCCTGTTTACCTTTACCTTTGCCTTTGCCCCCACCAACACTTGTGGAAGCTTGCTTCTTTCCCTTGCCTTTCTTGCCTCCTACCAACAGTGCTACATCCTCATCCTGCTCAACTGGTTTGGCTGCCCCAAGCTGGCTCTTTCTGATTTCTGTTTGTATGCAATCATCCCAGAACCTCTCCCAAGTGGGAAGGGTCTCACGTGCACAAACCCCATCAGCAAAGTTCAGCCATGAACTGGGAAGGCCATTCACTGCAATCCGCACTAACTCAGTTAATGGAATGACCTCTCCAACTGCTACCAATGCATCTCTCACATTAATAATCTTTGTGAGATATCCAGCTGCACTATCAGTCTTACCCATCTCTTCAACTTCTCTCTTAGGACTATTTTCATGTTCTCATTGGTATTCTGGCAAAGATTGGTCAATGTTGTCCACATCTCATGAGCATATATCTTTCCTCTCACATGAGGAATGCAATGGTCTTTGATTCCATCTAAAATCAGTCTCTTACCCTTGTTATTTTTTTTATTAAAGGCTGCCAATTGAACAACATCAGTAGGCACATTAACAGAGTTCTGTGCGGTATGCACCATGATATCCCAGACTTATGTCTCCTCAAAGATGCTCTGCATTCTCTCCTTCCATACACTGTAGTTATTATGCCCATCCAACCTATCCCCCACCCTCAAGCCCAAAGACAAGCTTGTTGTCCTAATAAACTGAAAATAACACTGTTGTAGTAAAGGTAATGATCTCTGTGTGAAAAATCGGTTTGCTATAATTTTTCTTCTTGTTGTCCCAAACTGCACTTTTCAACAAAATAGGCTCTGATACCATGTAGAAATTTGATAACCCAACCCCGGTTTTCAGTTTCTCTTCATTTCTCCCATATAGTTAAATGCTCATTCCCATAGCCATACTTTCAACAAGCTGGAAAAATAAATATTTTCTGAAAACACTAATTCTAGAATTTCACAATGCTGAAATGCAAAAATAAAAACTCAGAAAATAAATCAGCGACACAAAATGTTGACACGTTGATTTTTGGTCAATATGACCCTGGAAAAACCCCTTACAACTCTTGGGGAATACCAGTTCGAAAGCTCTTCTTATTTTACGAATACTTTTACAATGAGACAGAAATTATACAGCAAAAAAATTAAAGCAACCTCATAAATGTACTTATCTCGAAAACCGTGCAAAACTCCACCTCGATTTTCGTGCAAACTCAAAACAAAAAATTATTAGCAAAAAGTACAGCCTTAAATGTTGTACGGACAGCACCGAAAACAATGCTAGAACCACTGTACAACCTCCCTCGAAATATGTGCAAATGCTGCCTCAATTTCCGTGTTGTACGGCTGATGTACGGACCTTGTTTTGCATATTGTTTTCTGCTGTACGAATTCCAGAAAACAGCGTTCTCTCTCTGTTGTACGGACCTCAATTTCTGTACCTCCTTGCTGCTGTATGGACCTCGAAAAACGTGCTGCAATAAACACTGATTTTCCTCCCTCGAAATTTTTGCCCACTTGCCTTGAACTTCGTGCTTTGTCCTTGCTATACGGATTTGCTGAAGTCACTTTAGGAGAAAAATTAAATTCTTTTGGACACTTTTCCCTAGGCCAAAGATCAAAGCCTTAGGGAACCACCTGTCCTCTGGTAACCAAATTTCAACAGGCAATTGATATGACTAGTCGTGGCGCCGAAATGGCATGCCTGGCAAAGGTGGCGTCAAGCAGAGAAATAAAGGACAGGATGAGGCGGGTGGCCAAGCGTGCCATCGCTTAAGACGACAATTGGGCATCGCTATGATATACTGGAGGCATTATAGTGGGGAGAGTATTGTGCGAGGTGGAAGAAACCAGCGAGACGCGAGCCTTCGAAACGGCGGGGTAGGAAGACGACAACGTTGCACGAAGCGGGGACATTTTTTGAAACCGAGGGATGCGGGCCGTCATTTCCAAAATCTGAAAGCGAAGCGTCTCAGGCATCTACTATATATATATATATATATATTTTTTTAATTTTATTTTTTTGCATTTATATTAAAAAAAACATCCAAAATACCAAATTAATTGTAGAAGATATGGAAGCATGCATATTTGTACATAGATCAAGATAGATATGACATCCATTGTACATTAATGATTAATTATTTGAGCATCAACTATCTATAATTTAGATTCTTCTCCTCTTGTCTAGCCTTTGCGTCTACCTCGATTATCTAGGGACATTAGTCAAAATTGCCCAAAATTGATCAAACTACCTAATGCAAGCCTTAAAATATGGTAGAAAGAACTTAACATGCTTGATTGATGTTTTTGAGTTGATTGAAATGTAATTTTTTGCTAACGACATGACAAAGGAGTTCAACAATTAACACCACCAACACTAGGGTACATATAGGGCTTGGTCCTCTTGATTAAATGCTAATCACATACCCTCATACATGATATAATCTAATGAAATGCCACCATACCATTGATCCTGAATTCCTGAAAACTGTCATGTCTGCTGAATTTTGAATAGGATGTGAAATTCTATTTTCTACATATGAAGTCCGATCAGGCTGGAACCACTCTCAAACATCCTGTAAAAGTGACATTCTCCTTTATTTTTCATTTTCATCCATCCTTTTACTTTAAGAATTTAACATTACCATGAGGGAGCATCTAAGAAACATCTAAGGAGGTGAAAGAGAGCTTATTTATTTTCATCCTATCCCTAACTCAACACTAACCCACCCTCTAGCCCAACTAATGTTAAAAATTAAAAAAAGTCGTTTTTTTTGCTGTGCTAGTCGGATCCATACGACGTTGTATGGAACCGTCGGCAATCTGTACGGATCCGTACAGGAAGCGTGATGCTTCCGTACAGTGATCCGCCATATGGAAACGCGGATCCGTCCGTACGGTTCCAAAAAAAACAGGAGTGTCAATTTTTGTCCGAAACGTGTTTCGGGGGGCGGATCCCATACAGACCGCTTTTCGACGGTTGGAGCCAAGGGGGGGACGTTTCCTGCAACATTGGAAGCGAGTCTCCGGTGGGGAATACGCAGTGGATTAAATTCTCAGGCACCGGTTCCAGGGTATGTCTGCTTTCCTCCCTACTCCTGTAGAATGGAATTGGCGGAAATTAGAAATATGACACATGAAATTTATCATCTCCCCGATAGATGGTTAGAGTTTAAACTTAGAACAATGTATGTGTTTATTGGGAATTGGACTGGCCCCACTGGTGAGAATTCGTTGTCTATTACATTTGGTATTCTAATGTCCAGAATGGGTTTGACATAAACAAGAAGCCTCCACAATGCACATTGGGAAGTTCCATACCAATGTGTATATTGGGAATTTTTCATTGTTTGCATTGGAACGTTTTCACTGGGTGCATGGAATGCTTGGCTTGTTATCTATGTACACGGTTGTGGTTGCCCCGACATAGAGCATGCAAGGTGTCACGCTGGTTCTATAAGGTGTCGAGCTGGGTTTATTGGTACATGAAATTCAAAGGGGAATCGGCCTAGCTCCAATGGCACATGAAACACACGCCCTACTCTGGTTGTGGGGGGGATTTATATGTGTGGGGCTCACAGACTGTACCCACCTAGGATGACAGGAATGAAACACGGGCTAGTAGCCCCACTGTAGCATGTTTTTCAAAGTTTTAAAATTAACAAAATTTGTTGCGATGCAATTTATTGTGGCACTGTTCCAGGATATATAACAGGTGGAGGAATCGCTCACCCACAGGATGCTCGAGGACACAATGTTGCATAAAGGAGATGGCGCCTACTAAGAAGGAACAGGAGATGGGAGGCAATGGACACAAGTGTAAGGCCAACCCTCAGGAGAAGCGATGAGGCTAAACCTCACACAACCCTAAACGAGCTAGAAAAAAATCATGCAGCCACCATATAAAAGCAATGGCCCAAGCATACATCTCAAAAAGCCCTACCCAGGCTTGCCAGTTGATTGCAGGATGGGAGACCGATCTCGGACAGCAAGCATAACAGAGTATACAGGAGGGGGATTGGAGCCAACTGATCTCGAACCCCAGAAATACCAGAGGTAGGCTCTCACAATACCAACAGATGGTCCATATATATTGGATGATGCAAAGCATCATGGCAAAGGTGATTGTGCAATCAGCCAAAATTGTCAGAACAAACCCGGGCCTTCAGGAAATCCAGAAGGATTTCCAATTGGTCCAATTTCAAATTCAACAGCAGAATGCGAGATTGGGGCGTCTGGAAAACCAACTCAAATGCCCACCTCAGATAGAAATTTCGAGCTCCAGTGCTAAGGACTCGACTCCAGAAGAGTCCTCTAAGGACTAGTTCTGATGGATAATGTTAGTTTTGTTGTTTCTGTAGTTTTGTCAAATTTGGATTATAATCATGTATATGTTGATAGGAGGTGTGTCTAAAATTAGTGTCACTGTTCAGTTTTTAGAATTTTCAAACAGTAAATCCTTAATGGCTAAGTATGATAGACTCATAGCTTTGAGATTTTGGATGGCATACAACTCCTGGTTTCCCGGATGGGCAGGTTGAGGTCAAGCCATGAACATTATGACTGTAACCTGTTATCTTTAAATGAATGAAAAAGGAGGAACTATTAAGCTTACACAAAAAAAAAAAAAAAAAAATCATTATTATAATTAATTGATGAAGAGGCATGTCTTAATGGACATGAACATTGATGAAAGGACACCTTCCCAGGTTATAAGCAGGCCCTCATTGTAACATTCAATCATCCCTGTACATTTCATATTATTAATAAAATACTATTTACAATACATTTGTGTATTTACATTTTAAAGCACAAGAACTCTTAAGTTTTGTCGCTTCAGTGGTATCAAAGCCATGTGAGTCTTTGGACCAACGTTGCACAAAGCAGGGGCATTTTTTGGAAGCGGGGACGCGGAAGCGTCATTTTCCAAAAATCTAGGAAGCGTCTACGATATATATATATATATATATATATATATATATATATATATATATTTGCTTGCTTTGCCTTTATATTCAAAACAAACATCCCAAATGCCAAATTAGTTGTAGAAGATATGAAAACATGCATATTTTAATCATAGTATTAAAAACCGGAACCGGTGACTGAACCGGTAACCGGACTGAAACCGGTCTAACTGGTACTGGTCAGGTCTAAACGAACCGGTTTGAAAAAAATATATTAAATAATTATTTTTTAATTAAAAAAAACTATTTTTAAGATCTGCAACCATGATTCCAAGCCAATAGAGACAAAATATGCAAAGTTTGCTCATTTATATACCATGTAAAGGTGAATATATCAAAATGGCACCAAGTGCAATACATATCATCGAAAAATACATAAGCAATGAGGCTCCAAATGGCCCATAAAATCCAAAAACAATGCTACAAGCTATGAGGCCATTGGCCTAATACAAGACTACATATTAGTGATCAACAACATGATCACTCCTCATCATGATCAAAATCATCACCACTACTAGACAAGGGATCATCAACATGAGCTACATAAATAATATGGCTCAGAGTTTGAGGACTCCTAAAACTTCTCTACAACTTTAGTAGTAGTAGTAGTTGTAGTAGTAGTAGCAAAAATAGACATCAAAACTACAAATCACTGAGCAACATGGTCTCTCATGAAACTCATCATTGATTCATCGCTACTAGAAATGGGATCATCAACAAGAGACTCGTAAACATCATCTAGCTCAAAGTCTTCAGAATTGGATTGCTCAACCTTATAACATGATAGAAATTGAAAAAGTTTAACATGCCTAACCAATGATTTTGATTTGAGTGAAGGGTTCATCTCCTCAACCTTAAAATGCGGTAGAAAAAGATTAGCATGCCTAACCAGTTGTTTTCCTTTGAGTGAAGGGTACATTTTTGTTAAGGCAACAATAGGGGAGTTCAACAATCAATACCACCAACATCAATAAAGTTCAACAATCAATGCCACCAACATCAAGGTTCTTAAAGGACTTCATGCTCTTGATCAAATGCCAATCTCATACCCTTACACATGATAGAATCGAATGGAAACATTGCAAACCCCCAAACCATGAAACCCTGAAAACCATTAAGTTTGCTGAATTTTGAGTGAAATCTAAAATTCTAGTTTCTCCATATGAAATCCAATGAGGTCGAAACTACTCTTAAACATCATGAGTCATTTCATGGTAATGTTAAAAATTTAAGTAAAAGTGACATTTCCTTTATTTTTCATTTTCATTGTCATTTTTACATTAAGAATTTAACATTACCATTAATTGCCAACATGATGTGTCAGGAAAATGAGAGGGTAGGCATTCTTTTCTTAGAGGGGATATTTTTGGAGGAAAACAACCCTAAATTTCTCTCAAAAAGGCTCCAAAACTCAAAATTTTGCAATATGTGGGGTCCATAGTTGGCCTGGCAATGAACGGGCCGGTTTGACCATAAACTAGCCGATTCCATCCTAAACCAGTCGGTTAGCACCAATTGGACCGGATTTTTGGCGAAGAGGAGGGTTGAACCCGATTTTTCTACCAGTTTGACCCAGTCGACTAATGAACCGGCCGGTTTGACTAGTTTCTGGTTCAAACCGACCGGTTTTTAATACTATGATTTTAATCAAGATAGATGTGGCATCCACGATTCCATTGTACATCAATGATTAATTATTTGAACATCAACCATCTAGATTCTAGCAATTACAAACATACATCAAGTTTTTAAGCATATTACAAACTAGCATTTGCACCAAGAGGTGCAAAGTAACATCGGGGAGTGGGGATGCATCTTCCATGAGAGAATATTTTTCTTTTGCAGACACCTTTATTTGTCAATGTAATCTTCTAGCTTTCCCAAATTTATCACGAATGATGACCAAAACTCTACTGCAACTTGTTTGCACCCCAACCAAATTTTTGTTAGTCTTTCTTTTTATTTTCTTAACAAATCCGTTGCATCCTTCAGTGCTTTCTGCTTTTTCAATTCAATGTCACGTGCACAAACAGTAATTTCTACTGCAAATAGATAGATGGCTTTTGTTGCTTTGATCCTGGGGTGACATAGGGCTAGAGGGAAAGGTTCCATGGTTTGGACGTTTAGATGTAATATGTTGTGTATCATGCAACCCATGAGTTTGAACGATATTATATACTTAGCGGAAATGCTTTATACCTGCCAGACAAGTTCGCTTTCTTTATCCCATTGGGGTTAAAAGAGAAGCACAAGAAGCGTTGCTGCTAGCGACAGCGGCAAGTCGAGGAGGGAGAAGCGGTCACGTGAAATATATGTTGTAAGGTAGATGATTGTTATTTTAGTTAACGCATAATTATTTCACATGCCCCGGCAAAAAGAGCGTGGAAGAGAGTACATAGGAACCCCCCAAACAAAATTGCTGGAACTGATATTGAGCCAAATGACAGGCTACAAACTAACCAACATACAAAACCCAATTCCCCGAAATTTTCACATCTAAAGATATAATGCCATTTATATTGGGGCAACCAATTAATTCAGGGCAGAAGATAATAAATGGACGAATGACATTGGACAATCAATGAAGCTTCACCTCTTCCTTTGATTTTGAAAAATGGCTTCCTTGACATCTAGATAGCCCAAATATAAAGTCTCTCCAAGCTGACAATATAAGGGACTAAAAATTCAGTTGTTTTGGCTATCTGAAAAGAGGTGGAAGCACGGCATGAGCGGCCAAATCTAAAGCTTCGGGGTCCCTGGACAAGGTTTGTCCTTTCTCAATTGAGCTCAGAACAAACCAGAGCTAGCATTGGTCTTAAGAGTATATTATAGAGCTTTCAGGTATTTGTGGGTAGCAGCTTTCCTGAAAACTTAAACTTGAATGACATTTGCAGCATAACCATACAAAGGCTAAATTCAGGAAACAACACTAAAAACACACAAGATTACACTCCAAAATTCAATAAAATTCAATTTCATCTTTATTTTTTTATTTCAATTGCGTTGGGATTGTAAACTATGCAAATGAATTCTTTGCAAGTTTCAGTCTGAAAACTAACCAAACAGTTCTGCCTCACAAACAACAGGAAGCACTTCCTAACAAGTTGTGGGAATGGATGAATTAAGGCATCCTATGCTTAAGTTTCAAGCTCGTTATTTAAAATGACAGAATTTTGAACTGGCAAGTTTGATTTCAGTTTTGAATCTTGATCTTCATCCAATGGAAGTGCCTTCATATATCAAATATGCCTTAGTAAAGCCCATGTGATAAATTGTTGGGAATATTCCTTTCAAGATGGTCTCTTAATTCTGGGTGTTTGTATCAACGTGTATTATACTCTGCACCTAATTCCAAATGACACTATTCTCTTGCATTGCTATGATGTTTTTTCTTTTTCTTTTTTATGTTTTCCATACTCTAGCAGTTTCCTAGCTTGGGTTGGTACAGCTGGAAAAATTGCATGTAAATGATGAAAGAGGGCCTAGGAGGGGCATCTGACATGTGATCTGCCTTACTTCTAGCCTGCATGACTGCAAATCTTATCCATTGCATGGTTCTAATATTTTTTTTTCATTTTTTTCCATGGTAAGTTTGAGTTGACATAACTAGGAGAATTGCATGTAAATGACGAAAGAGAGTTTAGGAAGGGCATTGGACATGCGATTTGCCTTACTTCTAGCATGCATGACTGCAAATCTTATCCATTGCATAGTTCTAATATGAAATATCTTTTTAGTTTTTTTTCCATGGTAAGTTTGTGTGATCAAACATCTTGAAGCTGCAATGATTTGTTTTTATCGTGAACATGCACCAAGCAAATGTTTTCACTTCTTTATTGCATGTAAGATTGCTAACACAGATTGCTCATACATAGGCCAAATTTTACCTTTTTTCTATCATATGTAAATACTTTTATCTTTTGCATGATGGTTGCTCCTATTACAGTTTTACTAATTATTTTTTTGTGACAGTTTTGCCATTTTATTACTGAAATGGAGCTTTACATGTGGTAGTTCTCTGTGCTACTCATCTGCCAACCAAAAAACCAGCCCAGTAGCACAGATTGAGAATCTTGAGATTGTATGTATCTTGTTTCAACAGTTTAACAGACAGAGATAAAAAGTTGCCACAGCGGACATGGAGTTCCAAGAGTGCAAAAACACTGTTTTACTAATTATTGACAGCAACAAATGGCTGATTTAAATAAGGAATCATAGAAAATGATATGTATGCGAATGCTATTTTTAATTTGTTGAAGCTTTCTTGGGAAATCTTGTTCCATGTGAATTTGCTCTCTCTCTATACACATTTATTTGTAAAAGGTATTCAATATGAGCTCTTTCTCAAATGAATACTTAATAAATTGCTAGTCAGAAGCCAACCCTAAAATGTGTGCTCTAGTGATGGTGGTCACATTTGGCTATTCTCCACTAGGTTGAAGTTTGAAATGTCTATCCACTTTAGTGTTTTCAGTTGACAAGTGAGCACTGAGGGCAAATCACATAAGTCTTCACAAAAAAATTATATAACTTTAGCTTAATTGTGAAGGTTTGTTGTTTTTCTAGCCTCCTGAATTATGTGGACAAAACAACCATTGAATATCAGACCATTTAACACAAGCACTGCCTGTTCTTCTAAGCTGCCTGTTAAAGTCACCTAGGACTTACCCCTGTCCCCAACCACTTATTTGTGTCTCAGGGGTGAATTGATCCAAGGTGGGTGGACTGACATGCCTCCATCTTCACTCCTGATTCACAGAAGCACTACCCCATTTACCTGAATTATAATATTGATAACATGTAACTGAAGGTTCCAGAAATATCCTCTATTCATCATGTTGTTCATTCCTGGTATTTGAAAATTATCTCTGTTATTTTCACCATTAAAACATTTTGTGTGTGTACGGCAAAATGTTTCTCTCATTCTGTATCAAAGATCACTTGTTCTTAATATGGGCATGTTCGTGGCAGAGTGAACTCTTATATTATAGCTGTCTTGAACCTGCCCGTAAGTTTCTACCTTTTGCCAGGTTTCAACAGCCAATAAGAAATGATAAAGACAAGTGGGTTGGGAAAGAAATATTCTGGATGATCCTCACCTCCTTGTCTAGGCATTCTTGTATTCAAGGATTTTAGGAGCACATCATGGAAGTCACTCATACCACCTGAATTATCCACGTTGTCATTCGTTTCAACTTGGTAATGGTATAGCTCCGCTGCTGAACCATGTATGCCACAAGCCTTTTACATGTCAAATTATTTCATTCATGTTCTGAAAGTCTCTTGTTATTTACAAATCATGCCCCCCCCACCCATGCATAAGTATTATGTACTAACTTTTAATGTCTTCTAGTTTTAGCATCCATTCGTGGAACTAGATTGCATAGTAAATAAATCCTTTCACTAGAGTTACACGTGCATGAAATTCATTCACACATGATTATAATTTGGTCCAACCCTTATTTTACCTTCCCAACTTCAGCACAAATGCAAAGATTGTCCTTGATGAAAGTCCCTGGCAGCCATTGTTTGAGTTTTTTCTGTTGGAAAAAGAAAGGATGTCTAAAAGTACTTATGATATAAGACATGCAATTAGGCTTGACCCTTGGGCCTTTATTGTTCAAATTTCAAAGTAGCAGGAAACTAAAGTAACCCATTGAGATAGGAAAACGCTCTTGCGGCTTGAACCCAAGTCCGAAAAGATATACATTGAGACCATTAATAGTTCAGACCAGCGCATAGAGGTCTACCCTAGCATGAAGTTAAGAAATAGAACACAGTGGTGGTTTGGGGTAACAACCATGTTGTAATAAAAATATTGCCTAAAACAGATGTACCCTAAGCAGATATCCTGATTGCTAATGGGTAGGTGTAAACCCATTAAAAC